>CAIGQQ010038854.1:3001869-3024377 GCA_903798035.1 Danio albolineatus | reverse complement strand
CAGGCAGTTCATTCTTAAAGCCTTGGTTCTGCAGTGTTTGTTTGTTTGTTTTGTTTATGAATCTCCTGCTGTTTTGTGTGTTTTTTTTATGTACCTGGATAAACATGGTCTCATTTCACTGTGTACTGTTGAAATGACAATAAAGCTCTTTGCACTTGAACTTGCTCATCTCACTGTCTGAACCTTCTTGGTTTTAAAACCTGTTTCAAGGTTTTTTTAGTAAACAAAGACTGAAACTATAGTGGTCAAACAACTTAACATTACCTGAAAAAGTAATCAGAATGAAAGAAAAACTCAAATTAAATTAAACTAATAACAGTCACTGAAAAACAAACGGTATTAAAATCATTCATTCTTTTATTCATTCATTTTCCTTCGGTTTAGTCCTTTATTTATCAGGGGTTGCCACATCGGAATGAGCAAACAACTATTCCTTTATGTTTTTTCAAGTTTTACGGAACACATGCAACCCAGTACTGGGAAACACCCACACACTCTTGCATTCACACACGCACTACAAACAATTTTGGTTACCCAGTTCACCTATAGCTCATGTGTTTGGACTGTGGGGGGAAACAGCAGCAGCTAGAGGAAACCCACGCAAACACGGGGAGAACGTACAAACTCCACATGATGCTTTTACAGACAAACACATCAGTCAAAGGCATGTTACTGTACATTAAACATCTTTTCTTAAGCTCTCTGCCAAAAATGTATAAACTAGGCCTATTTAACTGCAGATAAACATACAAACTTATCTGATGAGGTTTGTCTAAATTTGTCATAATTTCTACTTTAATATATGCAAGTTCATTCATTTATTTATTTTCTTTTTGGTTAAGTCCCTTTCTTAATCCAGAGTTGGCAGCGGAATGAACCACCAACCTATCCAGAGCGTGTTTTACACATGTATTTAAAATGACTTAAATTATTTACCTTTTTAGCCAGTATTCATTAAACTCATGGTTTGCTCTGACTTGAGTAAAGCGCAGAGCTGGACATGACTAACTGAAGAATTACTCACTTCGCCATACACATACTGATGGAACAAAAGTGAGACAACACACTCATATTATTCAGAGAAAACTGCATATGCTGAATAAAACTAATACTTGGTCTGATTTGATTTCAGACCGACATCCATTATGGTCTCCTGGCTTTATTACTTCACCTGTCTGATTCTCCATCTAATACAAACTACTGTGAAAGACCCAGACTGAAAGAGACAGGTTAGGATTTTCTATTTTGTTAGACAGCTTTATTACTGGGAAACTCTTGTATTTACACCCAAACATGGCTAATTTAGGTTTTTCAACTCACCTATACTTAGGCATGGGACGATAACCGTTTTCAAGGTATACCGCGGTTTGGAAAAGTCAATGTTTTCATACCGCCAAAATTTTCTGCTATACTGTTCTTAAGGTATGAGTAAGATTTTTTTATTTACATTTTTTTTGTTTTTGTTTTTTAGGTGTTAATTTGTAAAGACATTTGTGTTTTTGAAACACATGAAGACCACAGAAGTCAATGATTCACTTGAATTATTTAGCCTGACATGTTTACTGCCCCAAAATACTTTAAATGGTTCTCAAAATAAAATATATTGTGTTCAAAGGGGAAAAAGTTTTAGTTTTTTAGCCAGAAATTTAAAAAGAATATATTTTAGAACAGTAATCACAATACAATGAAACCGTGAAACTGTGATATTTTTATAAATTAGGTTATCATACTGGCAGAATCTTATACCGGCCTAGGCCTACCTATATGTTCACCCTGTGGGGGAAACCGGAGCGCCCAGAGAAAACCCACACGAACACGGGGAAAACATGCAAACTCCACACATAAATGCCAACTGACCCAGCCGGGTCTCAAACCAGCAACCTTAGTGCTGTGAGGTGACACCACTACCCACTGCGCCACCGTGTCACCCAAATTCAAGTAAAAAAATAAAGAATTTGGGGTTTTGGGTTCAATGTTTGTTAAAAGGCTATTTTATTTTTATTACTAAGGTTTGCGCAGGAGTTAATGTAAATGTGCAAACACTAAACTGGATGCATTCAGAAACAACTCTGTAAAGTTCTCTTAAAGTTGTCTGTAAAACTAAAATTATTAAACAAGAACTGAAACTAAAAAACTTAATTTAAAAATAGCATTAAAATAAAAAAAATATTTTTAAAAAAGGAAAACTACTGAGAGTTGCAGAGACAGGAATAATAAAAGTGTTTCTATCAGTGGGCAAGGCCCAATCATGTAGTGAGATCATTTCAAAATTATATAAGGGATTTCGCTAATCTGTACCAGACAATACACTATATTCATTCATTCATTTTCTTGTCGGCTTAGTCCCTTTATTAATCTGGGGTTGCTACAGCGGAATGAACCGTCAACTTATCCAGCACATGTTTTACCCAGCGGATGCCCTTCCAGAAACCTCCACACACACCCATTCACACACACACACTAGGGCCAATTTAGCTTACCCAATTCACCTATAGCGCATGTCTTGGACTTGTGGGGGAAACCGCAGCACCCAGAGGAAACCCACGGCAATAAGGGGAGAACATGCAAACTCCTCACAGAAACGCTAACTGACCCAGCTGAGGCTCGAAACAACTACCTTTTTTGCTGTGAGGCGATTGTGCTACCCACTGCGCCACCGCGAGGTCCACGGTACACTATGTCAGATCTGAATACCTGAAATCTGAATACCTCAGATGAGCATTGGGGGAATATTTGTAAAACTCAATGGAAATATACCAGCTCGACCATGTGGAGAGAATTCTGTTGGAAAAATTTTCTATGGTTTCTGTGATCACACCATCACAGAAAATACACAGAGGAAAGGGCACTAGCTGCTGGAGAATGAGTGGTAAATAATCACTATCATGTTTTTGGGGATTGTCAGAATTTAACCCCGTACTGGAAAGAGATTAAATACATTTTTGATGTAGAGATTGCTTTCACTTGTGAATCTATATTTTTGGGTAATATAAATAAATCATCACCTTAGAATTATAAGGTTCTATCTGACATTTTTGTCAAAATTGAGTTGACATATTCTTATTAATTGACAGCTTATTTACATTATGGGATGTTTTTTTAGAAGTTGTTTACATTTAAGACTTTATATTTAAAAAACAAATGTTACACTCGTACTGTTTGCTATGGAATGCAAAAACTTTGAAGCTCAATATCTCAAAATCATTCAGAACGCAGATAGAACCTTATAATTCTAAGGTGACAAAATGTGTGTGTGTGTGTGTGTGTGTGCGCGCGTGTGTGTGTGTGTGTGTGTGTGTGTGTGTGCATGGGCTTAAGTATAACAGAGGACTACTTGTATGTTACATTCAAATTCAATACCTAATCTCTCTCCTCATCTGACAGCTCCAAGTCAAAGTCTCCTTCAACTATCTTATCAAGAATCCTCTCTGCTTCAGCTCTGCCTCCTACAACATGCTGTCATTGATTACATTAAGATGGTCCTGGAGTAGTAGTTGACATTCAAAAAAGGATAATATTTTGAAATACCAACAATTTTAACAGCTTTGAAAGCTAAATGTATTGTTCCTGGCACTTTAATGAACGAATATATAAGTAATAATAATAGTAAAAACATTTAAAAAGCTAAATTTTACATACCTCTCTCCTTCCCATAAAATGTGCTCGTATGACGGCCATTTTGGATGCAGAGTAAGAAGTGGTTCATAGCATGCCAGCTAATCAAATGACATATCAATAGAAATCCCAGGATGTCCTCTGCACAGTACAACAGGACTTGACAGAGTAGCTCAAAAAATTCAAAGAAAATTCATGAAAACAACGAGGTCCACTACAGAGGACACAATGGACGGGGTCTCAGGACAATAAACAATAGTTTTAAAAAAATCTCTCTATGTTTTTTTCTGTGACACAGACCTGGAGGGCTAAACATTAAAATTGCTATAACCTTTTATATTCAGGGCAAATCTGTTTACCTGCATATGGTATAAAGAGTGTTTGCGCTTATATACTTAGACTTACGTTAAGATGTTTAGCGCGCCTCTAGTACAGTTATTACGTCAGGGAAGTGACACGCCTTCCGTCTCCAACATCAACAACGGACAACGTGCAAAACAAAATCTCAGGTCACAAAACGACATATAAATTCGAAGATAATGTTTAATATTTAATTCAACCGATAAACCTTTTATTACACGAATTGAAAGGATGGATCCGGAAGCAAAGGTTTGTTTCTTGCTTTTGTAAGAAGACTCGTATTCTGTAACTTACTGTTAGTTTGTTCTGTAATTACTGTTAGCTTACAAAGAATAACATAACAAAGCTAATGTTGTGTATGTATTATATTATACATATATTGTTATGTGTAGGTTTCCAGCTCAAGGAGAAGAGATCTTTCTCCAATTCCTCAAGGACAGCGGGTATGTCTGGTAACTTTATACACTCACCGGCCATTATATTAGGTACACCTGTCCAACTGATCGTTAACCTAAATTTCCAATCAGCTAGTGACATGGCAGCAACTCAATGCATTAGGCATACAGACATGGTCAAGACGATCTGTTGCAGTTCAGACCGAGCAGCAGAAAAGAGAGAAAATGTGATTTAAGGGACTTTGAACGTGGCATGGTTGACGGGCTGGTCTGAATATTTCAGAAACTGCTGTTCTACTTGGATTTTCACGCACAACCATCTCTAGGGTCTACAGAGAATGGTCTGAAAAAGAGAAAATCTCCAGTGAGCAGCAGTTCTGTGGGCGCAAATGCCTTGGTGATACCAGAGGTCAGAGGAGAATTGCCATACTGATTTCAGCTGATAAAAAGGCAACAGTGACTCAAATAACCACTCGTTACAACTGAGGTATGCAGAAGAGCATCTCTGATCGCACAATATATCCAACCATGAGGCGGATGGGCTACAGCAGCAGAAGACCACACCGGGTGCCACTCCTGTCAGCTAAGAACAGGAAACTGAGGCTGCAATTCGCACAGGCTCACCAAAATTGAACAATAGAAGATTGGAAAAACATTGCCTGGTCTAATGAGTCTCGATTTCTGCTGCGACATTCAGATGGTAGGGTCAGAATTTGGCGTCAACAGCATGAAACCATGGATGCATCCTGCCTTGTATCAACGGTTCAGGCTGCTGGTGGTGTAATGGTGTGGGAGATCTTTTCTTAGCACACTTTGGACCCATTAGTACCAATTGAGCACCTGAGTATTGTTGCTGAGCATGTCCATTCCATTATGATCACAGTGTACCCATCTTCTGATGGCTGCTTCCAGCAGGATAACGTGCCATGTCATAAAGCACAAATCTTTTTAGACTGGTTTTTTCTAGAATATGACCCAGGTCACTGTCCTCAAATGGCCTCCACAGTCACCAGATGTCAAATGGAGCACCTTTAGGATGTGGTGGAAAGGGTGTGGTGGAGCACCTCCAGGATGTGGTGGGCATCATGGATGTGCTGCCGACAAATCTGCAGCAACAGCGTGATCAGAATGGACCAAAATCTTTGAGGAATATTTCCAGTACCTTGTTGAATCTATGCTACAAAGGATTAAGGCAATTCTGAAGGCAAAGGGGGTCCAACCCGATACTAGTAAGCTGTACCTAATAAAGTGGCCGGTTAGTGTAGTATTTATCTTTGCTTGTACTTTATTTGTTCTATATTATTTGAGAGTCACTCCCCTACAAAATTACCCCAATCAATGTAAAACGAAGAATTCTTTCCAAATAAAGCTTTTTAAGATGAATTTAACTAGGTAAATTACGTTTTTTATTTCATTTTCAATCAAATAAATGCAGCCTATTGCTGTGTGTTTATGTCAGAAGGTTGAATAACACTATTTGATCTCCTGAGTAGCTCCTCCTTTACATAATCCTGCTCTTGGCAGATGCCCGTCTCAGATTTAGACTCACATTAATCCTCGCTTTAAGCACACAAAGATGTTTGTGTGTACATGGGCAAATGTCCACGTTCCTTCCATTGTGTTTCTTCTGTAGTCTTGAGAGCAATGGCCAGAAGGGCAATGGTAAGCTTTATAAGTCACAATACACAGACAGTTTGACTCGAGAGTTTTTGTATAATCTAATGTAACCTTTTATCATTTCAGCGGGCACCTCGAGCACTGCCATCTATGCCAAGGTAAGATCACCTTGCTTATTAGATAATGTTTGTTGTAGTCTATAAAGGATAATGAAACACTGAGTCTTGTTCTTTCCGCTTCCTTCATTATGTCTTCAAACACACAGTCAAGACACAGCAGGTGAGTGTTTCTAATAGAGTTTTTCTTTCTTATTAGAATAAAGTGTCGAAAAATCTCGTTCTTGTTCTGTATCTGTGTTGGTCTTAGTGTGTTATGAAATTTTTGTTGATTTGCCCTTAATCCTTGTCTATTGTTCAATTGGACTACCATTTCGTTTTGTTCATGGCTGTTTTTGCTCCATTGACTTCCATTATAATGACATTTTTTATTGCAAAGCCATGACACCACATAATCATGGACTTTTGACTTTTGGAGTTTTTTCCTGTTGGAAAGAAGTTAGTTTTTTTATTTTTACTGTCGATCATCAGTTGGTAGCATTAACCCTTTACGTAGGCCTGTGCAAAAAAACCCCAAAAAAACCCATTTCTGACCTTTATATGGAGTTCTATGGAGTAAAACAACAAATTATAGTGTGCGTGCATAAATAAACTTACTATGTTTACTATGTTCTCAGAGCTAAGTTGCTTTTTTTTTCTCAAACATATCAAGATATGTGCGCAAAGGTCTCTCTCTCTCTCTCTCTCTCTCTCTTCTATTCAATTCAATTCAATATATATGATAATTAAACAAAAGTATAAATAATATATTATTATTCAATATATCGTATTATTATTTAATATATCATATTATTATTCAGTATATCATATTATTATTCAGTTTATCATATTTTTATTCAGTATATCATATTATTTAGTGTATCACATCATTCATATATATCATATCATTCATTTATATCAGTAAAAATAATAATAGATCAGAAAACACTGTATATTTAACAATCAACATTGTAGGATAAAACAGTAATAAAAAATAAAAACAGTAATGATCAGTATATTTACAATGATTCAATTATAATCATTTAGATGTGTGTGTGTGTCTTTCTCTCTCTCTCTCTCACACACACACACACACACCATACTCCATATAACTGTGTAATGTTTAAAGCAGAAACTAGGCTTTTTTGCGCTGTAACTGATGATCAACAGTAAAAATTCTGAATATTTCCCAACAGGGAAAACCGTCAACATGGTTATGGCTTTGAAATTAAAAAATGTGATTGTAGCGGAAGTCAATGGGGCCAAAACAGCCTTGAACATAACGCAAGGGTAGTCAATTTGCCCAGAGTGTGGTTTTGAGTTTTTAAAAGATTTCCAAAGCATTTTCCCAAAATATGTGTCAAAATAAGATTTGCTACCTAAATTCATTCCATTTGTTGAAACACAGAAAAGTTGTGGCCAATTTAAGGCTCAAAATCACCTCAGGGTGGATGAAAACATCTGCAACCGCACATAAGGGATTGTTCACCCAGAACTAAACATTCTATTGGACACAAAAGAAGATATTTTGAAGACAGTTGAAAACAGTAACTGTTGACTTTCATGGTGTTTGTTTTTCATACTATGGATGTTAATGGTTACCGGTTTCCAGCTTTTTAAAAACTATCTTCTATTGTGTTTAACGGAAGAAAGAAACCCATGAAGGTTTGAAAGCACCTTAGGAAGAGTAAGTAGTGAGCTACTTTAAATCCTTTAAGTAAAACGGTATTTTTTTTTTAGTCAGTTAAAATTTTGTATTGCGTAATGAAGCTCTTCTGTTGTTTACAGAAGAAATGCCAGCTCCGAAAACTAGGAAAAAGAAGGCCAAGAGAGATGTGGAGAGTGTGGATGAACCTGACGGTGAGAAATAAATAAATATATCCCTAAACAAAGGAAAGAGAAGAATTTGTTAATAAATCAATTTATAAAAATAAATAAATCCAGAAATAATGGCTATTTTTGTACTGCAATTTACATTCATTCAATATATTATTTCAAAATGCTTAAAATGTCACTGTTGAATTTTTTACATCAGAAGATGAAAGAGCAGATATCAAGGTCCCTTTTAATGCAATTGATTCATTCATTTTCTTTTCGGCTTAGTCTGTTTGTTAATCTGCAACCCATCTCTGGGAAACACCACACACACTCATTCACACATACACTATAGACAATTTAACCTACCGAATTCACCTGTACCGCATGTCTTTGGACTTGTGGGGGAAAATGGAGCACCCGGAGGAAACCAACGCGAACACAGGGAGAACATGCAAACTCCACACAGAAATGCCAACTGACCCAGCTGAGGCTCGAACCAGCGACCTTCAATTGTGAATCAAAATCTCTTAAATATACCATCACACTGAACGTTTTATATGACATTTCTGTGTGGAGTTTGCATGTTCTCATGTTCGTGTGGGTTTCCTCCGGGTGCTCTGGTTTCCCCACACAGTCCAAAGTCATAGGTGAATTGGGTAAACAAAATTGGCCATAGTGTACAGTATGAGTGTGAATGTGAGTGTATGAATGTTTCGCAGTACTGGGTTGTGGCCGGAACGGCATCCGCTGCATAAAACATATGTTGGAATAGTTGGCGGTGCATTCCACTGTGGTGACCCCTGATAAATAAGGGACTAAGCTGAAGGAAAATTAATGAATGAATGAACATTTTACACTGTAGGGGATGTAAGCAATATACATGTGGCCATGTTTTCCAATCAAAACAAATAGTCCCATCACACAGGTTTTCCCTAGTAGTTTTTTTACACTTCAGTTATTTTCATTTTATCAATTAATCAATTTCTGTTGGTGGTATATCTTACATTTCTGTAGTTTTAGGGTGTGGTTTATGCTTCATTATTATTATTTTTCCCCTTTTCATATAATGCTATATGGTTTACAGTAATACCTTTTCTTCATTTACAGAGGGGAAAATAAGTATTGAACATTTCATGTTTTTTCTTGGGAATAATATTTCTAAAGGAGCTGTTGACATTGAATTGAAACAGATTTTGGTAAAAACTCAATATAAACATAAAAATAAAACAAAGCAAAAAAAATCTGAGAAATGAGTTCTGTGTAATAACAATGAAATGACACAAGGAGAAAGTGCTGAACTACTGAAATGAATTTAATACTTAACATGAAATACTTTTTTGGTGATGGCTGCTTAAAGACACCTCTCATATGGAGAATGAAGTCACATGCATTGCTCAGGTGTGAGTTATTCACAGACTTCAACAGAGTCTTGATGGCTTTGTGGGTCTTGTCTATCAAATCTGATCATTAATTTGTATTTTATATTGGATTCAAGTCAGGTGATTGGCTGGGCCATTCTACAGCTTGATTGTCTTTCTCTGAAAGCATTTGAGTTTCCTTAGCTGTGTTTTGGATCATTGTCTTACTGAAATGTCGACCCTGGTTTCATCTTCATCTTCCGGATAATGTAGATGTTGGACTGAAGCAGCTAATATTCTTTTACAATGAGGAAGGGCAGAGGATTACTGAAGAACTACTAAGAGATTTCAGCTGTTGTCTGGGCTTTCACTGACTTTTTACACCTCCCTTCATGTGATCAATACCTTTTTATGTGTTCAATACTGCGTCATGTGATTTTATTACATATAACTTCATTTGTAAACTACTTAAATTAGTTTTCTTTGCATATATGGATTTCTTTGTTTGTTACCAACATCTGTTAAAATTTTTAAGTCAATGGCACCTTTAGAAAAATGTTTTCTGAGAAAAATGGTGACTGAATATTCAAAGCTTATTTTCCTCGCTGTATTGAGCGCTGTATTACAGACCCTTATAGGGATGCAGACGTAAACATGAATACCAGCATTGTGAGAAATTTGCAATCTTTCAAGCACGTTGTTTACATTTTGCATCTTATTTCGTTTTTGAAACATGTTTTTTTATTTTCTTCATATTTTAAATTTCTACATCTTTAATCAAACATTTAGATAAACTTTCAAAACTTTGAGAAATATGATCACATATGAATCAATGAGTACATTTCTGAGTATATGCGTTAGAACATATAAAAAAATAGTCCTTTACGGATGTGAACTATTAGGGCCCAATCCCAATTCTACCTCTTTGCCCTTCCCCTTACCACTCGTTTTGTGCGTTCACGTGAATGGAGAGGGGTGTCCCAATTCTCTTTAGCTTAAAGGTGTAGGGCTAAAAGGCAGAGCTAGATACTACTTGAAACCAAGGGGTAAGAAAATTTCCCTCAATACACCATCTACAATGACAGCATGACTGCACACCGTAGTCAGGAGATGCACAAATTAATATATATTTTTTATTATTGCGAATATTTACAACAAACAAGCACATGTCTTAAATACATTCATAACTGTGTTCGTGTTTTACCGTCATGGATACAAAAAAAAAAAAAAACACTAAAATAAAAACAGCTAAATTTCGCTATCTTTAATCCATAATAATAACTCCTGTATAGCAGTCCCACAACATTCTGACACTCAATGAGACTCAAATACCCTGTCAGAATAGTCTAGTGGCTGGGAATGAGCTTTTTACAGTGTCTGGTATAAAGTTAATGTTATTTTTGTATGTTTACATAGATGAATATGGCCATGATGTAAATGTACAGTACTGTTACGAGCTTATTGCAACATTTTATCTTCATGATAACATTATATTGTTGCTTTCAGTGATTTTCTGAAGAAAAAAAAACAAAAAATGACACAACTGGAATCATTACAGCAGTTGCTGTTGTCGATCTCATATGAAGCAAGAGATTACGACGACATATGGTGATATTTGCAGGTGTTGTAGTGGTGTCCCATTTCTGAGGGTTAAAATTTGAAGCCCTTTCCCTTCACACTCTGTTTCAAGGGGGAAGGGTATGGGTACAAAAATAGAATTGGGATTGGGCCTAATTGTTTGATTTTACAGAAAGGGTAATATATCGCTATTTATAAATATATATATTGTTATCATGATAATAGATAGCTTACATCGTTATATGAGATTTTGTTTTCTCACATCCCCCAGCCCTGCACTATATACTGTGAATGTTCTTCATGTAATAAAGTTGCTGTGTCACTTTTGTAGATGGTGGAATGGAAATGGGAGGCCTCGCCAGTCGCAGGCAATCTGAATGTCAGGAGCCGCTGACCCCAGAGCCTCTGGACAATCCGCCACAAAGGAGGAAAAAGAAGAAGAAAGCTCAAGCCATTGGTAGAAATATTGTTCATTTGCGTGTTCTGTTCAATTCACCTGCCTGATTGGACTATAGAGTCATGATTTTATGATTGCGTGTATCCCCAAATTGAATGCTGCTTTGCTCTGATTGGTCAGATGCGGAGGGAGATCAGACAGACCTGGTGTCAAATGGAGATACAGTGGATCAGAATACTGATGAAGAGGTGACACGCAAACCGAAAAAGAGGAAGTAAGTCATTTTTTACCTGGAGGTTGAGATGAAACTGAAGTTACGATATTGTGACAGAGTAAAAACTTTCCTGTTACATGTTTTTTGCAGCCATGCATTTAGACCAAGAAGCCTTGAAAACATATTTGTCCCTCTTGAAGGGAGTGGTCCTCTGATGAATGGCTGAATTTTCAATCTTTTGACTGTTTCCGAGAGCTCACAGAAATCTCTCTTGAGCAGTTCTGACTGCTCCTGAATATCATTCTTCCCCACATGGATGATAATCAGTTTTGCAGTCTCATGCTTTTTTACTTTGTTTACATCAGAAACTGTTGCATGAAGGCATCAGTAATGTCATTATAGCTCTGCTCCTAAAATTCCTGCTTATTGAATCTCCAATCATCAATGTCCTTTATTCTGGTTGCGATCGGAGCAGAATGCCGCTGTCTAATCGGCCTTGAGCCTCTGTTCCATGCAGATTTAGCTGCTGAGTCATGCGATCTCTGTCTCACTGCATTTGGGGATTCTTCACCCATATTACCCAAAACTTCATATCTCTTCTGAAGCTGTACTTGAGTTTGAGCTGTATTTGGGGTGTAGGATGCTAATGCAGCAGCGCATGATCTTCATGATCTGACCCCGCGAGTACCTTTTGGTCTCCCTCCTTGTTTATGCCATCGGTTATCATGCTCATTTTCTACAGTTTTATTCTGTTTGTCTGTGCTCAATACAGTAGCTGGAGTAGATTTATGGAGAAGGGTATAAACGGAGGTCGGAGCCAGCTCCAAGTGGGTGGGACTTGAGCTCCAAGTGGGTGGGCCTTCGAGCTCCAAGTGGGCTGTACAAACCTGGAATTTTTATTTATTTAATGTGTTGTGCATGACACGGAGTCCAATATTGTGTTTTATTAATGTCTACACCTAAACCCATCCCTAAACCCAACCTCACAGTAACATGTTGTGTTTTATTAACGTCTTCACCTAAACCTAACCCTAAACACAACCTCCCAGTAACCTGATGTGTTTTATGAAAATCCGCTCCACCTACACCACTTAAACCCAACCTACTTGCGGTTTAAGTCCCTCCCACTTGGAGGTCACCCAACCTACTTGCGGTGTAATCCCTCCCACTTGGAGGTCTCCGGGCTGCAGCAATACCTACTTGGATTTATGGGACTCACCAGCTGTATGCTGTGGAGGTCCACTATAAAGCGGTCCTGAATCAATCCAAATTAGAGGCATTTTCAGCTGCCTGCATTTTCCCATCAATGATTCCCAAAAGTTTGTAGATTCGATGTTGATCTTCAAGCTGTGTCGTTTGAGCTCTGTGCTGATAGGCTCAAGTTAAAATTAGAGTATAAAATATAAAAAGCAAGAGTGCAAAGAGAGGAACAGTAGGCAGAGACGTTCGGACAGTAGCAAACCAGGAAGAAATCTGTAATCTGTAATGTTTTGAGGTTGTCGTAATGTGGTGGGGGGAGAGAAGAGGGGGACCTGGATTTGTTCACAGTGGTTCAAGAAATTGTTTGAATGATACTAGCGAATCAGCAGTCTGTGTGGGTACATCAATATCATTCGATCAGCGAGGAACGTTGAATGAAAAGGTTCCGGAAAGTGTTGAGTGATGGTTTTATGAGCAGCGGGGTTACCCGGGCCTGCTTAAAACTGGTTGTTACAAGTGAAGGGAAAGTTTTTTTTTTTTAAGTTTACAAAGTCACTTAAATTTAAAAGGAATTGTAATAATTAGTGAACAGACTTATGACTAGAAACTGCACGTGCAGAAATCTGCAAATTTCTAGCCCATCGAGTCTGTTTATTTACTTGTGCAAATGTGTGTAATTTAGATTTATTCAGTTTTTAAAGTAATATTATTTGCTAATATGAGACGTAATTTGTTTACCATATAAGTGCATCTAATTGGATTTGCATCGTAAACGTTAAATAAAAGGTAAAACAATATTATTTTTTATTTCGTAGATAAAAATTTTCGTTACGATTCATTCCGCATAAATCTGCAGATTTTATTTTATAAACTTCTGCGCAGAAAAAGCAAAAAATGACAGAAGTCTGGCCCTACTTATGACCTTAAACTGTTTAAGAAGGTTAGATTTAAGATCTAATTTAGATTTAACATCTATTTGTCTCTCTATTAATCTCTCTTTAATTACATGCTGAATTAACACTCTGTTTTTGATTCTCCAGGGTGAAACCTAAAGTTACAGAAACGCAGTCCAACAATGAACTGGACGTAGAGGATGATGATGTTATCACGGACCCCCAGTCTCCGATTCCTCAGCATTCCTTGTTCTCGGCTCCTCAAGGACCGAGTCAGCCTGTGGGGAAGGTGTTTGTGGAGAGGAGCCGTGAGTTTCAAGACATTTTATTTGTCTGTGGTGTATGTTTAAATTAATTCGAGAAGATTTTTAGCTTAAATCATTGTCCTTGATTATACAATAAATGCAGTTCAACAGATACTGTTACTTTGCACATCAAATCAAACAAACAAACAAACATGACACTCATTCCAAAAGGTAAAATAATGCTAGAGGCTTTTTAGCCATTAGTATCAATATGTTAGTCTCAAATGGGTGATCCAGAGTGTATTTTTAATGCTTGATTGTGTTTATGGGGTGCAAAGCAATGTGTCCTCAAGCTTCATTTGTGAAAAATCAGGTTATTTTTTTATATAACCTGTCTTTAATTATATACAGCTACTCAGCTAACATGAAAACCACTGTCATATTTCCTAGTTCCTCCCAAAGGCCTGCCCTCAAGAGGCTCTGATTGGTCAGCTAACATAATGTGCTGAGATTTGCAGATCAGCTCTGTCACCAGGAAGCATCCTGCTATAACATTACAGCACATCTGGCCACGCCCCTTTGGGTTTATGACATCATTAACCCGGATGTTATTTTATGTAGTCCCCAAACTTTATTTGCTGTAGGCTTTGCTAAGCTAACTCTGCAGAAGCCAATGTCTCCCTTTGCATTGAACTTTGAGCATCTTACATTCAGAGATGTTGTTTATGAGAGAGTGGAGCTTTGAAGCATAGGGATGTCGGAATACAGAAATGGCCTCCTTCTGTAATTCCTTTGTCTCATATTATCAATGGCACTAATGGCACCATCATCACAACACACATACACTACAGCCAATGTTTGCACCCAATTCACCTATACAGCATGTCATTGGACTGTGGGGGAAACCGGAGCACCCGGAGGAAACCCATGCCAACACGGGTAGAACATGCAAACTCCACACAGAAATGCCAACTGGCCCAGCCAGGACTCAAACCAGTAACTTTCTTGCTGTGAGGCGACAGCGATAACCACTGAGCCACTGTGCCACCAACTTTCATTGTTTACAACAGTATTCACTTTAATTTGGACAGACTTGGCAAACAGTCTTGAGCACGAGCTGAACTATGCCTTGAAGACCATTTTTGACACCTAAACATTTGAGTATTTGTAGGAGTATATAGTTTGAATGACTCTTTTCTGTAGATTGAGTGACTGTTTGTTTGACTGCAGGTCGTTTTCAAGCGGCTGATCGAGTGGAGCAGTGGAAGCCCAGCGGCCCAATGGAGCAGAGCTTTATGGACATCCGCTCAATGTGGACCACTAGAGACGTCTCCATGAGAGTACACAGCGGCTTCAGGTGTCCCCTCGGCATTTCCTGACATTTGACTTTCATTCAGATTCAGTCAGAGCTGTGTTGTTGCTTCAAAAATAGCAACAGTCATAATTATTAGCCCTCCTGAATTATTAGCCCCCCGTATATATTTTCCACTTAATGGAAAGTAGGGGCGCCACGGTGGCGCGTGAGTAGCACGTTCGCCTCACAGCAAGAAGGTCGCTGGTTCGATCCCCGGTTGGGGCAGGTCCCGGTCGGGCCAGTTGGCATTTCTGTGTGGAGTTTGCATGTTCTCCCCGTGGTTGCGTGGGTTTCCTCCGGGTGCTCCGGTTTCCCCCACAGTCCAAAGACATGCAGTACAGGTGAATTGGGTAAGCTAAATTGTCCATAGTGTATGTGTGTGAATGGAAATGTATGGATGTGTTTCCCAGAGATGGGTTGTGGCTGGAAGGGCATCCGCTGCGTAAAACAAATGCCGGATAAGTTGGCGGTTCATTCCGCTTTGGCGACCCCAGATTAATAAAGGGACTAAGCCGAAAAGAAAATGAATGAATGAATGAATGGAAAGTAGATTTTTCCAACACATTTCTAAACATAATGCTTGATGACAGTACATAATATGCTTCTATATATTTTTAAGAAACTAGAATTCAGCTTAAAGTGACATTTAAAGACTTAATTAGGTTATTAAGGCAAGTTATAGTAATTAGGCAAATAATTGTATACAATTTGTTGACAATCGGAAAAAAATATTGCTCAAGGGGCTAATAATTTTGACCTTAAAATGGTAAAAAAAAAACTGCTTTTAATCTAGTCAAAATAAAACAAACAAGACTTTCTGCAGAAGAAAAAATATTGTATTATATATTATAAGATATTACAAAGTTCAATGCAAAGGGAGACATTGGCTTTTACAGAGAATTTGGGGACTACAAAAATTACATCCAGGTTAATGATATCATAAACCCTTCAGGTTACGTGCATTCACCACATGTATACATCCCACACAGCTACGGAGCGTGGCCAGAGGAGCGGTAATGTTTTAGCAGAGAAAGCTAAAATGCTGTCCAAATGCTGGTATCTCCACAGAGCTTGTTTTGTTTCTGTATTTGGGCTTCCAAAAGACACAACACAAGAAGTGCTTACAGTTTAATTTTAATTATTTTCCAGAGAATTATAAATAATATATAGCTAGCATTTGAAAAAGGAGAACTTCCAGAATCTCTCTCAGTTCAGTACTGGATTCGGCTAAAAACTCCAACTGACGAAGCTGTGAGCCACAACCTGTAAGTGTTTTTACTAAATTAAAATTGATCAACTACATGCACAGCTTCTAACGTAAATGGTATGTTGTAGCGAGGATGTAAACAAGGATGTAAACAATGGGAAATGCTGTTTGTCAACGCTAGCAATTTAACTACAAATTCATATTTATCAGTCAAACCGCTGTAAACAGCCACCATCTTCAGCAGCACTGCAGTGTCTCTCTATGCAGCCGCTTTCCATGACCTCATTATCAAACTCGCAAGAGATATGTGAAAGTTTCATATTACTTTCACATGCTTAAAATCCATATATATGTGAAAGACACTTGTCAGATTTTATTAGAGCAGGCGTGAGGCACTTCATTTTCTGTCTGATTCCGCTACTGTTTACACAGCGTAAATGCATGCGCTTGTGGGGGCGTGATGTGGAGCCGATCTACGAATCACAGCACATTATGTTAGCTGACCAATCAGAGCCTCTTGAGGGCGGGCCTTTCAGACGAACTAGGAAATATGACAGCCGTTTTCATGTTAGCTGTGTAGCTGTATATAATCAAAGTAAGATTTATGAAAAAAATAACGTGATTTTCTACAAATGAAGCATGAGCACATATTGCTTTGCATCTTATGAACACAACCAAGCCTTAAAAATACACTGTGGACCACCCCTTTAAACAGCATTTGAAACAATATTTGAAAAAGAAAAAAAATCATTGCATTCTTTAATGATTTAAAAACCTTAGATGTGGATTGAGAGAAGGTATACAGTATATATATATATATATATATATATATTAGCTTACCCAATTCACCTATATCGCATATCTTTGGACTTGTGGGGGAAACCGGAGCACCCAGAGGAAACCCACGCAACCACGGGGAGAACATGCAAACTCCACACAGAATTGCCAACTGACCCAGCCGAGGCTCGAACCAGCGACCTTCTTGCTGTGAGGCGAACGTTCTACTCACTACGCCACCGTGGCGCCCTGTATTTATATTATTTATTATTATTATTTATTTATTTTATTTTATCTAGGGATTATTTGCTGGGGCTAGATAGGATTGTACATGGTGTGTGGGTTGTGCATCAAATGAAAAGCAAACGAGAAGCATCTTGAAGGGGACAGGCCATGTCAGATACTGGAGAGCATTTGATGGTTGCAATTTGATGAGAAACTGAAGTATAAGGTGATGTGATTAAAATCGTTGATGGATTTAGGCAGGATAGACAAACTACAATTTTTTTCATGTTTATATCAGTTTTATATCTTTTAAATGCAAATTTTGTCACTGTTTTGAAGTAGGCATTGGCCGTTATAAGATTGTAACGGAATGAAAACCTTAGATAAAAATATCATGGTTTCAACGTTTGGTGATATTGTGATTACTGCTCCAAAATATATTCTTTTTAAGTGTCTGGGTAAAAAACACAATATATTTTATTTTGAGAAACATTTAAAATATTTTGAAGCAGTAAACATCTCAGGCTATAAAATTCAAATGAATCATTGACTTCTGCTGTATTCATTTGTTTCGAAAAACACTGATTGCTTTACAATTTAAAACAGCATCTTAGGATATCTCTTCTACTGGAGATACTGTTGGCCTAAAAAAACAACAACAGCAAAAAAACATAAATAAAAAAACTTACACAAACCTTAGGAACGGTATTACAGAAATTTTTGCCGGTTTTAAAACCTTGACTTTTCCAAACCGCGGTATACCTTGAAAACAGTTATCATCCCATGCCTGTTTTGGAGCACACAAGCTCATAAATATCCTAAAAACAAACGATAAAAACAAACTAAAAACTACTTCCAAAAACATTCAGCTTTGATATTAATGAGTTTTTTGGGTTCAATGAGAACATGGTTGTTGTTCAATAATAAAATTAATCCTCAAAAATACAACTTGCCTAATAATTTTGCACTCCCTGTATAGCTTTTGAATGAACCTACAAATTTCGAAATAAGATGTCTGGAATTTAGAGGGTCTAAAAAAACATCAAAAAAGTATGCTTTTCAAGAGGTTGTTCCAAACTATCAAATTTGGACTGAACATAATGTCTGATTTGTAAGTAACAAAAAAAAATGTGTGCGGGGTATAATTTTCCTTTTGAAAATCATTTTTTTAATTAATACATCTCAACAAATGTTGAGTCGGAGTGGTTTTGAAACTGTTACATGCCTACTTTGTCAGAGAACAATGAAAATAAGTGATGAATGGTAAATTTGCTATGCTTGTATGCTTATATACACTCTGCAGGGTGATCGGTCTGTTCTCTCACGGTTTCCTGGCTGGCTATGCGGTGTGGAACATCATAGTGGTGTATGTGTTGGCCGGGGATCAGATGAGCTCTCTGTCTAACCTGCTGCAGCAGTTTCACACACTGGCGTATCCTGCGCAGTCCCTGCTGTACCTGCTGCTCGCTCTCAGCACCGTCTCTGCCTTCGACAGGTCACATTCACATCTGACACAAACACTACACTACTGACTGAGCCCTTCACATCAATAACCAGTGTTTGCTTTTCGGCCAACAGGGTCAATCTAGCCAAAGCCCCAGCTGCCATGAAGAGTTTACTGACACTGAGTCCTGTAGCGCTCGCGTCCGTCTGTGAGTTTCCCTTTTTGATTTGATAATGACAGTATTTAAACCCCTTCAGACCATAATTATTATGTACCCGATTATGTTACAAGTTCCAGAAAAATGTAAATGTATGTTTTCACAGTTCTTGAGGCTCCTATAAATGAGACCAAATTATAATAATAAAAGTTCAACACCCTTTAAGTGTATGGACCGTTTTGAGGGGCGTAAACAATAACAATGGTCCTAACGTACTTCCTGTTGTACATTTTTAATTTCCATAGCTTCAGAGTTAACAATTTTAAAAAATCTGCATATTGATAAAAAATGTTATGATGGCTATTTTAATGAAAGCTTATGATTTAATTGCATCTTAATACAGTATATTATGAAATAGTTTGACAAGGTGCAGGAAATGTTCATGGGCCAGTGACATCCTATATATATATAATTATATTTCAACATTTCAATGCACTTCAGGTCGAACAGTTCGACTTCCCGAACATTATGCCAACATAAAATAAAAAAAAACATACATGATACAGGGTTCAACACTAAGGATTTTTTCTACTGGCCCGATTGGACCAGTGGTTCAGATTTTTACTTGCCCTGCCAACATTTTTCACTGGCCCCACCAAAAAAAAAAAAAAAAAAGTTAATTGCTATTTCTTAGCCACAGATTTTAAATAATGTGTCAAAAATAATTTCTAAAAATGTTAAGGAAAATGTGCAGGTATTTTATTGCAAAACAAAACCTGGCTGACTTAAAAATGACAGCAAAACATCACAAAACAGACATTTTCTTTTAGCCTCATAATCTGATGTTGCCGTCATGTTGTCGTCTCTTCGCTGTGTTAGTGTTTACCAAGTTACGGAAAAAAAATCACATGCTTACAACATCCAATCAGATAAGAGGAACCAAAAAAGCAATATGCTATTACGACTTCACAGAGAAGGTAGTATTTAAATACTTGAAAGCACAAACTATTTCTTGATTTTAAGACTATATATATATATATATATATGCATGCATGCAATTGACCAGTAGTCGCAGGCAAATAAAAATTTAGTGACAAGGCAGCCAATAACGATTCTGTCTACTGTCCCGAGCATCTCTCACACTGTCCCCGGGCCATCGGGCAGTCCTTATTGTTAAGCCCTGTGATAACTGGAATAATCTTGAAATTTATTTTCAAAATCCCAAACATTAGCATTGTAACATTTTATCTTTAATTTTCATCTTTTTGTTGTATAGATTGCACCTTATTTATAACAAACTTTATCTTCATCTTCCTCATCACTCCACAATGTCCACATCTGAGATATTTCAATGTGCTATATCCACAAGAACTTCAAGATCTTTATATTCTGCATATAAAATTGTTTCTGCAATGGATTAGTACATTGAAATATTTCAAACTGTACAATATCACCGTTTGACGATATTGTGATTACTGCTCTCAAATACATTCTTTTTAAGTGTCTGGGTAAAAACCACAATATATTTTATTATTATTATTTAGTATTGTTAATATTTTTAAATAACTTGCAAATATATTTATTACTTTTATTCATTTTGAAAGTGTGTGCAACTATGGAAAAAAAAATCGTAGTTTCTCTGTATTTACTGTATTTATTTAATACGGGTTTGAGTAAAATGATGATATTTGTTTTATTCTATAAAGGTCTAATACGGTTTATTCCAAATATCAAATATAATTCAATTTATTTAGAGCTTTTGCCTCTAGATTTTCAGAATAATTGAATGTTTTCAATTGGTGAGTTCCACCGCCAAAATAAAAAACAAACAAACTCCACTCTAGTTTAAAAATATATGTTTTAGAGACGTGCGGATCAGCTGAAATGTGACCTGAATCCGCGGCTTCATACTAATCATCTGTATCTATCTATCTATATATATCTGCGCCAGACCCACACCAGATCGTCACTTTAATAATACTAATTCTTTGTTTTAAGCATGATGGTAGGTCAGCGTGGATTGTTCGTCATTAACAGTAGATTCAGTGAGCCAATCTGCGCATCCCTTGCCAAAGACAATATGGAAGGAACGTACTGTATATCAAGGCACCACAGGTCCACACATGCCTCCACGTAACTTCCAGTGACATTTTTTGCTGTCCTGACGAATGTAAGAACCTAAAGTGCTTGTCTGACTTTGACTTGAACGTCCTTTTGATTTAGCACACACATGATGTTTCATATTTGAAGTACCGGTCTTGTGGCTTTCATATAAAGCGCTTTACAGCCGTTGCATAGCCTATTACATACCCAGCACTTGATTCAGCCTCATTAACCTTGCTGAAACGCTCCCACACTTGTCTTTCCTTTCTTTTGTTTTGTTTTTAATTCTCCTTTTTAAAGTTTCTCTGGGATCGGTTTCTCCTCCATTTCTGCGTTAACAAATGTGTTTAAACATACAAAGCAAAAATCATTAATAATTATACTCATCCACCCATGACCCACCCGCAAATAATCATAATGTATTTTTTTATTACCCGACCTGCCTGACCCGTGGATATAACCGCCATCTGCGCATCACTAATATATATTAATAATACATATTGTGATCTGTCTATTTTGTGTTGTCACTTGTCACTTTATGTACACTGAAAGCTTCTGTAGCCAAAACAAACTCCTTGTGTGTGAAGGACTTCGCAATAAAACTAATTCTGATTCTGTCACATATTATATTATATTATATTATATTATATTATATAATTTATATTATATTATATTATATTATATTATATTATATTATATTATATTATATTATATTATATTATATTATATTATATTATATTATGTTATATTATTCTTTCATTCATTTTCTTTTTAAAAAACTGCTAAATTTTGCTATCTACACTAGCTGAAAAAAGTCTTATCGTCAATCTTATTTGTAGGAGCAACAAATAATAACTTGACTTCTAGTTGATCATTTGAAAAAGTGGCAGAAGGTAGATTTTTCAGATAAAAAATCTTTCATTCGCACTCACACACTACGGACAATTTAGCCTCCCCAATTCACCTGTAATAGTTTTTCCGCAAACTAAAATTGCAATTCAGATAGCTATTGTTTAAAACAAGGTTCAAAGTGAGTAAACGCTCTTTGAAACAGATAAACTTATTTGAGACATTTGCCAATAGGCCTAAAACTAATGAGACAAATACTGATCCCCCACACGGAGTGAAGACCGCAGTCTTATCAGCACCTGGGCCGGGGAAACTCCAGGCCTAGCCCGTGCGCATCCTCCTTGCACAGAAATTTATCTGACCGACTGACATAAAGCACTTCACTTTATATATATACCACATGTCTTTGGACTTGGGGGGAAACCGTAGCACCCGGAGGAAACCCACGCAACCACGGGGAGAACATGCAAACTCCACACAGAAATGCCAACTGACCCAGCCGAGGTTCGAACCAGCAACCTTCTTGCTGTGAGGCAAACTCACACGCCACCATGGCGCCCTATATTATATTATATTATATTATATTATATTATATTATATTATATTA
>CAIGQQ010038854.1:2967366-2980292 GCA_903798035.1 Danio albolineatus | reverse complement strand
ATATATGAATGAATAAAATATAAAATAATCGTCCATTAATCGTAATTGAGTTAAAATGTCCAATTAATCGAGATTTTGATTTTAGGCCAAATCGCCCAGCCTAAGTTAAATATAAACAACACAATATACAGTAACATAAACACCATGAAACATCTAAAAATATATGTTATGCCTTTTTTAATACTCTGTTTATTTTCACAGCAAGTTGAGGAGCTGGTTGATAAGTGGGCCTCCTATCCTAAATCTCAGCACACGCCTCTTTGTGCTCATCTTCTTGGATTGGCGATGAAGGCTGTCACTCAGCTGGCCATGGGGAGTCGCTTTCGGGATGATGCTGAGGTCATTCGCTTTCGCAAGAACCATGAAGCGGTGAGCATTCCTGTTATGCTAATCCCATCCCTATACCCAGTTGAAAATGTAATTTTTTGGGTCAAAGGGATTTTTTGATGTTTTGCTCCTGTGCCTTTGAATGCTAATGTGCTGGTTCTCCCTGCTGCAGAATAATCAGTATAATAAATTAAAGGAGCAAATTCTGTCATCGATTTATAGATAGAAATGTATAAAGTAGAATCTATTTTTCATAATGCATATCATTGGATGAATTAAAATAAACATGGTCATATATGCTCCTTTCTCCGATGGAAATATTCTCATTATTCTGAACACGTGGAAGAAAAGGAAAAGGAGATTGTCTCAATGGACAGTGATTTTGGGTCACAAAGTTTTCAGAAGAAAACATTATCCTACATTAGGATGTGTTTTTTAAGATTTAAGATCCTATTTTTTAAATTCATTTATTTATTTTTAAGCTCAACCCTTAGTCAGGTAAGAAAAGGTAACGCAAAAGTAACTTAACACATTACATACAATAAAAAGTAACTAATTAACGCAACTAGTTACTTTTTTGGGAAGTAATTAAACATTGTAATGCATTACTTTCAAAAGTAACGTTCCCCAACACGTTATTTGATTTGGTTGTTTTGGAGTTTATTCTGCAATTATGAATAGGCATGGGCCGGTATAAGATTCTGACGGTATGATAACCTTGGATAAAAATATCACGGTTTCACGGTATGATGGTATTGTGGTTACTGTTCTAAAATATATTTTTTTTAAATGTCTGGCTAAAAAACAAAATCTTTTTCCCCTTTAAACACAATATATTTTATTTTGAGAAGCATTAAAAAAATATTTTGGAGCAGTAAACAGGTCAGGCTAAATAATTCAAGTGAGTCATTGACTTCTGTGGTCTTCATTTGTTTCAAAAACACAGATTTCTTTACAATTTACACCTAAAAAAAATAAAAAAATGTAAATAAAAAAAATCTTGCACATACCTTAGGAACGATATAGCTGAATATTTTGGTGGTAAAAAGCTTGACTATACGGTTAACGTCCCGTTGCCTAATTATGAATGAGCCACACACAAATGCTGAACACATAATGGCACGTAAACTCGCTGCAAATGTGAAAGGATGCCAATCATACAAGTAAATATATACCATAAATATATACTATACAGAGATCCATTATAGCTATTGTACAAAATAAACATTTAATGCCCTCCAATGGCCAGAACTGCGAGGACCGATCGAGTCATTAAATGTGATTATCGGCCGATACAGATCTCTGGCTGATCAATTGGAGCACCCCTAGTACCAATTATTTCTTGTTAAGGTGTAGCTGGATCACAGATAGTTGTGACAGATATTTTATCCTTTGCAAATTCTGTCTTGTGGAAACAATAATGCGCATTAATACCAAGACATGATAAAACACTATGTCATGGTGCAGTGGCCCTCATAATCATTGGGCTGTAGATCCTGGTTAAAATTTTGGATTTTTTTTTTTTTATTTAACAATTTTTTTAATTAGCTTTTTTTATTTGTTTATTTTTTTCTCTAAACATAGGAAAAGTTGATCCTGTTTGATGCATTTAAAAAAATGACTTGCTGTTTGTTCAAACTGTGTATTTAAAATGAGCTGAAACAACATATTAAGTCATTGAGTTTTTTGGGGGACAACTCAATTGTTTTATGTTTAACTTACATTTGTAACAATGAATAAGTTAACTTAATTCCTTCATGTTGTCTAAACGCAAATGAAATCGATTGTGTGGAACCCAGCATTTTTTACATGTATAGGTGCCCTTTAAAAAGTGCTGTTATGTTAATGAATGTACCTATTTCTGGATCTGAACAGATCTGGTCAGAGATCGGAAAAGGTTATCTGGATGGATCCTTAGAGAAGAGCTCGAGCAGAAAGGCCCATTATGAGAGTGGTAATGAGTCAGCTTTGGAAATGTCTTTGGAAAGAGTTTGTTTTGTGTTTGAGGATTCATTATTAACTGATTTGTTTTTGTTATTTTCAGCTTTGGCTGAGATGGAGTCAGTGTTGAAGTCTGTGGCAAAGCAGAGGCCCGGACAAGGATCCAGTCAGTCGTCTTTTGTTAACTATTTATTACAAGCTAATCTGACAGAGCGGCAGGTGACTCAGTGGTTCAATCCAAATGGTTAATTTTAAATCGAAATACTGACCTATAACGTTTACATATACTAATACATAAGTTATTCTATGTGTTTATGCCTCAGGTGATGGAAGATGGTATGGTTTTTACTTTAGCCGGATGTGTCATCACTGCTAACTGTGAGTTTAAGTTTCTTTTAGTAGGTTTAGCACCTTTTTTGTTTTTTTTCTAGACTATTATCTTTATTTGTGAATTATCTTTCTATTATTTTATATTTGGGCCTTTCTTTAGGCCTTTAGAAAGTCTTTAGCTGTTTGTTGCTCTGTTCTCCGTTTGCTTTTTATAATACAGTTTACTTGTGGAATAAATGTATAGTTCAATTTGAACATTCATGTATTTTTAATTCTAGTAATTTTTGTGCTTCAAGTTAAACTTTCTTCAAATATTGTCCCGAATTAATAAAGTTTATATAAAATGTATTTAGTTTCAGATAAGTTTAACAAAAATGTTTTAATTAGTGCTGATTATTGTGCTGTTAATCCAAAGTAAAAGTGTTTTTTTTTGACATAATATATGTGTGTTCTTCGTATATTTATTTTGTTTACATAAATACACACATGCATGCATATATTTGAGGTGTTTATTTATATTTAAATGTAAAATATATCTGTATATGATGCTAATTATATATGAGTATTTTTGTGACAAAGTCTTGTGTCAGATTGGTATCACATATACTTAATAAATATATAAAATACACACAAATATATTATGTCAAAACAAACTTTTATTTTGAATGTGAATAATCTTTGCACAGCACTAATGTAATAGTTTTAAAAGTCCTGTAGATTTCTGTTATTTAATGCTAGTTCTCACCTGTTTTATCTCTCCCAGTGTGCATCTGGGCAGTTCACTTCCTGTCAGTCTCTGAAGCAGTGCAGGACCGACTCTATCAGGAGCTTGTTGAAGTGCTCGGAGATGGACCTGTTAGCTTGGAGAAGATTCCACAGCTTCGGTGAGTCTCAGTCATAGCTTCTGATATTATTCTGTTCATTTTGTCCATATGGCAGTTGCATTTATTAATTAAACAAATTCTGTGTGAAGCAATCGCATTCAAAAGACTTTTATCATAAAAGTGTGTTTCCCTGACAGAATAAAACAGTAAATACAATAGCTAATTGTGACATTTGTTTCAGATTATAACTTTTCTGAGAAGTCATGCATGGTTTTGCATGTTTCTATGTCAGAATTCACGTTCATATCCCTTTTCATAGGGTTAAAAAGGTTTATATCTAACAATTCTGAGGAAGAAAAATCAGGATAATGATATACAATCACAATTTGCATTTTATTTATCCCAAAAATGATCCCAATCATTAAAAAATGTCACACATAAAAGTAATATTTATGATAATTTAATAATTTAATTTAATTTAATAATACTTTAAAATGGCGACACAGTGGCGCAGTAGGTAGTGTTGTCGCCTCACAGCAAGAAGGTCGCTGGTTCGAGCCTCGGCTGGGTCAGTTGGCATTTCTGTGTGGAGTTTACATGTTCTCCCTGTGTTCTCGTGGGTTTCCTCCGGGTGCTCCAGTTTCCAAAGATATGCTGTACAGGGGAATTGGGTAAGGCTAAATTGTCCGTAGTGTATGTGTGTGAATGAGAATGTATGGATGTTTCCCAGAGATGGGTTGGGGCTGGAAGGGCATCCGCTGCGTAAATGAATGCTGGATAAGTTGGCGGTTCATTCCGCTGTGGCGATCCCGGATTAACAAAGGGACTAAGACGAAAAGAAAATGAATGAAAGATACTTTAAAATAGGACTGAACAATATACCTTTTGAGCATCGATATCGCAATGTGTGTGTGTGTGTGTGTGTGTGTGTGTGTGTGTGTGTGTGTGTGTGTGTGTGTGTGTGTGTGTGTGTGTGTGTGTGTGTGTGTGTGTGTGTGTGTGTGTGTGTGTGTGGGTGTGTGTGTGTGTGTGTGTGTGTGTGTGTGTGTGTGTGTGTGTGTGTGTGTGTGTGTGTGTGTGTGTGTGTGTGTGTGTGTGTGTGCAGGATTAGATTATTTATTAGAGTAAAAGATAAAGATATTATTAAATATATCTATTTTTAATTGTTAATTTAATGATTACCATTTTCCCAGAGATTGGTTATGGCTGGAAGGGCATCTGCTGTGTAAAACATATGCTGGATAAGTTGGTGGTTCATTCCGCTGTGGCGACCCTGGATTAATAAAGGGACTAAGCCGAAAAGAAAATGAAAGAATAAATGAATGAATGATGACCATGATATTTTTGCATTTGATTGTTCAGTTTCTGTACTTTAATACGGTTACACTCCCATGAAAACCATATGGCACTGTTATTTACTGTATATTTTGCTTACAATTTACTATAATTTATGCAATTAAACTGCATAGAAAAAGACTTGGCCACCCCAGTCGATCTAAATTGTAATCTTTCCAAATAGGGCTATTTAAGTCATCTAGTAAAAAATTAATCATCGTATCACAATATATATTGATTTAAAACAAAATAGCGCAATGTCAGATTTTTCCAATATTGTGCAACTTTAAAATGACGATTTAACAATATGTATGTCTCAAATAATTCCTCGTTCAGTGTTTTTTCTATTACTGTCACCATTCTGGCCA
The DNA here is from genome assembly GCA_903798035.1 of Danio albolineatus. Taxonomy (NCBI): domain Eukaryota; kingdom Metazoa; phylum Chordata; class Actinopteri; order Cypriniformes; family Danionidae; genus Danio; species Danio albolineatus. The sequence goes on along the minus strand of CAIGQQ010038854.1, from coordinate 2,975,167 downwards.
CCAGAGGGCATGTGTTCAGCAATTCTCTGATTTAAAAAACGTTAAGTATCTTGTGATCCTATAGCCCACGTGGCTTTCACATAGTCTGGAAATCATCATTCCTGTTTATGCCTTTCCTCCAGATACTGCCAGCAGGTGCTGAATGAAACCGTCCGCACTGCCAAACTAACACCCGTGGCTGCCAGATTACAGGAGGTGGAGGGAAAAGTGGACCAACACGTCATTCCCAAAGAAGTAAGAAGAACCATCCTTTCTCATTTAACAGGTCCACCCAAAAATACAAAAAAAAAAACATCTGAGCAATTCCAGCATTTTGGATGTGACGTTTGCAGTAAAAACTCAAAAAATAAACTCACAGGGAAAGTATGTTAACATTATATTGAAACATTCATTCATTCATTCATTCATTTTCTTTTCGGCTAAGTCCCTTTTTTAATCCGGGGTCGCCACAGCGGAATCAACCGCCAACTTATCCAGCATATTTTTCACGCAGCAGATGCCCTTCCAGCTGCAACCCATCTCTGGGAAACATCCATACACACACATTCCCACTCATGCACTACGGACAATTTAGCCTACCCAATTCACCTGTACCTCATGTCTTCGGACTTGTTGGGGAAACCGGAGCACCCGGAGGAAACTTACGCAACCACGGGGAGAACATGCAAACTCCACACAGAAATGCCAACTGACCCAGCCAGGGCTCGAACCAGCGACCTTCTTGCTGTGAGGCGAACGTGCTACTCACTACGCCACCGTGGCGCCTATATTGAAACATCTGTTTATATTTTCCAAAACAACTAACCACAGAGTTATGGGGTCAGAAAAATATCAATCTGTAAACATGTTTTATATTTTAAATGAGGAAAATAAACATGTTTAGATGTGACCAAACAAGTATGTATGTTAACAGTACACAACATGCTTTGTAGATATTAATTAAACATTAAACCGCACATCCCAAAAGAAATATTACTAATCAAAAGGATAAGATTTGGTTCTCTATAGAACAAAAATGATGGACTTTATTTTATTTGACATTTTTGCATTTATGAGGAAAAAGATTCATTATGGATGTGACTCTTCATCATTGATATTACAAGTATAAAATTGGCACTTGTGTGACTTTGGCAAATCAGATATAATTGTTTGGAAAAGACAGAGATATTTTTGAGTATTTGTATTGTACTGTAAAAAAAACATTTTATTGTACCGTACATTGATTAATGCGATAGGTCTGATTTCTATATTCCATTTGCTTTTTTTTAACAAGGTTTTTTCATTCTGTTATATTTGTAGACACTGGTTATCTATGCCCTTGGTGTCGTCCTTCAGGATGCAGATACTTGGTCCCTTCCATACAGGTAGGGGTGTGTTTGTGAACGCTTATTCTATATCAGATTGTTTATGGTTTGCTGGCGTTTTCACCAGTGTGTGTTTCACGCAGGTTTAATCCTGACAGATTTGCTGAAGAGTCAGTAATGAAGAGCTTCTCGCTGCTTGGGTTTTCAGGAAGTCAGGCCTGCCCTGAATTAAGGTACGAGGAGAGAAATACAAGAAGTAAATAAATGAACCATCAAGGATATGACAAAAATAGGGCTGTCAAAATTAGCGCGTTAACGCACGCCGATTAATTTGAAATATTAATCGCGTTAAAAAAATTAACGCGTTTAACGCAGCGGCAGTTTTTTTTCTTATTTCCTGTTCTGGCCGACGTATGTTCAGGGCCGGTGCGTCCACAGAGGCGGGCGAGAAGGGCGGCAGAATAGTGAGCGAACCCCCCGCGACACCTACCCCCTCCCTCGGCAAGTATAAATGCCTCGAGGTGCGCGTGCATTCAGCGGAGGCGCGCGATGCGGCCCCAGGTGAAAGTATAAATCCAGCTTAATCCGCGACACCTACTCCCTCCCTCCCGGTCCGCACGTTTATCCGTGAACCGGTCACTTTCTTTTTCACTTTCGGGTTGAGGGTGGCGTGATCACCGTTCGCCTAGAGCAAATTTGATGAACGCGACCGTGCGCGTTGATGACTCTGAAGGGAGTCGCTTATATCGGGTGAGCTCGCTGTACTGCCCGCGTTGTCTCTGTGTGTGTGTGTGTGTGTAAGAGAGAGAGTGTTTGTGTATGTGTGGATATCCTAACAACAGATTAAACGCCTAACATCGCAGACAGTCGCTCAAAGCAGTTTAGAATTTAATGTTTAGAGATGGTGTGACCAAAGTCCATGTAAGAAGTCTAGCCTATAGTGTTTAGTGCGTGACTTTGATGTACCCCTTGCTTCTTGCGTCCTTGTCACAGCACCAGTTGCACACAGAATTTAAGCACTGAAATTCACATGCAGATTCGGTGATTCTGCTTGTGAGAGACTTTTCTCACTCTTAGGTCACATGTCAACAGACTGGCCTGTCTTAGCAACTACCAAAATATTAAGGAGGACTAAGCAAAATTGTTTCTACTTTATAATTAATGTTCTCAACTTGCAAAACAACTTTACAATGAAAACAATTGTTTGTATTCAATACTTTGTTATTATAATTTTCCAATTTCCATATCTGCAATGCCTGTATTTTGGATTTTTTGTAGTTCACTTAGAATCCAACATGGAAATAATTTTTGTTTGTTATTGGCATTGATTGTTTTAAAATTCTAATGGCACTTACATGCCTGTGTTTTTATTTCTGTAATAAATACGTTTTTTTGTGATTAATCATGATTAATCACAGACAAAAGTGTGATTAATTAGTTAATTTTTTTAATCATTTGACAGCCCTAGACAAAAAATAATTCTTTGCTTGATCTTGTGCACTTCCAAACTTGTTTCTTTTTTTTGTCTTTTTTTTTTTTTTTGATGGAACTCAAAAGAAGATATTTGGTTGAATGTTCAGGCTCAGAATTCAGAGTTCAGTTCACATTCAGATAAAATATTTGGGAAACCAAACAAATGACAATAAGCCACACACACACACACAAAAAAACCTCCTATTAAATAGTGATTCTCAAAAATTTTGACTTCCCATTCTTTAGTCTAACACACTTGTGGTGATATTTCTGGAAATTCTGATGTGATGACAAATACTCCTACATTTAATGAAGAAAAATACAAATAGTTATGAATCTGTGTACTGAACACCCCCTTGTTGGAACAGTCCTATAGACATAAGAACATTCTGCTAAATATCTCGTTTAGTATTTCTGCTATGGAAAAAATACATATAGTGCACAGCGCAAGTGAAAAATTAACATTTTTATCCATTTATCATTGAATATAGACAATGTTTTGCTCCATTTAAATAAAAAACAGTTTCATTCAATTATTCATTTTCCTTCAGCTTAGTCCCTTTATTCATCAGGTGTCATTCATGAATTTAAAGTAAGATTTACTAGTCATTTCAACATTTCATACACAAACATCTTATTGCATAGCATACTGCAGTAAAGTTGGTTTTATATTCACACATTGGGACTTTCTCCTTCACAAAAGTAAGTTCACAAAAGTATTATTTGCCAATTCTGAATGGGGAAATCATATTAGCAGCCAATAACAATCAAACAAAGTACAACATTGTTCAGTCAAGGTGCTAATATATAATATATATAATTAAATCTAAGTATATAATAATAATAATAATAATAATAAATAATAATGATAATAATAATTATTATTATTTAGGTCTACAGTAGCTCTGAAACGATCATGCAAACAAGGTGCTGTTCAGAAATGGCTATTTTTGCTCAGCATCGGGTGCACAGCAGCAAGATGTTTTGCAACAAACTATTACCTTATTTTAATGACAATGTTTAATAATACTACTATTTTCTTTTTGGCTTAGTCCCTTTATTAATCTGTGGTTGCCACAGCGGAATGAACTGCCAACTTATACAGCATATGTTTTACGCAGCCGATGCCCTTCCAGCTGCAACCTATCACTGGGGAAAATACTACAAATTTAAGTTTCTAATTAATTTATGCCTACACAATGAATGTAAGTCTGCTAACTGTGTCTGATAAGAATATGTAAACTTAGTTTATGTATATATAGGAAATTAAATAATTAAAAGCAGGGCATCACAGTGGGTAGCACAATCACCTCACAGCAAGAAGGTTGCTGGTTCGAGCCTCGGCTGGGTTAGTTGGCATTTCTGTGTGGAGTTTGCATGTTCTCCCCGTTTTCTCCGGGTGCTCCAGTTTCCCCCACAGTCCAAAAAAATGTGGTACAGGTGAATTGGGTAAGCTAAATTGTCCGTAGTGTGTATGGATTTTTCCCAGTGATGGGTTGCAGCTGGAAGGGCATCCGCTGCGTAAAACATATGCTGGATAAGTTGGCAGTTCATTCCGCTGTGGCGACCCCAGATTAATAAAGGGACTAAGTCGAAAAGAAATCGAATGAATGTATAATAGTTAAAAGCCTGCGTGCTGATCTGCAGGACTTTTATTTTGAGGGCGACATCACAAGCTCAGATTTGGTTGACCAATCAAGTCAAGGCAAGTTTATTTAAAGAGCCCCTATTATGGGTTTTTGAAAATGAGCTTGTATGCAGTGTGTCACACAGCTCTAAGTGAAGTGAAATGTCCAGCTAAGGCTTAAATCTAAAAGTGCACAGTGTTTAAAACTATTGATTCATCTATAAAAGAGTCGACTCATAGTTCCTCAAACGAGTCGCCGTGCTAACGAGTCTTTAGCCATTTCGGCATGACGTGAAAACGAAACATAAGCCCCGCTCATTTATGCGCGCGCAGATTCGAAATCCCCAACCCCACTCACAAACAACAGCGGTGCGGAAAAGTTGCCAGATCGGGCGGTTTTAAATTTGATTGTGCAGGTAAAAACCTTTTGGACAGGGTTTGGGCTGAAATCAGGCAGCTACGTCTGGCAACACAGTGAAGAGCACCGTGCTTAGCTGGATATTGGAAGTGTGCAGAGAACCCAGAGATGAGACTTTGAAGAGTTAGTAGTTTCTGCAGAAATAGCTCTGCATTAAACCCAGCCATGAGCTGTTCCCCCTCCGAGGAGTGCTTACAACGGAGGATTAGGAGCACCAGGACATTTCCCTGGTCTGCTATCCAGCAAGTGTGAGTAAGTGTGATTAAAACGGTCGCCTCATTGTTTTCTCTAGCTTGTAAATGATGCATTTAACTGTGTTTTGTAACTTGTAACCACTTGTAGTGTCTCTGGTTAACTTGTATTCTCATATCGCGTCTAAACGCGCGTTGTAAACGCGACACGTGCCGCTGTGTTTACGGATTCAAATGCGTTTGAGCGTGTTCCTCTGCTGTGTGTCATTGCCATGGCCAACATGAGCTCTGCTACACACGTGCGGCCGTGCTGTTTATAATGGTTCAGCTTTTGCCGCTGTGTGCACTAATACTGAATGTATGTCGCTGTTTTTACTTCTGGTTTAGAATTAGAGTGAAATGCTGGGAGATCGGGGGTTAGTTTTCGGGGTGAGGTGTCTGAAATACGGGCGACTCCCGTTAAAAACGAGTGTTAGCAGATTAGCTCACGCACACGCTATGACTTTAATGTTGATAAGCCGTGGTGGGCATTATCTCACGCTGAGCGCTGTCGACCAATTGCAACAGACTGAGTCATCGGTCCAATCAGCGCAGTTTAGCATCGCGCGAAGGAGGGGTTTTGGAACAAATGAATCGCTGAACGATTCATATAGGAGTCGCTGGGATAATGAAGTAAAAAAAATGCATATTATAAGACAATGAAAGTGTTTTTTGACCATGCAATCAGATCAGCCTGCTGTTGGAGACCCCCAAAACCAATATAGGACCCTTTTCAATGTATAATATGGGCTCTTTAAATAGCACATTTCATACACAATTGCTCACAAATTGCTTTAAAATAAATAAAATGTAAAGTATAAGAAAATAAAAACAAATAATAAAAAAACAGATTAAAATGTGTTAAAACAAGTTATAAAAGAATGAAAAAGACAAGAAAGACATGATCTATCGGACGTAGCACAGTGCTCATTCAGTAAAGGCACAGCTAAACAGATGTGTTTTCAGTCTTTATTTGAATGTGCCTAATGTTGGAGCACATCTGATTAGAGGAAAATGGGCGTTTCAACACTGCCTACATGTGATTTAATGAATTTTAAAGTCGTTTATCCGTTTTCCAACCCAAAAACAAAAAACAAAAATCCAGACAAAATCTCGTTTTTTTTTCATGAACAAAAGAAAAACCTCTGTTTCATCGTTTTCCTTTGTTCCGTTTAAAACTGGGAAACAAATTATCAAAACGTACACGGACCCTCAGACTCAATATTCAAAGTAGCATGGTAAACAATATAGGGACCATTAAATGAAAGAATGTGCGAATATAACCAACTTTACCTTTTATCTTTACATATAGCATCCCATAGAAAGTATTCATTTAGAGACCTGTAAGCGAAGGGGGTGTACTTATTTATGCTGAACACTGTAATTATTATAGGGTTTAATCATGCTGATGGTGAGTAAATGATTTGAAGTATTTATATTGTTAACTATTTCAGCAGTGTTCTCTCTCTGGCTGTTCTCTTCTTCTGTGTAGATTTGCATACACAGTGGCCACAGTGCTGCTCAGCACACTGGTGCGCAGGTTGAAAATGCACAGGGTGGACGGGCAGGTGGTTGAGGCCCGGTATGAGCTGGTGACCACACCTAAAGATGACACCTGGATCACGGTCAGCAAGAGGAACTGAAAGCCTCTCACAACCCTGAAATAGCCCCCTCTGGAGGATGACACATGAATGATCACATGGTTTACATGCAGTGGATGCAGCAATTTATAAGAACAAAGCAATGTCCAGGTTATTAACACTATTCTCCACTGTTTTTAGAGCTTCACTCTTTTGAAATGCTTTGGACAACAACATTCCAGAAATTATCAGTTTAATTGCAATTTTCTATGCTAATAAAAAAGAAGTGTGCTTCTGTCAGTTCATGCCTGTCTATCAGTCTAGCTATTGTGCATATTTGTCCCTCCATTCATCTATTCATTTATCTTCTGTCAATGGATCTTTTAATTGTCTATCCATTTATCTGTCAGTCTGTTCGTTTGTCCAACTGTTTATCGGTCTATCCTTCTATCTATTGATCTATCAGTTTTTATATTTGCCTCTATATTTGCCTCTATCTTTATATTATCTATCTATCTGTCTGTCTGTCTGTCTGTCTGTCTGTCTGTCTGTCTGTCTGTCAATCTGTCCGTCCGTCTGTCCGTCCGCCCGTCTGTCTGTCTGTCTGTCTATCTATCCATCTATCTATCCATCTATCTATCCATCTATCTTTCTATCTATCCATCTATCCATCTATCCATCTATCCATCTATCTATCTATCTATCTATCTATCTATCTATCTATCTATCTATCTATCTATCTATCTATCTATCTATCTATCCATCTATCCATCCATCTATCTTTCTATCTATCTATCTATCCATCTATCTTTCTATCTATCCATCTATCTATCTATCTTTCCATCTATCCATCTATCTATCTATCTATCTATCTATCTATTCGTCTATCCCTCTATCTATCTATCCATCCGTCCGTCTGTCTGTCTGTCTATCTATCTGTTTATATATCTGTTTGGTCTGTTGGTCTGTCCATTTGTCCAACTGTTTATCGATCTATTCTTCTATCTATTGATCTATCAGTTTTTATATTTGCCTGATCTTACCTATTTCCATCCATCCATCCATTCATCCATCCATCCGTCCGTTCATCTGTTTATCTACTTGTCTATTTCTCTTTCCTAAATCTATCTATCTATCTATCTATCTATCTATCTATCTATCTATCTATC
>CAIGQQ010038854.1:2942918-2967076 GCA_903798035.1 Danio albolineatus | reverse complement strand
AGATAGATAGATAGATAGATAGATAGATAGATAGATAGATAGATAGATAGATAGATAGATAGATAGATAGATAGATAGATCGATCAGAGATGCCCAAAGAAGGGCCTGTGGGCCAAAGTTGGCCCATTGTAAGCTTTGATTTGGCCCACCATCTCATCTGAGAGGAGAGTGAGAATGACGGCAAATGCCTTTAACACAGAGATCGTTGTTTCTAATTTGACAGAACCTTTTTATTTTATTTTATTGCAGAGCTACAAAAAAGCAAACTCAAATGTTTCAATTAAATGAATGAATCTAATTTTTTTTAAATGTTAATGTTGTCACTCGACGGATAGAAGACAATGCAGAAGACATCTGTGAGCAAATCAAGGCAAAAACTAGTGTAATTATTATAAATTAGATTGTTTTGCTTTTACTTTAGTAAGTTCAGTATAAAACAAAAAAACAAATACTGCATTAGTTCACGTAAAGTTATCTAGTCATTTTTAAACATTATTAAATAAATTAGGACATTAGCCATGGCAACTATGTTTACCTTCGGCCCACAAGCCTCAATCAAGTTTAGTTTTGGGCCCTTCATAAAATATAGGTTGGGCACCCCTGATCTATAAACGGATGGATGAATGAATGGATGGATGGCCTGATTTAGTTGAGATCTACAGATTAAAAAAACAAAGTTCATCTATTTACCACCCAATGTCTGTCTGTGTGTCTATCTATCTATCTATCTATCTATCTATCTATCTATCTATCTATCTATCTATCTATCTATCTATCTATCTATCTATCTATCTATCTATCTATCTATCTATCTATCTATCTATCTATCTATCTATCTATCCGTCTGTCTGTCCGTCCGTCCGTCCATCCATCCATCCATCCATCCATCTTGCCTAATTCCATCCATCCATCAGTCTATTGCCTAATTTTCCCTATCTATCAGTTTATCTATATATATCCTGTGCCTGTGTGTCTGTCCATTTTTATGTCTAAGTCATTTTGTTCATACGTTTATCTGCTCATTTATCTATAAATAACGTGGCCAGATGGTTTGGCCTAAACCATTATATTCCCATGTTTAGAGCGTCATAACTATCCACAAAATTACAGAAAAAGCGGGACAGTTTGAGGAATAGAACGAAACATATAGGGGAGGAGGAACGATTTTTGAGTGTGTGTGTAAAAAAGAGAGAGAGGGGTAGTGTGGTGGTGGTGTTTTCCTCCTGCATGCATCAGTGAGGGAGAGGGAGTGTGATGGTGGTGTTTTCCTCCTGCATGCATCAGTAAGATGTGAAGATGGCGGAGCTGCAGATGCTGCTGGAAGAGGAGATTCCTGCTGGTCGAGGAGCTTTGCTGGACAGCTACGCCAACCTAGAGAGAGTCGCCGAGTACTGCGAGAGCAACTACATACAGGTGACAATACTAAACGCCGAACAAATATTTGAGATACGCGCAAAAAAATGGCAAGAGAGATGAATGATCCGACAGCTCGTGTTATCGAGTTACGGTGCAACCAAACAGGCAAAATTCACCACATGTTGTTGCCGCATTCAATTTATAATGATTTCGGAGACATCACCTAACAATTTTTTGGGCGTTTGAGATCCACGTTCACTGTTTTTGCAGTGAAATGGGGGGCCTCAAACGCTGAGCTAATAAGCTAACGCGCTAATCGAAGCGAAACCAATGTGTAAACCTCAAATGTATCACACGAAAACGGTTTATTTATCTTCCTTTTACATTTAATACAAATGTACCACTTTTGTGATGTTAACAATTAGCAGTTATATTGTTTAAAGCGGTGTATTGATGAGTAACTGTCCATGAAGACATTTGTGTTGTGTTTTTGAAGTTAGCTTCGCTGCTAAATGCTGGAAGCACTGCTGGGCAGTGTTTTTAACTTGATAAATGTGCTGTTTTTATTGCAATTGTTCTTTAAAATATGTGGTTTTACCCCTTTTTATTATTAGAGTGTTTTATGGTTGTTTACGGTCGATAGAGATGTGTGTATGGTGATATGTAAGGGAGTACTAGATTTCAGTTAGATTCTTTTGGTACGTTACGTTACTATCGCGGTTAATCAATGCAATTTACTGTAACTTCGATATATTTTATTATACATGTTTAGTAGTTATAGTTTGGGCTACATTGTTACAGCAACTAGTTTGTAATGTATGTTGGTATGCAAAGTCCTGCTGTGCTGTTAAACAAATTAAATGGTTAAACTGTAGTTGTGAACACTATTGTAAATGCATTCAATTTTCCCTGCTAGCACGAGTTTGATGATTCATCTGGAAACCGATAAATGCTTCTGGAAAGAAAATGAATGACTAAATCCATGTTATTTTCAGCATTCCTGGGGGATCCACAGAAGTGGGTGTGTGAGGATCTGCACTTCTCTGTTTAGTATTTGTCATCCCTCAGAAATAGAGCATCAGAAATCAAAGTCTGACATTTATTGCTCCAAAAATACAGAGCGTGTCACATGGGCCAGAGCAGATCAGTGGCTGGATGTCACTGGATATGAGTTTGTTCTCTGCGAATGCTGATTCCAGTACTTTTGAGTCGTGATGTGTTCCTGATAAATATTGCATACTCGAGTCTAGCTTTTACTGGTCTGTTAATGCGCAAAAACCTTGGGGTCAAAACTGACAGTTCTCAAGATGTTAAACAGCTTTGTGATTTTTACCAGGGAGGTTTCGGTTCGTATCGTACCTGAATCAGGCCTGTGGGAATCACGCAGGGCACACAGTGAGGCTCTCTGAAAGCATTTTGTTATATCATTTGTAAAGAGAGTCTGTAGGTTGTGAGAAATCATTTCATGTTTCTCACTTCGTAGCTTTGGCACAGCAGGTTCAGAAATACCATAAATAGCTGCATGTGACCGAGCTTAGATTTCTTTCCATGACAGCATGTAGCTTGGCTTGATATGAGTCCTGCTTGCATGTGGTCTATGGACTGGTTTTAGTTTAGCGAGTAACCCAGTATTTCAGAAAGTTTGCTCTTTCTTTTGATGTTTTCGCAGAAGTATCGACATTATTTTATTGTCTTTTTTGAGAGCTAATGGATAATTGTGCACTGAACTGCAGAAGTGTCTTCTTGATAATGATGATAGTGATAATTACCTTTCATTCTGTCTGATGGTGAAGTTGGTAATTGTGAATAACTTGTATTAATGAATAAAACAATGGGCTGATTCTTTCCTCAAGGTGTTTATATATCTAAATTTCAGTATGCCAAGTTGATATTAGTGATGGGTCGTTCTTGAACGATTCGTTCATTTTGAACGAATCTTTAATATGACTCGGAAACGACGAGTCCTCTCAGGGAGTGATTCGTTCATCCGCGCATGCGCAGATTGTGCACAGATGTGCAGGTTTCGTTCATTTTTCATGTCTTTTAATTCATTCATTACGCGAAAGACAAAAGCCAATCATATGCGTTTAGAGCTGGAAACAGAATTGATCTGTTCACCTCCCGAGTCCTCAGTCCGAGTCGTTCAACACGTGAAAGACACAGAAGCCAATCGTATGCATTTAGAGCCGGAAACAGAATTGAACCGTTCACCTCCTGAGTCCTCAGTCCGAGTCGTTCAACACGTGACAGACACAGAAGCCAATCGTATGCATTTAGAGCCGGAAACAGAATTGAACCGTTCACCCCCCGAGTCCTCGGTCTGAGTCATGTCTATTTACATTTTGTCACGTGATGAACGAACCAGAAGACTCGAAAGGTGAACTAGTCATGGCTCCTTTCGGCTCAGACTGTGTACATTGGTTGAGATTATATGGACTGTCCGTGTGACGTGAACGAACCACTGAAATTTGAAGACATGAAGAGGTGAGCTGAGCAAAGAGGCAAAAATTTCTTCATAGATAAAAGAGCAGGCAAACAGTGAATGATTATTTTCTCTTATAGCATTCTATTTATGACTTGTTTGTAGTGTGATCAACATTTGGGCTATTTGTACATGTGTTTGGAAGCAATTCGTAACAGTTTAATAATATATTGGCAAATTGAACGTAATGAACGAAATGACTCGAAAAAAGATTCGTTCATCTCGATGAACGAGACTTAAAGATCCGAGTCAGTAAAATGATCCGAACTTCCCATCACTAGTTGATATTGAGCTGAATTTGTGTTGTATAAAACTAGAAATAAAAATGCCTTGAAAGTGACTTGATTTTAGCGCAGCGACATGTCTCTTATAGATATGCTGTCTTATTTTGTCATTACCATGCCATTAAACCCTTCAAACCTGAATTATGTTGCTAGTTTCAGAAAAACATTCAAAAAAGGTTTGAAAGTAGGAGGCTTCCAATGAGACTAAATAAAAATGTCAACATTCTTTAATTGATTTTCCTTTGTCTGTTTTCACTGGACATCAGGCCAAAATACAGTTGCAGTCACTGCAAAAACAATACACCAACATGACATTAAAAATACAATAATACAGATTGTTGGTCTTTTAACTGAAGTTTCTTCTGAATATTACCAACTTGAATATGATAAAAATTTTAGTAGCCCTTGGTTTTTGCAGATTATGACACAGAGGTTTTTGCACATCATTACACAACTTATTGTCCAATATAATTGATAGACATGTTTAACATTTGAACTCGCATAATAATGGACAGACATGTTTTTTTTAAAAATCAACAGACATTTCTATTTTTAACTTTTAATTAGTAAATGCAATCCTCTTTTTCTATACAATCTATAGCATTGTCAAACATGTCAACAAATGTGAATAAAGCCATTGAAAATGTTGCTTATTTCTGTGTTTAACATTGTGCTGCCATAGCTTGCTTCAGCATAGTGAATATTTCAGGGTAGTGAAGACATCGATGAGCAAATTAAGGCAAAAACTAGTGTAATTCTGTTATTAATTAGATTGTTTTGCTTTTACTTTAATAAGTTCAGTATCAATCGTAAAAACAAATACTGCATTAGTTCGCGTAAAGCAATGTTATCAAGTAATTTTAAAACATTATTAAATAAATTAGGACATTAGCCATGACAACTATGTTTACCTTCGGCCCACAAGCCTCAATCAAGTTTGGGTTTTGGCCCTTCATAAAAAATAGTTTGGGCACCCCTGATCTAGATAAACGGTTGGATGGATAGATAGAATTAAACAACTTTAATTTCGAGGTTTTTGCACATTATTACACAACTTATTGTCCAATATAATTGATAGACATGTTTTACATTTGAACTCACTCCCATAATAATGGACAGACATGTTTTTAAAAAAATCAACAGACATATATATATTTTTTGTTACTTTTAATTAGTAAATGCAATCCTCTTTTTTTACTATACAATATATAGCATTGTCAAACATGTCAACAAATGTGAATAAAGCCATTGAAAATGTTGCTTATTTCTTTGTTTAACACAGTGCTGCCATAGCTTGCTTCAGCGAAGTGAATATTTTAAAAATCTCTGTAGGCAGAGCCTTACTGCTGTTTGATTGGATGACAAATGTTCAATATCGTGCACATCAGGTTTTAGATTAGGTGAAATGCACCAGAGGCAAAACATAAATATGACCTGACGTGCAGGGTCCCAAAGGGTTAGGACCCCGTGGGATTGTCTTTCTTCAATTAAACACCAAATGGTGAAATGTCAATATCATTGGCGAGGCCACTGTTTGTAAATGAGCGAGCACTGGGCCTTCATGATTTATGGGGGACCTCTGTTCCTTATTTGAAGCAAGACATGAAAATTAGGGATGGATAATTGTGGCAGATTAAAATGGCATTATCTATTTTTTAATTTTATTTTATTATTTTTTTTTAGAAAAGGTAATGGTCAAAAATATGAGCTGAAGAATATAGGCCAAATCTGAAAATCATACATGATAGTGTTATATGTTAAGCAGCTGAACACATCAAATGTTTACATTTACAAATGTATTAGAAACCAAAAAGTATCAAGTGCATGTTAACAGTATAAATGTGACATTTGGAAGCCTTCGTACATCATAGTTTATCACTTTTTGTAATATAATTATTTTTTTAGGAGTTTTTTACCTTTAATGATAGGAGAGTGAAGATTTACAGACAGGAACGTGTAGGAAGCAGAGATAGGGGAAGGACCGCGAGCCGCGACTCGAACTCTGGTCTTAGTGAGCACCTCGGTGCTATATGTCGGTGCACCAGGTTACTGTCACTGAATAGTTTATCACATGTTATGTAGAGCAATTGTTCATGTGTAGATTCAAATGAGCCCAGTCACGACATAATGCAATTCATAAATCTCTTGAGGTACTTCTCACAGAGTGGCGTCCTATGCTGTCCTATGCTTAGCTATAGGACTTGGATGTGATTGCATTGATGAGTTTTACAGTGTTTTCCAGCATTGTTTGGAAACATTGGAAAGTTCAACCAATAGAAGTGGAAGCTGGTGTGTGGTGGTTTAGAAATAGAGTGTAATGAATTGGATTGGATTGACAAATCTTGAATTTACCAGTCGGCATAAAGTAGAAGCGAACAACTGGATTGGCACTCATCCACCAGGATCTCTTTACTTTTTTTGTTTTTACTATGCAGTATTTCCTTTTTTATGTTTAGCTGGATATGGTATCACCTCTGGTCCATAAAATAATGCAAAAACGAGGAACAAGTTGAAGTAGTCCAATTATTTTGTGTGCAAAGTCTTGGAAAGCCATATAACAGAATTGTACAAGCTAAAATTGATCTGTTATTAAGGCTGGGCGATATGGCAAAAATGCAGTCTTGATAATTATTTTCTTTATTGAACGATAACGATATACAAATTTGATTTGAGGCCAAAAGTTTAGTACATCTCTCAACGCAGTTTTAGATTCTGATTGTTGCACGTTTCTGCTGTTTGATTGGCTCTTAAATCAATATAGAGTAAAAAAATCCAGACCTTTTATTGTTATTGACATCAATTTTATCGTGATTCGATATGATATCGTTTATCAGCCCAGCCCTATCTGTTATTGCTTGCAAATCTGAGTTGCAGCTCAAAAATTTATTTTATTAAATAATGACATCTTTAATCAGAATTAAAAAGAGCTGTATTCGCCAGGTGTATGCAAACACACGGGAATGTTTTTGTGGTTTTCAGGAGCTCAGGGTACATACTAGGGCTGACCTACATGGTCATCATCAGGTAAAAGTTACCTGATGAAGACCATGTTGGTCGAAACGTTGTCTAATTAAAAATGTTTTGAGAGCTAAAGTGGCAGTGTGCCGTTTTTCCTTTTTGATTGATATTGAGTATATTTTTGAACGAGCACCTGCCTTCGAGATTTTTAGATGTGCGCACGTTTCTGTTTTTGTTTGTCCTACATACTAGGGCCGCACAATGTATTGTTTGAGCTTGCTTATTGCAATGTACATCCGCAATAGTCACATTGCAATATATGCAATGTTGAGTTTGGATTCTAGATCACCAAACACCACAGGTCAAAACGCATGAGATTTGTGGAGACACTGCAGAATTTGACCATAATAGAGTGAAAGTTTATCATCTGCATGTGTTTTTAAGGCCCATGACTACATGAGCAATTTAGGAGAGTTAATAAAGATGAGTTTTATTGAATTTATTATATGAAGTTTATGCATTTTCTGTACCCGAACACTGTTACACTCTCCAGAAAAACCACAAAGCACTTTATTTCACTTTAATATGTGCTCCATTGTGTTTATGACTGGAGTTTGTTAATTATATGTTTCTAATAAATTTACATAATAAATAATAATTTACATTTCACTCCCCTACAAAATTATCCCAGTCAATCTAAATTAATGACTTTGCAAACAGAGTCATCTGGTGAAATTGTATTTATATAGCAATATATATCGCAGAGAAAAAAATATCACAATGTAAAAGTTTTCCAATATCCTGCAACCCTAGTACATACATACATACATACATGACTGGATATCAATAAGTCTTCTGCATTTCATGGCAGTAATGGCGTTATTTTATTGGCACAAATGCACAATAGCTGGTTGCATGTGTTTGGAGGCCTTTCTTTACTGTCGTATGAATATCGAAGCTTCAAATCACTATGCTTGCATTGGATACATTTATGATATAACTCAACATCTGCAAAAGAGCAGCTCAAACACTCTGCAGAATGTCTCCTTTTTGTTTTTCATATATGAATTACAAGGTTACTTGTATAGTGGATTTCTGGTGGTGGTTATTTGTATAGTGTATACTGGTGGTGGTGTGGAAAGACCCCTCACCCTCATTACTGTGGAGCGCTTTGGGTGTATGGCCATACATGATAAATGTGCTATAAACATTTACATAACATTTGATAATCATTATAGTTTCAAAGCGGCTTTACAAAAAAGGCTAAAATGTATAGAGATTTACATTTTTGGAGAGGTATGGTATGCGGTGACTATTTTGTAATTGGGCCTGTTTGTCTCTGATGACCCTCCTCCCCCGTTATTCTCACTCACTGTACCATTCATCAGTGGTCCACTCCCTATACTTAATGGCATCGCCATGGTTACCTCGACAGGGAATGACTGATGGCTTAGGCAGCCAATGAGGCAGTGACCCGAAGCATTATATTTTCACAGTTGTGCTTCTCTGATTGGTCCATGCAAAGTCTATTCATTCTTATATGGAAAATTAATCTTGAAGGGTTGTGCAATATTGTGGGCCTGTCCCAGAATGCATTTCTGAAGTCTGAGCACTCGACCACTTATCATCTTGTATCAACTAAGGGTGCTTTCACATCTGTGGTTCGGTTTATTTGGTCCAGACCAAGGGCAACGAATGATCCATTGTAGCATTTTTCTGCCGTTTTGGGTCCTTTTCACACCACACTGATTGCTTTGGTCAGAATTAACATGGAACTCCCGCAAGTAAACAAACCGGCATACACCAAATGTCACTGCGCTGGCTGATGGTATCCCTTGTCATAGTATACTATATAGTTTGTATACATCATTTAAGACAAACTATACATTTCGAGAATGAGCTGCGGCTGGAAAACAGTGTTTTAATGCATTGCAATCGGTGAAGAGGACGCGTGATTAATTTAGCTTAACTACGACATGGTCATCTTCCTGAAATGTGTCAATGATCCATCAGGTAGTGTTTTTTCCCTCTCCCTATCTCTCTCTATTTAAAACTGTTGGTAAAGCTGTGTCAACAAATATATTTCCTCTAAACCCCATAAGATGGGACAGCGCATCGGACTACAGCAGCTGGATTAGTCCAAAAAGGCGCAGTACTTTTTGCCGTTGGGCTTGTTTTAGTTTAAATCATGTTCTCACCACTAACAAACCGCTCCAGGGTTCGTTTGAAACCATAGCAAAACCACATCTTCAAGTAGGTCTCGGTACGCTTTTTTGGTCTGCTTTTGGTTAGCACTCAAGTGCGATTGCTACATTCGCACTTGCCCAAATGAACCGCACCAAGAGGTAAAACAAACTCTAGTGCGGTTTGACTGAACTAAGGCCCCGTTTACACTAGTGCGTTTTAGTTTAAAAACGGCGTTTTAGCATGAAAACGATCCGCGTCCACACTAGCGTATCTCAACAGATCTCCCTGCACCAGAAACGTATATCACGTGACCATTCGCACACTTTGGGCATGCGCGTTCAAGTATAAACAGGAAGCATGTGTCTTGCTCATCATTTGGTTATTGTTAGTCAACAAACGCTGGTTGAACGATGAACGCTAAGGCAAAGAAAGCAAGAGAGGTCTTTTTGAGGACAGACGACGAGGTTGAGTTGTTACTTAAAGTAACAAATGAATATAAAACATCCACGGCTATCGAAAATACAGTGTTTACAGTGAAGGCAATGACCCAAAGCCCCAATCACGTAGCGAATCTCAGCATCCACGCCTCCGTTTTCAAAGGTATCCGTTTCCCTCCATCCACATTGAGACGCAGCAGCAGCGTTTTAGAATGAAAACAGCCTCTCCAGCATTTCCAAAACGCTCCGTTTTCGCACCTCGAAAACTCCGGCGTAGTGTGGATGGATGGCATAACCGTAGCAAAACTTGTGTGTTTTAAAGCGAAAACGCACTAGTGTAAATGGGGCCTAAGGTGTGAAAGCACCCTAGAGTCAACCTTTGGTGACTTGATGGGACACACTTACAACTTGGTGTTTTTGTTCTTGGTGTCTTTACAGTCTTTACATTGACTGTACAAGGATGGAACTGAACACTAGCCTTTGTTTTTAATGTGTCGACTTTTTACACCTCTCTTGTTAGAACATTTAAAATAATATCTTGATTGGGTATGTGTATTTTAATGGAAAATTTAACTGTTGTACGGAACTTCCTATTCCTAGTGTATTTTCATTTTGACAAACTGATATTGATTTCTAAAACCCAAAATCCATTTTTAGCCTGTGCTGTTTCTGCTGATGCATGAATAATATTTCTATTGATTTTTCTGCCACATCTCCTGTCTAATAAATATAAGACACTTAAGGCCGAATTAGATTGTTTACTGAAAATCACAGTTAATTAAACAAGAAATATAAAGGGGGTTTTATTGTTGGTGTATTTGCCTTCAGCTGTACTGAAATCATCCCAAAACTGATTTAAAATAGTGTTCTGTACTTTTACAGCCATAACCTCAGTCTTGTTTATTATCGATGAGTATGTTTGAAGTCTGTTATTGTGTTGGTACTAGGGGTGGGTTATTGACAAAATATACAAATCCATAGGTGATAGAAATACAGTACTGTGCAGAAGTCTACAATTGTAGCAACAGCATGAATTCTTTTGTTTAGTCTTTTCTTAAATTATGTACTATTTAATATCAAGCATCTTTCAGCATTTCTAAGAGTTCTTCCTTAGATTTAGTATGCTGTTTTTATTCTCTCCTGGTGAATCTCATAGTGCCTATAATATTGCCTATTCATACTGTATATAACATTTAGGTCTGGACTCTGTGGAGGCCATTTCATGACTGTCTTTGTTTTTATCGACTATTTTTCTCTTCAAATATGATTTCATTACATTAGCAGTGTGTTTGGAATCATCATTAACCTGTACTTTTCAACATTCACAATCCTATCAATTCAAGCAATATTGCCTAGAGCTCCGGCAGAAATGCAGATCAAACCAAGACAGAAACTCCATTATTTTCATTCATTCTTCTATCTTTCTCCAACTCTCTTTCATATGTCGTAATGAATTAGACCCAAAAAAATCCAATATTTTCTGGTTGTGTTTTAATAAAGAGAATGAGAAGTAATATATATTTTCATAATACCCTTACTAAAGCAACAAATGTGAGAGGCCTTTTGCACAGTACAGTATAACATACAATTGCGCAATATAACTTCATTGCTAAAACTCTAGGGCTGCGTCCGAAATCACATACTTCTATACTACTGTATGTGGTATGCTAAAATCAAGATGCGAGAGGCAAAGTATGTCCGAATTCGAATAACAGTATGCGAGAAGCATCCGCATGACCTACTTCTTCTGGTGAGATTCTGAAGAAGCACGCTACGCTATTCCATGATGCACTGCAAGATTATTTATGAAGGAGAGTGAAGCGACGCAACTGACGTGCGTAGGTCACATGATCATGACAAAATGGCAAATGTAGTACATCCGAGTTCCATTCATACTGCTCACATTCATAACGTATAGAACGTACTTTTCTAAAGGCCGAGTAGTAAATTCAAATTCAAATGCAGTTCCTACTGAGTAGTAGGCGATTTTTGGACGTAGCTTAAATTATAAAGTGAAAGCATGCACTTTTGTTGTGTGTATTTGATTCTGTAAAGAGAGTGGCAGTATGGTATCATCAATGTCGATACATGTTTGAAAACAAGAGTTGAAATTAGGTCGTGAGGCAATATCATCTTCTGTTTCACGTCAATCTATCTTTCTGTGCTGAGATTAACCTTTGCTTTCCTCATCCTCCTTTTCTCTCCATCTAGTCTCCAGATAAGCACAGAGCTCTAGAAGAGACCAAAAGCTACACCACTCAGTCTTTGGCCAGTGTTGCATATCTGATCAACACTCTTGCCAACAATGTGCTCCAGATGCTGGATATACAGGCGTCCCAGCTACGCCGCATGGAGTCGTCCATCAACCACATCTCGCAGGTAGTTTTCATTAGAATTTTTGTGGGTAAAATATGGCAATATTCAGTAGTCAACTTTTGAAGTGGATAAAAACCTTTCAAAGTCGACCCAAAACTATTGAGCAGCATCCATTTTTGTCTTAGGACAATTTTCAAAAATCTTTTTTGATTCGTTTTAAATGTGGACTACTGTATATTATGTCATATGGATGAAATAAAGTCTGCTGTGTCATATTATGCTCTGTTGTTTATTTTATGGTGCAGCAAAATGCGTTATTCATAGTTATACTTTTTCACCAAAAGGATGTTGGTCTTACAATCGTTGAAAATGAAAATTGTCTTATTTAATCTGTATTTATTATGTATTTTTTCATTCTTAATCAAAAAATGCCTGGAAGCTTTAAATAAAATAATTAAAAAAAAACAATCACATGTACAAGCATCGATATCGTAATGTGAGATATCGATGCTGATGCACATTTCGATATCGATGCTTAAAAGGTATAATGTGCAGGCCCTATTTTTGGTATATACTCAAAAATGCACTCATTTGTCACATCGCAGGATTTGCAGTGTTCGTTTTGGATTAGTTAGTTTGTTTAACCTTACTGTGCTTTCACACCAAAGTCGGTGAGAGCATCAAAGTAGCTGGAAGTCATTCATTTTCAATGGGAGCTGGTGGTGATAAGTGGCGAGGAGACACATATTGGATAAGTGGAGCAAAGCCACACCATAAGCAACAACTTGATCTTCCATAGTCAAATGAGTTTGATAAAAGGGGCGTAGCATTTTCATGCTAGACAGCACATTTTTAATGTGGGAATAGAAGCGATTTGCTGCAACAGCACCTTTAAATATGAGATCAATGTAGCGAATTTTTGGCACTCTCACCCACGGATCTGTGAAGGCAGACAGCGCTGTCGCCATGGCATCCAGAGCAAACTTTGACGTTTTTGCCGCCTTTGGTGTGAAAGTAGAGTGAACGTTTTCATTTGCATGTGTTTTTAAGGACTGTGACTGAGCATTTTACGCAAATTTAAGCCATATAAACACAAGGAATTACAACATTTGTAGCTTTAAAGATTAATTGTAAATAATTATTTACACTTGTTATTTATATTATTTCACATAATGAAGATTATAAAGTGTCATTTTAGATTTAAAAATGTAATTTATGTGTCTGAATACTGTTAGAGTCTTAAGAAACTCCCAAACGTTTGGAAGCAGAAAATTTATTGCATTTTTTGTTTTTGCTTTATTGTATTTATTAATGCTTGGAATTAGTTTTTGGTATTTTATGCAGATACAGCCACCTACTATCCCAGTCAACGTAAAATTATGAACTCCTTTCCAAATAGAGCTATTCAATTAATCTGTTAAATTGTATTCATATTGCAGAAAAACAAAATATCACCATGTTAGGTTTTTTCCAGTATCATGCAGCGCTTTCAAAATGTAAAGAAGAAAATGTTCTTTTCACATGGTCAACATATAGTAAACTATTAAAGGGGTGGTCCACTACGATATCATATATTAAACTTTACTTGATGTGTAATGTAGCTGTGTGAACATCTCTGAATGTAGCTTAGCAAAGCCTACAGCAAATGAAGTTTGGGGACCACAAAAAAAATACATCCTGGTTAATGATGTCATAAACCATTCAGGTTAAGCGCATACACCCCGCGCAGCAAAGGGGCATGACCGGGGGCACTGTGAAGTTATAGCAGAGAAAGTTAAAATGGCGTCCTAATGCTGCTATTTCCACAGAAACTTCTGTTTCTGTATTTGGGCTTCCGAAGGACACGACACAAAGACGGAAGTGCTTACAGTTTAATTTAATTATGTTCCAGAGAATTATAAAAAAATATATAGCTCTAGCATTTGACAAAGGACATTTACAGTTGCACTGACTGACAGTATTTACACAGCGGGGGCAAATTGTGTGCTAGTGGAGGTGTGACGCTGCCGTTATGTTAGCTGATCAATCAGAGCCTTTTGAGGGCAGGCTTTCATAGGAACTAGGAAATATGACAGTCATTTACGTGTTAGCTGAGTAGCTGTATGTGATCAAAGTAAGATATATGAAAAAAATAACGTGATTTTCTACAAATGAAACATGAACATGCATCGATTTGCACCCCATAAACACAACCAAGCCTTAGAAATACACTCTGGACCAGCCCTTTAAATGACTGAATTAAAAAATATATTGTAGTATATGGTGTTATTAATTGTTATCAGGGTATGAGATTTTGTCGTTTCGCCAAGCCCTACTTTGCACTTGGTGATATAAGCAGGATTGTACAACACAGATTTATTTCTAAGTTTTATGTTGTCATTCTTTCATCTGTAGACGGTGGACATCCATAAAGAGAAGGTGGCCAGGCGAGAGATTGGCATCCTCACCACCAATAAGAACACTTCTCGCACGCACAAGATCATCGCACCAGCTAATCCTGAGAGGCCCGTGCGCTACATCCGCAAGCCCGTGGACTACAGTCTGCTGGATGACGTAGGGCATGGAGTAAAGGTAGGCATCAAGCCAGTCTCTATGTGCGTTTGTGTAGTTCTATTCATGAAAATACACGTTTGTCTTGTTAAGAGCACTAACTAGGGTGTAATTAGTTATTAGGGTCACGTTTTACAATAAGGTTTCATTAGTTAATGTTAATGCATTTACTAACACAAACTAATAATGAACAATACTTGTAGAGCATTTATTAATCATAGTTTAACATTTGCTAATGCATTATTAAAACACCAATTCATAGCATTATGAGTTAACATGTAGTAATAAACAACTGTATTTTCATTAACATTAATAAAGATACTGTATAAATGTATTGTTCATTATTTGTTCATGTTAATAAATGCATTCATTTATACCTTATTGTAAAGGGTTACCATAATTAGTATTAAAAATGATATGGTGAATTTATGGTTCACTTACATAAGGAAGATTTTCATTTACCGTTCCAGTTGTAGAGTGTGAAGCTCTCCTGCCTTACATTTAAAAAAATATTTAAACCTTTATTTCACATGGAAAACCTCTTGAGATTTGTAATCTCTTTCTCAAGAGCGTCCTGAATGAACAACAACAACAAAAACTATCAATAAACATCATATTAATACAAAATTAAATTAATACACCATATAATTGGACCATCAAAACATATCTTGGCTCCAAATAAAATATGCAGTGAGACTGTAAATTGTTTTAAGGCATAATACATTTGAAAAAATCATAAGGTGTATATAGTTAAAAAAAATAGAAACCTTAGTACCTTAGTATTTTCAGCTCTAAGACGGCAAATGTAAATCATTTACATGTGAAATGTACAATTCAGTTATCATTTAAATGGTAGCATTTTATTTAATTATAGAATGATTCTTAAAAAACATTCAAGTAGGAAATAATACAGAAATAAAATAATCAAATCACTTCATAGCCTTTAGTTTATGAACTAAAATTTGATGATAAAGCTACTGAAGTAATTCAGTCAGAATCAGTCATTTACTTACTTTAAAGGGTCACGAACAACCAAAACATATTTTTTGAGCTGTTGACAGTTCTTCGCAGTTTCTCACATCTGGTTTGTCACGGGGGGCATGTAGGAAATGTTCCTGGATAAAATTAAAAGTGCCAAACTGCTGTTAAAGTCGACAAATGAATAATTTGGCAAATGATTGGATGACCGATGTCAATGTAAACAGTCACCGTCTTTCTCCCCCTGCGTCTGTGTTTGTTTTGCCTCTGTGAAAATCAGCGCGTGGCCAAATGGAAACTCCCATTTTTATGCAAAACCTTCCCTCTTTCCCTCCCCTGACACTCCCACCTAAACAGAGTTGGACACACCCACTTCCCTTAGCTTTTCCAGACTGTAGGTGTGAAAACACTCTGCTGAGACGAGGGTTTCGTAGCCCTTTAAAGCTAATCACTACATCTACTTAGGTGTATACTGGTTAAGATATTTATGAAATGATTATATAATGGAGTATTTTTGTATATCTTGACTTCTCAGGTGCAGTTATATGACATACTGAGCATCCAGAGTTAATTTAAAGGGATAGTTCACTGAAAAATCTAAATGTGCTCACTATTTACTTATCCTCAAGTGGTTGCACAACTTTGAGTTTCTTTATTCTGTTGAACACTGATGAAGATATCTTGAAAAAAACAAACAAACCTAAAAACCTGGAGCAGCAATTGACTTCAATAGTCAAAAACTGTGAATATCAATGGTTTGTTTGTTTGCTTATTAAATTTATTAATCAACAAACAGGGACAATATACAACATGACATACTGTGTTAAAGTTAGCTATAAAGCTAATTAGTCCCTGGGCAGGAAGTTAGAAAGACAAGCAGGTTTAGAATAAGCAGAGAGTATGTAAGGCCATACATGTTCAGTTTTGGGTGAGCTATATCTTCAACTAGCTACTGTTTGTATTTATGTGTGTGAGTTTCTTTACTCTTCACACTAATGGTGTGTATCTTTTCTCTCCTCACCGTTAATGCTTTCATTTTGTGAATGTAGTGGTTACTAAGGTTTAAGGTAAGGATTCAGGCTTTGGTTGTTGTGTGTTGTGTATGTGGTGGTGGTGGTGTAACGTTTGTGTATTTTACATTTGTTTAGATTCAGATCAGTGATGTTTGACACTTGCTCCACAGGTGAACGCTCAAAATATGAAAGCGGGTACAACTCCACACACAGCGGCCCCGACCCAGAAACCCCCAAGCCCCCCTGGACCCGGCAAAGGAACCCTTGGGTAAGTTAATGCGTTTAGACAATGAATAGATGCCCTGTTTTATCGTTTTCATCCCATTTAAATTGATTATATTAATTTGATACGTTTTTTTTTTACAAAACACCAATAAGTTATTTTTGAGATAGTTTCCCAAACTTAAAGGGGACCTATTATGAAGAAATCTCTTTTATAAGGGGTTTAAACAAAGTTGTGTGGCATCATTGTGTGAATTTATAACCAGCTTCTAGTAGTAAAAATAAATTAAGTCTATTTTTTTATTTTTACACTTGATAAAAACAGCTGCAGAAACACCTTGATTGACATTCTCCCGTTTCACGTGTCATCAGAGGGGGAAAGCCCCGCCCATTAGTGGCAATTTTTCCCTCATTAGCATAGGACATTAGTCTCGTTTTTGAATCTGCCACTATTCTGACACATAGGCATTTGTAGCTCCACCCTGTTTTCAAAATAGGGCTGCGAGCACAATGTCATTTGAATTTAAAGTGACAGTCACCAAAATGGCACAGTTGGGATCAAAGACTTAAAGGGGCAGTTTCAAAGAGTTCTAAAACATTATTTGTGGGATATTTTAAGCTGAAACTTCACATGCGCACTCAAGGGACGTCAGATTTATATTACATCTTATGAGAATAGGCATAATGGGTCCTCTTTTAATTTCATGCTAGTTTAGAAATGTAGTTTATTAGAAATATTTGGTCTGACTGCCATTTGGACTGGAGGTTGCAGAAAAAAAGTAGCTCTGTTGGTCAAAATCTTTTTCTTTAATAGAAGTTTGTGCGGTCTAGATTTTATTAGAAAGAACAGAACTGTCTTTAAAGGGGGTCATATCATGAGGATTCAAACATTTCTTGATTAAAAGAGTTCATTGTAATATGAATAGGGCTGTTGCATCTGGAATTTCCCTTGTAGTGATTTTAAGTTTCTCAACATTGAGGTTTTCAATGGGTGGTTGTTGTTGTTCTGTCATTGAAGTCTGACTGGACATCAGTGTTTATTATTTAACAGTGATTTAATTGTACTGTGTCATATCTCATAAAAAGCAAAAACCCATGCAGTGATGTATACTTGATAATCTCAATCATTACAATAATATCACAGATGACAGATATCACACACCACTAAACCAAAGCTGATGTTTATTATTAATTTATTTTTCGAGAACTTTTTAAAAAAAATTTCAACAGAACATTTTATATTCAAAAATATACAATTTTTAGTATTCCGCATGAAATAAGACAAATACAAAAATAATAATAATAATAAATAATTTACAACATTGGGGGTTTACATTGTTCCAGATTCAATGCATTTAACACATTACAGTAAACAATCCATTTCATCCAATTTTTTAGAAATAAGTCCTTTTTAAGTGTCAAAATAAGTGTCCATTCTTCCATATTGCTTATTTTCTTTAAAATTTTCATCCAATCCCCAATAGAGGGGGTGTCATGCTTATATTAAGTGTGGAAATCAAGAAGATGACTACCAGATACTAATATGTGTACAACGAAAACATCATCCTTCACTACCAACTCTTCATAGTTTTCAAGATAATTTTGTAATAAAGTCTTTTGGTGTATGGTATCCTTAAATCTTTTCTATTTCCACACAAAACTTGGTGCCAGAAAATATGGAGATGGTCTACATCAGGCATGTCCAAAGTCCGGCCCGCGGGCCAATCACGGCCCGCAGTCAGATTTCATACGGCCCGCAGATTCCATCTCATAATGTGTTATTTATGGCTCGCTAGCTCTGTTAGAATAAATAAACCAAGGGAGAGTAACCAATAGCATTAGAGATAACAAGTAAACCAAGGCCCGCCCCAAGACAAAAATCGAAACAGTTTGGCGCAAGCAGAGAAGAGCCAGCGAGCGAGCGGAGAGAACTGAACGCGCGCGCGGTGCAGGCATGACCTCACTCGCGAGAGCGTACATCGTGCGTACAGATGATGATGTGCGCGCGAGGCCCGTTTCCTCGAGGTGGATCAGTTCAGCGCGCGCGTGAAGATCTCGCGCTTAGGACTGTAATTTGCTTGCGATTCACTTTCTGTTTAAACATCACAGCTGCGCTCGATTAATTTTGCCATTGATTTGCCGCCATATATAATCTTCCTGTAGTTGTTATGCAAACTTTGGCTTCCTGAAAGACCTTTTAGAAGGCAAGAGCAAAATTCACTTTTTTTTACTTTAATGATTACAGACCACTTTGCATTACTTATAACTCCTGTTTAAAATGTTCATGAGGCAAAGATAGATATCAAACTCATAGAAATGTAAGGTATTCTATACAGTTTGTTCAATTTTATCTGACTCTCCAGATATGAAAGAAAGGCATAATTGTGTGTTTAGAGTTGTTCATGTCTGAGTGGCTTATATTTGGTTATATTGCCATTTGAAAAATAAAGGTAATTGTGACAATGAAAATACTTTTATAACAGTGTGTATTTTCATGAAACTTTTGTGGTGAAAAAAATGTCAGAAGGAACTATTGGCCCCCGGGCATCTTCACTTTATCAAATTTGGCCCTCTTTGCAAAAAGTTTGGACACCCCTGGTCTACATCAACCAAAGCTGATGTTTAATAGCAATTATCATTAATTTACAGTGTTTACCAGACCGTGTTTAATAGGCATGGGCCAGTATAAGATTTTGACCGTATGATAACCTTGGATAAAAATATCACGGTTTCATGGTATGCCGGTATTGAGTTTACGGCTCTAAAATATATTATTTTTAAATGTCTGGCTAAAAACGAAACCTTTTTCCCCTTTGAACACACATATTTTATTTTGAGAAGCATTTAAAGTATTTTGGAGCAGTAAACATGTCAGGATAAATAATTCAAGTGAATCAATGACTTCTGCGGTTTTCATTTGTTTCAATAACACATATGTCTTTCCAATTTACACACAAAAAAAAGTAAATAAAAAATCTTACTCATACCTTAGGAACGGTATAGCGAAAATCCAGAAAGCAGAAATTCCAAACCGCGGTATACCTTGAAAACGGTTATCGTCCCATGCCTAGTGTTTAACAGCAGTTAGACTTTTGTCAATTTATTTACTGTTTGTAAATTTACAGTACAGGTTTTGGTTTTCCCTTTTTAACAATGAATTATGACTGTTGATATATTTCTATATACTTAGAGTTATATTCTGTTATGTAGATGTATAACTTATAGCAAATTTATTTGCAGTCGCCTGTAGTCTACACAGCGTATTATTGGCTGAGATGCAGCCGACATGAAGATATAACACATTTGACATTTGTCACTGCTAGTTCTTTGTCAGATTGATGTATTTCAGCCTTTGCAGAAACAATCCACAACTTTCAAAACTCATAACCAAAGATGTTTATCTCCATCAAGCTAAAACAATATCACAACCATGCATTATGCATTAAGATCCCATCACTAATTTATCTATTAACAGTGCGCAATCAGATATCTGTAATGAACATTTGGAATGTTAATAGAAATATGAGAGGTACTACTTAAATGCAGCATAATGCAAATGAAATCGAATTTAGTTAATCATTATTATATATATTTTTACTGGTAATAATAGTTATATTTTACAAGATAAATATTTTACAAGATAAATAAAACCATTTAATTTTACAAGAAGTAGGTTGCCTAATTGGACCAGTTGAAAAGCTATTCACTTTGTGGTGGTGTTACCTACTTTCTCTCGCAGAATAAATGAATCATGACTAGCTGTGAATATCACATGTAACTATAAACATTTGCTTGAGTGTGATGCTGCTGTAAGGGCCTATTGGTCATTACAACTAAATAAAAAATGACTTTTAATAAGCATTTCAGCAAGATCTGAAACCTGTTTGCCTCATATTACAATTCCAACATGTGGATTTACATTATAAATGGATGTCTAGGAGTACAGATGACAAAACCGCATGATATGACCCCCATTGAATAATGTGTTGTGCACGTGTTTCTTGAAAAGAGAATTCTCTCTCGATCTCTTTCTCTTCATCTCTTATCTAATCTCTGTTCCTGACAGCCAGACTCGTGCGCACGCACACACATCTCTGACTGCGTGTGTCGTAGTTAACAACTTGTTCTCTGTTCAGGGACTGACACACTAAAGCATCTGGATCTGCTTGTTTCAGTCCTTGTTTCTTTCTGCCACCGCAGGTCACTGTGGAGAACAAAACCGTCATGTTGTTGTTTGTGTTGTGTTATTATTTTGTGTCATTGTGTTTTTACAGCTGATGTTTGTTACTGTTAAACCTCAACTGTGTTCTTCCCGCTCATGCCCATGTCTGTGGCCCCAAACCCTTCACTGTCAACATGGCAACACAACGGCCGAACACGAAACCACCACAGCAGGCTCCTTTAAATATCTGCTCAACACATAGTTGAAGGTTCATGCTAGATAGAGATGGATGGGGTGATGCTATATACTGTACTGTGCAAAGTACAGAGGTTCCCCTTTCTGTCGTAAATATACCACCTTACGTTTTTCAACCATGAGAGCACTCAAGAATGTAGTAATGTGTTAATACAAAGTGAGACATGTCCCAAACAAGACAGGGAAAACTATTATTAAAGGGTTTTACGCACAGTTAATAGTTGTTTATACACTCAGCGGCCACTTTATTATGTACATCTTTCTAGTACCAGGTTGGACCCCCTTTTGTTTTCAAAACTTTCTTAATCCTTTGTGGCATAGATTCAAAAATGTACTGGAAATATTCCTCAGAGATTTTGGTCTATATTGACAGTCACTGCAAATTTGTCAGCTGCACATCCGTGATGTGAATCTTCCATTTCACTACATCCCAAAGGTGCTCTATTGGATTGGGATCTGGTGACTGTGGAGCCCATTTGAATACAGTGAACTAATTTTCATGTTCAAGAAACCAGTCTGAGATGATTTGCGCTTGATGACATGGCGTGTTATCCTGCCGGAAGTAGCCATCAGAAGATGGGTAAACCTGTGGTCATAAATGGATGGACATGGTCAGCAACAATACTCAGGTTAGGCTGTGGCGTTGACACAATGTTCAGTTGGAACTATTGGGCCCAAAGTGTGTCAAGAAAATTTCCCCCACACCATTACACCACCACCAGCAGTCTGAACCGTTGATACAAGGCAGGATGGAGCCATGCTTTCATGATGTTGACACCAAGTTCTGAGCAGAAATAGACTCATCAGACCAGGCAACATTTTTTCATTCTTCTATTGTCCAATTTTGGTGAGCCTGTGCAAATTGTAGCCTCAGTTTCCTGTTCTTAGTTGACAGGAGTGGTGCCCGGTGTGGTCTTCTGCTGCTGTAGCCCATCTGTTTCAAAGTTGGATGTGTTGTGCATTCAGACATGCTCTTCTGCATATCTCGGTTTTAACGAGTGGTTATTTGAGTTACTGTTGCCTTTCTGTCAGCTGAAACCAGTCTGGCCATTCTCCTCTGACCTCTGGCATCAACAAGGCACCCACAGAAGTGCCACTCTCTGGATATTTTCTCTTTTTCGAACCATTCTCTGTAAACCCTAGAGATGGTTGGAGAGAGTTTCTGAAAAACTCAGACCAGCCCGTCTGGCCCCAACATTCATGCCACGTTTAAAGTCACATAAATCACCTTTCTTCCCCATTCTGATGCTCGGTTTAAACGGCAGCAGATCATCTTCACCATGTCTACGTGCCTAAATGCATTGAGTTGCTGCTATGTGATTGGCTGATTAGAAATTTGCGTTAACAAGTCATTGGACAGGTGTACCTAATATAGTGGCCAGTGAGTGTATGCAATAAACATTAATATACAATAAACAAAATACCACTACTTTAAATGTGGCTTTTTGAAATTCTTTTTTTATTTATCTATTTATTTTTAACAGTTGTGTACTATTTTATATATATTGAGGGGGATATTGTCAAAATGCTATCAGTAAGAGTTTGTTTGGCTGCTGATGAACTACAAAATTAATAGAAATTAATAGAAAAAATAAATTTTTAGGTAAATTACATTGTCTTGTGTGCATAGTTTGGAAACTAATGGTGAAATATCATGCATATTCTTAACTTGCGAAAGCTTCTTGGAGACAACAGACATATTTAATTGTTTATTTTGTTGAACTTCAAGCACTAAAATACTCATATTTTTTGTAGATCCATACAAAACGTTACTCATACCTTTATTCATACCACCCACGCTAACAGTTCCTGACATCTACAAACAACTGTCAATTGAACAAAACTCTTGAGCTTTTCTTTACACCGCTGCTGTGATGCTCTGAAAGGATTTTACTCTACAAGATGATGGCCCAATATATCCCAGTATGGAATTTCAATATTGTTTGACTCCACCCTTTAGTGGATTAAAATATTGATTATTAAAATATTGTAACCCCGCCCCCCCCCTTGGCAGGCGCCACTCCCCTTACCGGACGCTTGAGCCTGTGCGTCCACCTGTCGTCCCAAACGACTATGTGCCGAGTCCAACACGAAACACTGCACCACTCCTGCAGAGCCCGGCTAGAACTGCATCCGTTAATCAGAGGACCCGCACGTACAGGTACTCACACTCACACACTTACTCCAAAAACATTATCCCAGGACAAACATTGAAAGGGGAAAAACAAACAGTCCCTCACATTTTCTCTTTTTCTGCATCCTCCTTTCCTGTTCTTTCCCCGTCTGTTCTGTCGCTGTTGTTCTGTTTTTTTGAAGCTGTGTTTGTTTGGTGTGTGTCGCAGTGTGACTCTCGGGCCAAAGTAACAGTCTCACTAACTTTCTCTTCTTTCTCCTGTGCTTTCTCTCTGCCATACTTGGATCTTTTTTGGGTTCTACGAGCCATAGCCTACTTAAAGAGAAGCTCTTTCCTGCTCTTTCACTCACCGTCCTTTTTCTATTTCAGTCTTTCTTGCACGTACCTCTTCATCTCTTCGCTGTTTGCATTGTCAGCGCTCTGATTTTGAGTCTCGGGGGGACAAGCAGAGCACATAATCACATTCACACACTGCTCTTCTTCCCGTTCTCAGATTCTCACCCATGATTCCTCAAGTCATGACCATGCCAGATTTGTGTGATGAAATGTTCTGAAGGATTTCTGTTTTAAGAAAATACTGTGATCATCAAATGATGGTCAAGTGTCATGATTTCCACAGATGGTTTAAGCAAAACATCTACTTTTATAGATGATAATAGGAAGTGTTTATTTTCGGTACTCTGGAGTTGATGCTAAATATTCAGCTTTGTCGGCACAGAAACAAATTATATTTTAAGGTAAAAGTTTCAAATCGTTTTGTTCTGTATAGGCCTGTCAAAATATATATATATATATATATATATATATAGACTTATATATATATA
>CAIGQQ010038854.1:2930001-2942518 GCA_903798035.1 Danio albolineatus | reverse complement strand
AAATATGCTCACATATTACAAGTCAAAGATTTCTGAATGAAGGGTGCGTTACTGATTTTAAAGTAACTGAAGAAAGCACACACTATCTACTATCTGTGATTATTTACTGAACAACATCAATGTTGAACAACTGACATTAAAACACACATTGCCTAAAACCAGCAGTCAGCTTTTTTCTTATAAAAAAAGTGAAAATAAATAACCTGCACTTTTGGATCGCTGTGACCTGCGGCGCTTGCCTTGCATGTAGCAGTGCATTGGTATACTTCAGTGTGCTGTTTGTGTTGCTCTGCAATAACACTTTTGAAACGCTGGCTGGCAGTGGGTTTTATGTTCCTCTGTGTCGACTTTCTTCACTGGTTTTGTTTTTTTTCTGAACGCTACCTTAATGTACAAGAAGCTTAAACTCGCTCATTTAGAGGCGGGAACAGGCAGACGTGCAACAACTTTAATCATAGGGCAAACACAAAACAGCTCCTCCACGGGACTCCACACATGTAAACCTGTGGATTTCCACGCCACCCACATGTGCCAACGCTATCAAACTGACCAATGACAGAGCTTGCACTACGCATCCTCGCAATGTGTAGCTACATTTTTGAGAGGTGCGTTGGTATGCGGCCGCGTGAAGGCTGCGCTGGACCATATGCGGCCCTCGATATAAATCAGTCTAAACAGAGTGGGGTCACCCGACTCCACACACAGTAGGGAAAATAATCGCTAAAATCAACCTGTGAAAATTACATCAATTATTTTTCGATTAATCGCCCAGCCCTATTGTCAATGCTTAAAAAAGCTAATATTTACAATTAATAGTATATGTAATTAGTATAAGAAAATGATAGTAAAAAACTATTAAACTATATTCATAAATTAAAAGGGAGGAGAGTGCATCTATTAAATGGAAGGCAAGATGTTAATAGGCTTAAAGTAAGTTATAAAACATTGAGACTTTTTAAAGAAGTTAGTTTTCCCAGAGCGTCTAACCTTTTGCAACTTTAGAAAGCATATGGTATCCATAAGCCAGTGGGATGTAGTTATAATGTTTGTTTTTTAATTGCTATTTAGTTCTAATCAAAGTGCTTCATGTGCACAGTGCATGTCAGCAGTCGAGATGCGACAAAAGTGGGCTGTGTCTTTGTCTCTCTTTCTCCTTGCTAAGTAATGCTGGTAGCATGTGTCTTGTTTTGCTTTCTTTACTACTGACATGTCTAGCCAAACTACGAACTTTCCATTGATGTCTGTGAGAAAGAGACATGCGCTTCACAGTGTGATCTCTGTGCCACTGCCAGCTCGATACGCTTATCAGCCCGGTCACAGCAGCGGCACAGGAATGAAGATTGAATTCCTGTCTAAATTCTACTAATTAGATGCATTTCCTGGCATCCTTAGTCTCTGTGTCCCATTCTTTTGTTATTGTTGTCGGTTGTTTGCACACAGTCTGTGGTATTGTTTTTCGGTGTCTGAGTATTTTAATGAGTTTTTCACCTCCACTGTTTTGTCGTTGAGCGTCTCCAAGTGAATTTTACTGTAACATCAGCCGCTGTGCGCATGTGAACAAAAGTGCCAATCTGATTAGTGGAGAAGTTTTTGATGCGGTGCTTCAAAAATAGAAAGGTGTTTTATTTGAAAATGACGCTTTACCATACCTGTCAACCCTCCCGTTTTTCCCGGGATTCTCCCTTATTTTACAGTTCTATCCCGCTATCATCCCGTAAAGGTGTTTTCCCGTATTTCTCCCGTATTTTCAGTCTTTCTCTGAAGAGTGGCAATAAAGATTAAAGAGCCGATCCTCCCTATATGCAACCCATACCGCCGAACCACCAGGGGCCGCCCCTTGCTCTTAAATGTGAGTCTGTTCTGTGCTTTCTGTTTTTAGGCATGAAACGCTTTGAAATAAATATTAAAACGGCGGGATTCCCTTTCCTTTTTATTACAGGTGCCGTCACTCCTCCTATGCAGTCCTCAAAACTGTCATAAAGCGGTGCGTGATTGTCAGCTGACTTGCTCCATAATGATAAATAGACGCTGTTTCCTTAACGGATTCTGTACACGCGATTTGAAGCGTAGCGAGAGTGGATACTGGATTTTGGGTGATAATAACAACGTCTAAAGATGTCGATCTAAGTGGGGGGTTTTATCCACAGCTAATTTTTTTCCTAAATGAGCATAAAAATTAGGAAAGCAATGCTTTGATCATAACGTTAGATGCATGTATTTTTAAAGTGACACCTGTTATTTAATGTAATCAAACGAAAAATCTAAATAAGTGAGATTCACTCATCCCTTATATATCCCTTATTTTCACATCCCAATGTTGACAGGTATGTGCTCTACACCTGAGTTTGGTGCACACGATCACATTTCAGCCCTTTGTTTAGTCACAAGACTTTAAACTTTGACTAAAAGCACAAGCAAAAAGTGTCCCGGTGTTGCAGGCTTTTACTAAACTGTCTTTTTTTGTAGTTCCTGACCTTGGTGTGAACAGTATACTGCAACATCAGTATTTCGAACATGTTTTTAAGTTGAAAGTGAAGCTGAAAATATCTTTTGAGTGTATCAGAGCCTCAGGTATTAAATTAATCTGAGGACTGCCTAAGTTTAAGAAGGAAGTGTCTTTGCTGCATTGAAACGTCTGTTCCTGTCCCACTTTGATAACTTTTCTGTATGTTCACTACCTCTTTATTTCTTCTTTCACTCGCTGTACTTTTCCCTCCACCCTGTGACCCTCTTTTTCCTTTCACCCCTCTTTTCTGTCGCTCTGGTTTTCTTCTCCCCTGGGCCTCCTCTGTCTTTTATATGGCATGCGGATCTGCAGGTACAACGCCTGCCCCTCCAAACCCGCCCAAACCCCCTCCCACCATTACTATCCCTGCCCCTCCTGTACCTCCACCACCTCCCACCCCAGAGCCAGTGCTGCCCGCCCCTGCCCCGACCCCTGCCCCACCAGCCGAGGGCCCTCCCGAGATCCCACCGCCCCCACAGCTGCCCCCAAACCTCCCTGTTAGCACCAACACCAACCCTGCTGCTGCAACCAGCACCCCTGCTCAAGGTGAGTCCCTCACCAATCCTCAAGTGCATCTCCACACCCGTCCATCTCTGAGTGAACATGCCTGCCTCCACCCGGGCTTCACCTGCATGGGCTTGGTTTTGTCTTGTTTCTCTGTGCTCCAGATGTTCCCGGATTACAGTCCCAGTGACGTCTCCATCACTTCATTTGGTCCATGTTTATTTTCTGTTCGTGCTTTTGTTTTTAGTCATAAGGTGTTTCCAAATTAATCAAAATGAGGAATTTATCATGGGCCGAGATTTTTTACATGAACAGACAACCATGGTGTTCTCTTAAGCTCTGTTCCAAAACTAGTGAGCGTCCTATCTAGTCAGTGTTTTAAAGTAGTGGTATGATATTTTCTATGATGCTTAAAGGCACAAAAATCCATTACAGTTAAACAATCGAGGTTTACCATTTTTAGCTTTTAGCTTAGCTTAGCTTAGCATAGATCATTGAATCAAATTAGACCATTAGCATCCCGTTCAAAAATTACCTCAAAATGAGTTTTCATAATGTTCCTGCTTAAAGCTAGACACTTCTGTGATTACATTGTGTGTTTAGACCGATGGAAAATGAAGAGTTGCTATTTTCTTGGCCGTATGGTTTGGAAGTGTACTCTCATTCCAGCGTAATAATCAAGAAACTAACTTCCGTCAATATTACTAACATAACCACCTGATTGCACAGAGTGTGCCTTGCAATCATAGAGATATCTGTGAGAAATGATTCAGAACATATTGAAATTTTGCTTATAAATGGAGATGCTGTATATTCATGATATTAACCAGTTCAGGTTCAGGCTGTTAATGTATGCATCATCATATAATCAGTTTTTACCTTTTATGTTTGATGTTGAATTAGTTTATGGAGTACATCTATAAACATTTAACATAAAATCTAATAACTTCAAATAATTATTCTAATGTTTAGCTAAAAGAATCTCAAAATCAATGTCAGTTTTTGATACTGTACTATGGTGTCTAAATTCACTTGTAGAGGTTATAAATAGTTTAATTTGTATTATTTTTATTATGCAATTTATATAGAATTGTCCTACTGGCAATTAACCCATTATTAGCCAAAACATGAAAATCGTTTACATATTGGAAGATTTATATATACATTTTCAATAAAATGTGTCTATCAAATGTAGACTAGTTTTATTTGTTGTTCTTGAATGCTTTAAACTCTCTTGAATGCTCGAAGAGTCACAGGCCTTAAACTTTCACTCTGTTTTGCTTAAACTCTGCAGTGACTCCACAAATCTCTTGTGTTCTGAACAAGAAACCATGTAATTGGGAATTTCTCTTGAGAGTGAAAGAATTCTTCATGCACATTAACTTGGGGCTTGCCTTTAAGATGGCAGCACAATTGGTGAATTATCCAGTGTACTACAGTTCTTTAGTTTAATCCAGAAGCTCTCTCAGAAGGTAGTTTTTTTTATTTATACATTATACATTTATACATGTTTTAGGGGTTTTCACCTTTATTATTATACAGAACAGTAGAGATTTGGACAGGAAAGCATTGGGAGCAGAGAGAGGGGAAGGATCGGCAAAGGACCTCGAGCTGGGAGCACTTCTGTGCTATATGTCAGTGACAGTACTACTATGCCAGGGATCACCAATCCCGTCCTGGAGGTCCAGTGTCCCTGCAGGGTTTAGCTCCAACTTGACTCAAAACACCTGCCTGGATGTTTCAAGTATATACCTAGCGAGAGCTTGATTAGCTTGTTCAGGTGTGTTTGATTAGGGTTGGAGCTAAAATCTGCAGCACACCGGACCTCCAGGCACAGGTTTGGTGATCCCTGCACTATGCTATTGGCACTGAAAAAAGTAGTTTACTTAGCAGAGTCAGCTCACTAAGGTTTGATCAGAGCTTGTTTCCATTCCATATACCATTGAATGTTCCGTGGTCTTCTTGTTGTGTAATCTGTACGGTGATTCATAGACGAACCAGCTGAATAGGTATTCATTTTCCTTTTTCTGTCTTCCAGGGAATGGCCCTCACTTTTACAGTATGAACCGGCCAATGACGCGGCACACCACACCTTCTGTGGGCGGATCTCTGCCCTATCGCAGACCGTCATCAGTTACTGGACAGCCCAACAACATGCCTCAAAACACTAATCCAAACATGATCCAAAACCAGCTCAATGGAGGGCCACACTACAACCAAAACCAAGGTAAAGACCACACAAGTGCCCTCTTTAGTGTAGTTAGAATTATCTATAAGGTTTCTGTTTACAACTTGTTTAGTATCATTGAGGAATTTAGCTAATTAGATATACAGTTGAAGTCAGAATTATTAGCCTCCCTGTATATTTTTTTTCCCCAGTTTCTGTTTAACGAAAATATTTTTTTCGAACACATTTATAAACATAATAGATTTAAAGGTGCAGTAGGTTATTGTCTTCGCTCGTTCATATGCAGACGAGACAGTCGCAGTAAAATCAAATGCTGAATCAACTTTTTAAAATCCTGAATCAATATCAGAGTTCGTTTTGCACGCTGGAGAAAGGACGACACCATGGCTGAAGTATTTCTGTTTGACAGGTAATGTTCTGTTTTAAAACTATTTTAGTCACGCAAAGCTTATGTAGATTGGGTTGTTTTACAAATGGGTTATATGCACAGAAATGTTGTTCAGCCACTGAAATCTTCCAGCAAAAGATTGATGTGACTGTTTTCAGTTTCTTAAGGGACCTTTTACAGCATCGATAATGTAGATTTTATTTAGTTTAACAACAAAACATCAGTAAATGGCGCTATTCCCCCTTGTCTGCTTTATTGAGGTGAAGTCGCTTTTATATTCATATCATATGGGTTCATTTTTGAACAATTTAAAGCTGTGCTCCCTATATTGTTGCATGCTGCTTTAAATATTCCGTCTGAAATATCATGCAAGTATGGCTTAGTAATACGTGTAATTCCCTTACAATCATTGGTAATTTCCGCACGCCGCCGGCCAACCACTAACTACATTTCTTGTTGGTGAATGATATGAACTTTTGGGTTGTCTGCTGTCATCTGTACCGTGCGCGTTTGTGTATTGGGTGGCGTGGCTTTGGGTGGCAGGGGAGAGACTGTGTTTCAAAGATATTATGCTAACCGGTTAGCGTTTTGGCAGATCACCTACTGCACCTTTAATAACTAATTTCTAATAACTGATTTCTTTTATCTTTGTCATGATAACAGTACATAATATTTGACTAGATATTTTTCAATATGCTAGTATTCAGCTTAAAGTGCAGTTTAAAGGCTTAACTGGGTTAATTAGGTTAGTTGTGGTAATTAGGCAAATCATTGTATAACAGTGGTTTGTTCTGTAGACAGTCAAAAACAAATATTGCTTAAAGGGTATAATAATATTGACCTTAAAATGGTTCTTAAAAAAGGAAAATCTGCTTTAATTCCTGTCGAAATAAAACAAATAAGTCTTTCTCCAGAAGATAAAATATTATAGGAAATACTGTGAACAATTCCTTGCTCTGTTTCACATAATTTTGGAGATATCTAAAAAAGAAAAGAAAATTCACAGGAGGGCAAATAATTTTGACCTTAACTTTACATGTTGCCCTGTTAAATTATTATAATTTTATAAATTTTCAGGACACCCACTAAAATGTAGTTTAGTGTAAAAGTATTTTTTTTTTTATTTACACCAAAAAAAAAGTCAGGCATATTTGAAACAAGAATAATTGAGTGACTTTATTTAATCACAGTACAGCTCAAAAATACTAACTGATTGTCATTCTTTTAACAATACTGTCCTTCAAACCACTAGGTTTTACCCATTAATCAGCCAGTTTTGATAATTTAATAATACATTTAATTAGATTTTCATCAAAGTGACACTAGGAAAAAAACAAATCTCATATATTAACATTAAAAATCTTATCTATGTATTCATTTCCTTGTTGTGGTTTTTGTTTTATTTATTAATTAATTATATTTGCCATGATAATAGCCGTTGTTGCTGACATGATAATAAAATATATATGATATGAATACCTTTCATTTAGCATGATTGTTTATGTTTGTATATATTTATATTATAGTACAGTTTAGAATTATTTTCTACATTTATTGCTACATAAATATATCCCTTATATTTGGCCATTTTAGTTTCACACAGTTTACTCGAAACATTAATGTAGACACTGCTTTCAGTATGCTGTTCATGAATATAAAATCACGTTTGTAATTTTAATATGATGCAGACATCAAAATGGGCCATTTGGTCCTTGACCTAAATAACAGATTCCCTGTGCGGAATAGACACCATTTTTATTATTATAGACTGGATTGTTTTTACTTGTAGTCTAAACTGAATTAATATCAGCATACTTGTTTGATTGCTTAGTTTATACAACCCATTCATGAACTAATTTCATTTATTAATGTTTTAAGGTTGGTAAAATATATACTCTTTTGGCTATAGTATTGAAATTGGTACCATGTAGTTTTACTGGTATTGGTGGACATTTTAGTTCTCACACAATAGTGTAAAATAACACAGCGATTTATAAGCGACTAGTTTATATCTCAAGTCTGTGACGTCCTTCTTACTTGCTTGATCTGATTGTTGTCTCTTTTTTTTTTTTCACTTGCCATCACATTTTCTTCCATTTCTCTTTTTTCGTTCCTTTTCACCCACATACTTTTGGCATTCTCTCTTCCCTTACTGTCCATTTCCCCCTTCTGTACACTTTTGGCCCCCTTTTTTCTTTTTTTGGTGTGTGTTGGGCAGTCCCCATGGCCCCTCCGCCACCCTCTATTCTCCAGATCACCCCTCAGCTGCCGCTCATGGGCTTTGTGGCTCGGGTTCAGGAGACCAGTAAGTCATAGCTTTAGGTTAAAACACTCTCCATCGCGTCTGTGCTAGTAGATTGTCCAATGACCCTTTGAAACACTTTGCATGCTGTTTAGATGTGCATGTTTGTGTGCTAAAAATCATGTAGTTGTTTTTCACATCTCTTGCATGCTATTTAATATCTGATTCAATCTGATGGAACATTGTGACATTTTTAACTGCATGATAACTATTACATTTATGGTCAGTGAAATATAATTTGTTTGTCCACTATGAAAGGCTGGAAGATGTAGAGAGGAATCATAAATACAGCCAATCAGAAGAGCATGTGCAGGGTGCGAATTACAGGGGGGTTTGAGGGAGATTGACCCCGTAATTAACGCTTGATCCCCCCTTGAAGGAGGTCAAAACAAGATGAATGCGGGGTCAGTTCTTTAGTACTGAGAATAATACTGATATTAATAATGATATTTCACCCTGATTTGTAGTTTAAATAATAATGTTAATAATTAAAATAATAGATTATTTTCTATTAATAATCTATTAATAGAAAATAGTCGTCAGTGTATAGTTCGCACACTAAGCATGTGGACTAGAATCTGCAGTGAAATGGATGAGACTTTATCCAATTAATAAAATTAACGAATCATTGTTAATATGATGCATTATATATACTAAGTTAATTTTCAGTTTGACGTCAGTAAATTATTATATTTTTGCATTAATTGACTAACTTTCTTAAGCAAATTATGTATTATAATTTTTTTTATTATGTGTATTAAAGTCATACACTAGAATATGCGCATGTCTGTGTTTTATATTAATTAATTTTTTTTTTTTAATTTTTATTTATTATTTTTTCATTTATTTATTTGTTTTTTAATTGCGTTTTATTACCTTACCATGGGCAAATCTGCGTATAATAAATAAAATGAGATGGTCTTAATGACTAATTGACAGACTAATGTGTGTTGTGGAACCTAATATGTCAGTTTTAGTGGCTTTCCTCAAGCAGCTGCTCCCCCTATTGGCTGAAGCTGCTTTTAACTGTGATTTAAGATGCATAAAAACACTGGAGTACAACTTAAAAAGGAAAAAAAAGTTTTAAAAAAAATACTATGTGACTACACATGGGTGCATCTCTCACACACACATTCTTTAAGTACATTTACATTTGCATTACGGGGATTGACCCTGTCATTAATGCTTGATTTCCTCCCCCCCCTGAAGGAGGTCAAAACAAGATGTATGCGGGGTCAGTTCTTTAATACTGTTCTTAATACTGTTCTACAGTTCTTTAATATTTCACTCTGATCTGTAGTTTAAATAATAATGTTAATAATTAAAATAATAGATAATCTAAATATATATTTGACCACATCTATAACGGATCAAACATTGTGTTTCGCGTAAAATAGGTGTTTGTATCTATATTTAGCCTAAAAACAATCTAATTAGACTCTAGTTTGTAGTTTAACCTTCAGTAACATCTGAAATGGCTAATCAGAGAACACTGTAGGTCAGAATACACTAAATATCCCTCAAAACGCTGAAAACTTAAATACATTTTATTAATAAACTAGATGTAATTCAAAATAAATGCATAAATGACTGAAGCATGTGTTACACAAACTAACTGAAACAGTTGAACCTGAAGAATTACTGATACGACTTTTACCAGTGAATTTAAAAAAAGCACTGTTCACACAGGCTATGATGTTCCGGAATTATTCAGGAAAAGAACGTTCACACATCCATTCCAAAATAGTGGTAAATTAGGTCATCATTAACCAGAAATGGCCTCTAAACGGCTGCGCTTATATTTGTAAACATAAAAGGGGCCGGGCTTTTGTTGATGGTTTCACCTTTATTTAAAGCTTTAGCATTCATGCAGCTGCTTTGTCCCAGAGACATCCAAAGGCAGAAGCGCGAAGCGCAGCTAAATGTTTACACATTTGACTACATTACAAATTCTGTGGATGGAGAAGTATTGTGATCAACTTCAATGAAAACATTTAGAGGAACACTTTCACATGTTGAGATGTACATAATATGTGTGTGTGCTGGCTCTCACCAGCAGCTTCACATGCACATGCATCAAGCAACTGAAGCAGCTTGAAGGTAAACAAACAGCGATTTATCATAAGCATTTTCCGATAATTTTTTACACAGTTGGCATTAAGAAGGAACATAGAAACGTACTCTGACAAGCATCTAGTGGCTAAATGTGTCTGGAAAATTATTCAAAGTCGTTTGTTTTCAAAAGCACCGTGGATGAGAGTGTGTCTGAATGTTCTGATTGGTTGGAGTAGACGTCTCACGTCAACTTGAACGCGCTTTTTCTGGCAGTTTTCCTCCTGTGTTCACACGGAGCAACGTTCCGGCAAATTGCCAGTAATGTTACAACTCCTTTCCAGGAAAATTGCCGGAACAAATTTACTGGTATTTTTAAAAAGGGCCTGTTCACACATGCAGATCTTTCCGGAAAGCTGTAGGTAATTTTCCGGAAAGGCCTGTATGTGTGAAATGGGCTATCGTTTGATCTGTGTATGAAGCACTTCTCAGTTCATTTTATGTTGAACATGACAAGGCAATCGCTTATTAGCCAATAATTAATTTTGCACATCAGCAAAATCAGTTAAAAAAAAGTTAGACTGACAATTAATTCCAACTGAAAGCATTGTAAGATTAAAGGGATTGAAAGTGCATCATGTTCTTCGAGTGGCACAGAAAACCCTTCCATTGACCTCCTTTAACCCCATTTAGCTGCAGTGTGTGCATGTTCTCAGTTCCTTTCCTAAAAACACAACTGCTTATGAATGCTGTTTTCAAGGTCAGCTGTTATTCTGCTCTTCCTTATTTCTGTACTCACACAAATTTTCCTCCTTTACTTCCCCATCCAGCATGAGTCATTAGACAGAAGTTCCCTCAGAAGTGCTGATGTTTGTGTGTGTGTTCAGTCTCAGACGCTCCTCCACCGCCGCCTCCAGCAGAAGAGGTGGAGTTTGAGGAAGAGACGCCTCCTCCGCCTCCTCCAGAGGACTATGAGGATGAGGAGGGTGAGGAGGATGAAGAGTCCGCCGTGGTGGAATACAGTGACCCTTACGCTGAAGAAGACCCTCCGTGGGCCCCGCGCAGCTACATGGAGAAAGGTGCATCACTGCTCTTAGTGTTTATTAGGAGATGTGAAGCAGTCAGTCATTTGGCCATCTAGGACAGCAAAAAGCAGTGTTTTTTTCTGTCTTATCCGTTTAAAGAGAAACAGAGTTATCCAATAGTTTGTTGTAGGGCTGTGCAATTAATCACAATCGCAAAAAAAAAAAAAAACGCAATTTGAGCACATGCAATTTCTAAATCTCAAAGGCTGCAATTTTATCTATTTATTTATTTAGATTTTTGTTCACGTTCTTGTGCGCATGATTTTTAATATGTTAACCAATCAGAGCTGACGCAGCACACCGGGCAATTACAGCTAAGCTGAGCGGGAGAAAGATGTTAACCAATCAGAGCTCACTCCGCGCACGACGAAGTTGAGCAGAAGAACCGAATAGGTGGTTTTGATTTACGTTAGTTTTTATTTATTGTTCTGACTGGAATTGAGGATAGTTCAACTTTATTTTTTCATGTTGTCTGTTTTTTAAGACAATTTATTACAGTTTTGTTTATCAAGCAGTTAGTACTACTTTGTACAGTATGTGTTTAACTAGAGCTGAGGTTAGTTAATCTTCATTTATTTTATGTTGTCTGTTTTTAAAGACAAGTTCATTACAGTTTTATTTATTAAACTTAACACTATGTTATTTCATTGTGAATTGTTTTGTTATGCACTTCTTGTGCACTGAAAACATTTAGAATGTATGTAGCGCGTTCGGAAAAAGCAAAAACAGCAAAAAT
Source organism: Danio albolineatus (assembly GCA_903798035.1). Lineage (NCBI taxonomy): Eukaryota > Metazoa > Chordata > Actinopteri > Cypriniformes > Danionidae > Danio > Danio albolineatus. Next base: position 2,930,757 of record CAIGQQ010038854.1, on the reverse strand, counting down.
CACAAATAAAATCGCAATGGCAATATTCGTTCCAAAAATCGCAATATGATCATTCTGTCCATATTGGACAGCCCTAGTTTGTTGTGATTGTGTTGGCTTCAAAGTATATCCATTCAGCAGAGAAACTTTCCTTTTTTTAGTGTAAATTACAGTAAAGATTTTCGTGCTATCTTTTCAGTTTAGGACCCAAACGTTTCTTTATGATGCCTAATGTGCATATACTGTTAAAAGACAAAATATACAGTTGAAGTTAGGATTTATAGCCCCCCTGTTTATTTTTCCCCCAATTTCTGTTTAACGGAGAGATTTTTTTTCAACACATTTCTAAACATAATAGTTTTAATAACTCATTTCTCATCACTGATTTATTTCTAAAATTTATTATTATCTTTTGCATGATGACAGTAAATAATATTTTACTTGATATTTTTCATAACACTTCTATACAGCTTAAAGTGACATTTAAAGGTTTAGCTAGGTTAATTAGGTTAACTAGGCAGGTTAGGGTAATTAGGCAAGTTATTGTATAATGTTTGTTCTTTAGACTATCTGGGAAAAAAATTGCTTATAGGGGCTAATAATTATTATTATTATTATTAATAATAACTATATATTATTCTAGCCGAAATAAAACAAAAAAAGACTTTCTTCAGAAGAAAAAATATGATCAAACATACTCTGAACATTTCCTTGCTCTGTTAAAGAAAAGGGAAAATCAAATAGGGGCTAATTCTGAATTCAACTGTATATATGCAT
>CAIGQQ010038854.1:2911684-2923888 GCA_903798035.1 Danio albolineatus | reverse complement strand
CTATTTGCTAATGCTTAATAGATGATTCATAGCGTGTAGTTATTATAAAGTGTGTTTTTTTTCTAGTTATTCTTAAATGATAAGCAAACAAACGAGCAAATTTAATGTAATACAGTTTGATAGATTTACCTTCAAGCCACAGCCCTCAATCAAGTTTGTTTTTTGGCCCTATATAGTAAAACGTTTGGGCACCCCTGGATTAGAAACATGAAAATATCATTTTCCTTCCCCCTCTGAGTTCACACAAAAACATCTAACACCTCTTCAACAGAAAAAAAAAAACAGCAACGAGCAAAATGAGTGGTAAAATTTTTATTAGTAGTAATATGTTTACCATTAAAACCTTTTGGGTTATGTGCAAAGTATAAATCGTTCCACCTCACGTTGAAACATGTTGTTTTTTTTTTAGTTTATTTTTATGTAATTTTCAACAACCTTTACAGAATTCCTCCATCAGTTCACACCCAATGCCTCGGCAGTCCCTAAATGACATAAAAGTTACACATTTGATTAGTTTGCATTTTGACGTATGCTTTACCTCTTCTGGATATTGTGATAAGATTAAAAGAAGAAGCCCAACAGAAGTCTTGCGTCCTCTAGATCTGCTTATTCCTCTACTATAGGACGTGATGTAGCAGTGTATTAACTTACAGCAGAGCGCAATCTGGCATTTAAAACAACAAGCTAGACTTAAAGTGTGACTAGTACAAAAATCCATTCTATGTTTAATCTTACATTGGCCGTATATCACAAATCTCTAGTCAAATATATTTTCCCAGTATATGATCTGGTATCTGTGACGGTTCACAGTTTTAAAAACGCACACTAAACATTTAGTGCATCTTTTATAGATTTCATTGCTCTTTTTGTCTCGTCCTTTCCTCTCCTATGCTAGTTATGCTCGATATCCCACACACACCCTGTTGGAGACTTTAAACTCCCCGCGAAACAGAAACCCAGACACACACGCACACAAAAGAAAACACTAAGAGAGAGAACCTGGTCCAAATGTTTGCCTACACAGATATCTCTACACAGAATATTGCTCTTGGCGTTCAGTCACATTCTCTCTCTCTCTCTCTGTCGTTTTGATTGTTGCTATACAGAGAAGCTCACGCACACATATACACTCTCTCACACACACACACACACACAACGGGGGAAACAGGAAGAGGTTTAATGGAAGGACAGGAAGGGTAAGAGTGGAATTTGTCAGTGGTTTAGCCGGTGCTGTCCACTGCTCTACTGCTCACAGATCAGGGTCTCCACCACAAACTTGTTCTCAAAGTGGAGGATCTTGTGGCAGTTCAGAGCCTCTCGCTTCTGGATGCCTGCAAAAAAACAAAAGAGCGATATTGTATGGTGAATTCATGTCAAAACAAAACAACAACAAAAAACAAACAAACAAAATTATAATAATTATTTTTTTTTATTATTATTTAAAAATAGTAGTCTTTTATTGTAAATGGTAATAATATTAACATGCTGATATGAAGCTCCAGAAAAAAAATAACTTAAAACTTATCTAACACACTGCAATGGTGCGTTCACACCAGATGCAGATGAAGTGTTAATCGCAAGTGATTTACATGTTAAGTCAATGCAAAGACGCGATCTGACGTCCTGCATCGCTATTCGCTTTAATGAGGCAGAACGAATAACGCATTTCAGGCGTGCTTGACGTAATCGCTCGAGTTGAAAAATCGGAACTTTGGCAGACATTTGCGCTTGTTAACCAATTACGAGCTTGTTCTAGTAGGGATGGGATTATGACGTAGCGTCTTGTGTGAATGCCCCATTAGGGCTTCTTCACACCTAATATGTCTTTGCTTCTAAAAACATAGGAGGCAACAGTTTGGAATGGCTTAATAAAAGCACCACATAAAGCACAAGGGTATCAGGACTGAGGCCCCGTTTACACTAGTGCGTTTTTGTTTTAAAACGCATACGTTTTGCTACGGTTACGCCATCCCTCCACACTACGCCGGAGTTTTTAAGCCGCGAAAACGGAGCGTTTTAGAAACGCTAGAGAGGCCGTTTTCATTCTAAAACGCTGCTGTTGCGTCTCAGTGTGGATGTGGGAAAACGGATACCTTTGAAAACGGAGGCGTGGCTGCTGAGATCCGCTACGTGATTAGGGCTTTTTGGTCATTGCGTAACCTTCCCTTATTCGTCAAGCACACATGGCTATAACGTCACCGGCAGACCAGCCTTCATTGTAAATACTGTATTTTCGATAGCCATGGATGTTTTATATTCATTTGTTACTTTAAGTAACAACTCGACCTCGTCGTCTGTCCTCAAAAAGGCCTCTCTTGCTTTCTTTACCATCGTGTTCATCGTTCAACCAGCGTTTGTTGACTAACAATAACCAAATGCCGAACGAGACACATGCTTTCTGTTATTATACTTGAACGCGCATGCCCAGAGTGCGTGAATGGTCACGTGATATACGTTTCTGGTGGAGTAGTGTGGAGGGAGATATGTTCAGAGACGCTGGGTGAAACGCTAGTGTGGACGCGGATCGTTTTCATGCTAAAAAGCCGTTTTAAAACTAAAACGCACTAGTGTAAACGGGGCCTGAGTGCCTGTAAACAGAAACTTGCAATGGTTGCCCCGCCTCTGAGCTCTTCTGATTGGTCCACTGCTGTGAAACTGCTGCACTGCGTGTTAACGTTGAAGTTCACACGCCGTCCGAGAAAATACAGTGCTCAAATGCGCAGTGCTTCAAAGGACATGGGCGTAATGGTTACACACATCCATCAAGTGCATGTATACATTGAAAAACAATCAAAAAGTAGCAAATTGGAGAGGAAAAACGCATTCTGTGTGAACGGACCCTAATACTAGTACACAGTACTGCTGACTCTACTCATAGTTTAAGCATCTTTATAAGCGTTTTAGCCCATTTCATTATGGATGCGAAATATTGTATTTCTGCTGATGACCAATATGCTATGAGATGTTAGTCTACTTATTTTATTGGCCAATTTATGAGTTTCGATTTCAATAGTAAAATTCATGTTGGTCAAAACTCACTAGTAAGTTCATGAACAGGCCAAAAGTAACAAGGAAATTTCACAATTGGGCCAAGACTTCGTAAAAAAGAATTCATATATTGGCCAAAACTCTCTAGTAAATTAAAAACAGCAACAATAAAAATATATATATATATATATAACTTCACTCACCAGTGAAGTTCATAAATGGCCAACACACTTAAATCTAATACTGCCCAAAACTCACTTGTAACTTCAAATCAATCAAAGAAATGCATAAAAAAAATATCCAAAACTGACTAGTGAAGTTGAACAGGCCAAAACTAATAATGCTAAAAAGTAACTAAAACTGCATAAAAAGGGCAAAACCCAATAGTAAAGTTCACTGATGTGCCAAAACGCACTTGACCATGATAGACAAAACTATTCATTAATGATTTAAAACTCACTAGTAAAAATCATATTGATCTCTAGTACATTCATGAACAGGCTGAAAATCACAAGGAAAGATAACAAATGGGCCAAAAGTTACAAAAAGAATTCATATATTGGTCAAAACTCATTAAGTTCAAAACAATAAAAAAAATTATAAAAAGGCCCAAACTCATTAGTGAAGTTCATTAATGGCCAAAACGTATGTAAACCCGATATTGGCCAAAACTCACTAGTAAATTCAAAACAACCAAAGAAATGCTTAAAAATCCAAAACTCACTAGTAAAGTTCATGAACAGGCCAATACTAGTCAATTCAAAACAGCTAAAAACTCACAATTAAAACTCAGAATTAAAGTCCACTAATGAAACTATTTATCAATGGCTCAAAACTCACTAGTAAAATTCATATTAGTCAAAACACACTAGTAAGTTCAAAACAACAAGACAAAATTGAAAAGAGCCTAAAACTCACTAGTAAAGTTCATAAATGGCCAAAACATACAATAAAAAATAAGATACTGGCCGAAACTAAATTTAGATTTAAAACAACCAAAAAGTGCATTAAAAAAAATCCAAAACTCACTAGTAAAGTTCATAAATTGGCCAATTGAAAAAAACGAAATTAAATTTTTTTTTTAAATGCATAAAAAGACTAACTGACTTGTAAAGTTAATAAATATGACCAAAACGTACTAGTAAACTCAACCCCCAAAAATGTATATATATAAAAAAAAAAGAAGACCAAAAGTAGTAAAAAAGTTAAAAAAGAAAAAGCCTGCGAACTAATGTTTTACTTTCAGTTTTCAAGTTAAGACAAGAATAATGAGTCTCGCCACAAGTTTGACCAAACAAGTTTGTGTGTTTACCCAAAACGGTCTCTCTGCGCTCCAGTTTGTAAGTGTCTCTCCCTCTGCACAGGCCGTAGATGAAGTAACCCAGCTGATCCACATGCTCCACTTTCCCAGTCACCATCATCTGCTCACGCACCAGGTAGGACTGCGGCAGGTAAGTCCCAGCCTGCAGACACAATTACACTCACATGCTTGACCAACACACTCCTACTGAAAAGCCTTGACAACATCTGGTCACTGTTCAAATTTCTAGTTAGACTTTTTTTGTGTTCCTGGTGTTTTTAGTGTTCCTCTCTTCAGAAAGAGAAAATGAGGTTCAAATATAAGATACCTTGATGTTGACTAGAAGCTCCAGAAAGTCTTTGGGAGGCATCACGACGGAGGTGTTGAGAGGGATGACGTAGCATTTGTTCAGGCGCAGATCCAGATAGGCTGTCAGTCTCTAAAGCAGACAGAGAAAACAGGGATTTTACCATTATTGTACATGTCGTTTATTCTGGGGAGTCTGATGAAGCAATTATGTATATGTATGCCCAATTACGCTTCTGCTGAGATCAAATGTTCTTGTTTTGAATAATTGTTGAAGCTTTTTTTTAGCATCTTTTTTTCTTAATGGAAAAAGAAAAATACTTTGTGTTACATACTGAGTAACCTTATTTTGACAATGCTGGTGTGTATTGTTCCTGTGTGTTGTGTCCTCCCTTATCTGTCTCTTTCTCTCTCTCCATATGAGCGGAGATCAGGTGCAGCTGTGAGAGGGGCGGCGCCCATTATAAAAGCACGCTGTTGGCTCTGTTCATAGAGTTCTCTCCCTGTTTCCCCTCGCTGTTGTGTGTGTGAGCAGATTGCTCTAAGTTCTCTGTGTGGTAGTGAAATCTTCCTGTCCGAAACCCTTTTTCCAAAGATATCTGGTGAGATAGTCTGTTAATTATGGTAATAGGACGGTAACTTGCATTAGCGGTGGCTGATTGTTTCTTTTCTGTCTGCAACCCTTTCATGAAGTCATCTGGTGAGATACTCTGTTAAAAACGGCACTAGGACGGTTTCCTGTGTTAGCTGTGGCTAAATGTTTATTTACTGCTGAATGATCTATAAGGGAAGGCCCTTTTCTTTTGTCATGTTTTCTCCTGTTTAATGGTTAGTTAAGGAGGGTAGATTTGCTATATTATTTACATAACTTTATTTTTCGCTTTAGGTAAGAGATTCAATATTAGGTAGCGTACTTTGTTTTGTTTGTTGTTTTGGCCTTTTCTTCCCTTACATTTAATTTTGTTATTGGAAATATTTGTTTAATAAATCTGGTACCCCTTTTTGACAACTTGGCCTCTGTGTGTGTGCTTAGAGGAGCAGGATCGGGGACTCCGGGTGACCTCTTTTAATAGACGGTCATCCTTAACCTTATGTGCGTAGTGCGGTGCTTCCGCTACGTAACACTTTGTGTATTGCTTTACTGTATATACATCTTCAGAGTAAATACATGTTCTTGTTTTTAAGAGTTCACACTTATCTGATGATTGAATATAAAGCTTGTTTGGCATGCTGTCCTGGCAGAGAGCCCTGAGCTTATAGGATCCTCAAGCCCTGGGCTCCCTGCTGTTAGTAGGGCGAGAGGGGACTTTGAGCTCAGGCAGATCTCGAAAACTCCCCTGTTCGATTTACTTAAGTCGCATGTTTTTAGACTGTGGGAGGAAACAGGGGAACCCGGGGAAAATCCACACAGAAATGTCGACTGGTTCAGTAGTGACATTCTTGCTGTGAAGTGACAGTGCTAATCAAGAAAAGGAGGTGGGAGTAGGGGTGGGGGGGATTCTTCAACACGAAGATACTGAGGTAAAAAAATGGTTATTTATAGTGAGTTAGGAATCGTCTGATTAGTGAATCATATGTTAGCTAATGCGGGACCAGCTGTGGTCAATCATAAGCATGTGATCCTCTTGAAATTAGTAAATTAGTATAAATAAACTTCACTCAATCAAATTAAACTGCAACACGATGATACAGTACAATAGGTAAATCAACGATAAAAAATAATAATAAATGTTAATGTTTTAAAATCAACATTGAGAAATAGCCTTATTATAGTTCTATATTAGAGTTACTGTAATAAAAAATAAATACTTTTATTATTTTTTGAACTTTACTAAATAAAATGATTATGAATTTAATGAGTGATTGGACGTTAACTACAAATTTAACACTATCTAAGATTAATAAGTGCTTTTGTAATTGTCATTACTAATCCTGCTGTACAGAGTTAATGAACACAGTCACAGAATTTTCAATATCATAGGTTAGATTAATAAATTGGCTATTAAGTCTTCGTTTTTTTTTTGTTTTGTTTTTTAAGGAAGATCTCTGCAAATATAATAATCAGAATTTTCATAAAATGTGCCCTTAAAAAAATAAATTATTATTCACTGTATCTTCAACAACAATTAGTGTTTGATACAATATCTTCATCCCTTTCTCAGTGAAAATAGAGAATACATTTTGGAGCATTTCAATTTGATTTAATTTTCATTTAAAAAGTAGATTTATTAATTAAAATAACCTAACATCTTTAGAAATAGCAGTAGATTTAAATCCAGACGATTTTTGCGCAAAAAAAAATACAAACTATAAAATTTTAACTTAATTTTGATCTTCTTTATGCTTCTCTTGATATTTCCAGTTTTATTTCCCCTGACATATTAATTTGGATGTACTAATTTCTGGACCATGATCTTACATTTTTTTGTTAGATTAGTTCCAGTTTTGGCTTTGGTACTGACCAATCTAAAGTATATGCACAAATATTTTATTGTAAAGAATCCCATAGAAAAACATGCATTTAAAAGAGATCTCTGAGGGGTGTGTCCCCATGCACTCTATATGGGTTTAGCAGGGAGGTAAACTTTTGACTCTCACCCTGTTGAAGTCATGGACGATGTCAGCAGGGTCACTGTCGCTGAATTTGGGCACGGGGATGTTAATGAGCTCAACTCCCTCGTCCTCCAGAACTCTGACTTTCTCCTCGATCCTCTTGTATGCGGCTGGCAGATCCATGTCCGTGTCCTCCTGGCTGTCCTGCATCTTGTAATTTTCCTCACGGTAGTTCACCCCGCAGAAGTACATCCTCTCCTCCTGAACACCAGCAGTATGAATGGACACATTCTCTCACCAAGATCAACTACATGCACATCCTTCTCTAAGTGTATGGAAACGGAATTTAAAGTTTGCACCCATTTTGTAACCAAAGATTTCTTTTTTTTTATTTTTTAGATCCACTGGAATGTATTAGAAATCGTATAAATGGCATCACTGAGGCTGAGCTAATCAGGGTAAGACAGCGGTTTCTAGCAGTTTCTTTCTCCTTTTATTCGGTGCATATTTTGAGGGCAAAATGGTATGTTGTAACAATGTAGACGAGTAACATTTTAAAATTGGTGTTTTAATAAAAGTTGCCTGAATATTCAGTAGGGTTGGAAATTAATTAGCGTCTATGGAAAAATGCCACCGAAATGAATAACGGGGCAAAAACGAAACTAAGTTACCGTACGTTCACACCGAAGGCGGTGAGAGTGTCAAATTTCGCTACACTGATCTCGTATTTAAAGGAGCCACTGCAGCATTATCAGCAAATCACTGACATTCCTGCATAAAACATGCTTTCTAGTGTAAAATGTTGCCCGCTTTTATCAGATTCATTTAACAATGGAAGATCAAGTTGTTTAAGTCGTCTATTATGTGTCCTTATGTCTGAAATATCCTGAAGCAGCAATACTGATTTGCTGCATGAAATTCCCGCTTTTTTAAAGAAGAAAAATATCTAAAAAATTATTGCACATCAGTAAGAAGAGCAAGAAAACATTGTAAATAACTGGAAATCCAGCAACCGCAATATTAAAACCCTTGGGAACAACTGTGGTCGGAACCAAAGTTCACAGTGACCGTGTTCTCTGGGCTCGTCTTAAGTGCTGAACTTCTACATTCTAATAGCTTGCCGCCGAACCGCGTTATAGCTCATTACCATAAAGTTGACTTGGTTTCATCTCTCTTTGACGCCCACGCCGCCAAAGACGCCCCGCGATGCTCCTCGACGATTATCGTCACCGGCTCCCATTGAAAATGAATGACTTTCGGCTACTTTGACGCTCTCGCTGCTTTGGGTGTGAACGTACGGTTATGGCGTAATGAGTTGAGTTTGACAAAAAACCCTAGCACAAAATATGTTATGTGTATTCAGTTCATCAGCATTATTAGTAATAAATATTACATCAATTGCAGTAGTCAGCATAATGACTTTGTCACAGTATTGCACAAACATTTTTAAATTGGTGCATGTGACTAAAAAAAATGACAAAAGTGTCTATAGCATGTTATTTGGTCAAAAACTGACACAAAAAAAACACGGGGCAGGTAACATGGGACCAATATTTATATTTGAATATACTATAGATTTAGTAGCAAAACAAAGCTGGCAGAAAATCTGCCTAATAGCTGTACGATACTGGACAAATATGCAATGTTGTTGTTGATGTTGAGTATTGCAATAACGATATTTCTTACATTATAACATTTCACCTTGATCAATGCTATTTTTATTAGTTATGTTTTTAAAATTATTTAACAATATTAAAATAAAAATATATAGGTAAAATATATATTTTCTGATCTAATTAATTCTAAAATCAGTGCAAACATTTTATCTTTAAAACACTATGAGTGAAAACCTCAGCAGATATTCTGACTCTGATTGGCTGTTGTCATTATTTTCCTCTCTTGTTTCGACTCCTGCCATTAGTATTTATTTTCAGCTCTGCGTTCACCATTAGCCAACTGCTGAATAGCAACTACTGGGCAGGAGGGCATAAAAATATTAAGGCTTCATCTGATTGGCCAAATTCAGATTTTTTAAAAAATGCATAAAATAAATGTAATTTATCGCACATGTCCATGATGCGTATATTGCATATATTATCATTATAATAATCATTTTGCGATATATTGTGCAGCCCTAACTTATCTTATAAAGCAAAAAACTGAAATACAGTAAAAACCAATTTAACAGTCAAAGCATGCTTTATATTTTTTTACTTTCATTTTTAAAAACGAAAACAAAACTATAAAATCACACTGACAAACAAACTGCTGAATCTGTTTGGGCTTTTTAAATCCTTACATTTTTTAGGTGCATTTTTACTTTAGGTGATTTTTAACTCTCATGCGGTGCATCTGATGGGATTGGTTCTCTCACCTCGATGAAGTAATACCTGTACAGGTAAGCTCCTCCCACTACCACACCAGACAGAATCAAGGCCAAACCCAAACACATGCACCAGCACCAGGCTCTGGACTGCTGTCTGACACGCAGCACGTCCTCCACATCCTGCACACACAGGAGGAAAGCTCAATTACATTCTCATAATACATTTCTTTAATATCACTTCAGTCCTTTAGTCTGTCTAAACATACAAAGTACACAAGGACTGTCTTCACTTCATGATGACCCGATGTGTTCAAGAACTTTCACTGGGACCTGTGTTTGTTTCCAGATGTTCACAGACCCTGCCTGAAATCCCCTAAGATCCCACTCACTAATGCACCAGCGTCTGTTTATTTCATCAAGAGTGTTTTCTCCAGTTTTATTTGCGAGTATGTTTAGCCTGGGTGTGCCGCTGTTCAAAACAATTGCATTGTGCTCGACAGATACTGGAAAATTTCCATGCTCCCTCCAGAGACCAGCAGGAACAAACATACTGGCATGATGCAAATGAACAAAACATCAGCTGACACGCTGGCTGATGTATAAAGACGAAAGTGAAAATAAATCCGACCCAACATCCCGAATGTTTGGAACGAAGTCTACTTGGTCCCAATTTCTCCTTTTCCACATGAAACATAATGAGAGCAAAGCAATTTAAAAGTAGCTTTCCTGTATTTACAACACACTCCAGACTCCAGGGAAATTATGACCAACAAAAGTGGGCACAGAAGTGGGCATACAGGTTTGTTTACAGGTGTGTTTAAGGGATGCAGTCTCTGCGCTTCATTTCCCTTGACAATGCAGCAATTTAAAGGAGTTTAGTCATCATTATCTCTCCTCTGGCTCGGTAAACAGCAGCCTTGTGATCCTGCACCGATATGTATTTCAAATCTGAGACTGTGTTTCTAAAATGATTAAAGCTGAAAACACTAATCAATAATGAAACCAGTCAACCAGCCTATTTAATTATCGATTGGTCTGGTCTGTGCACACTGAACTTTAAGTACTGCCCTATGATTTCCATGATACAGAAAATGCAGACAGAACCTTAAAATAACACAATAAAGTCGTACATTTTAAGCAGCTGTATAATACAGAATTTTGGATGAATAGTTTAAAAGTAGAGTGAATAACTATTGTCATATGTAGACACCAAAGCCCACAGAATATTGACAATAACCTCGTAAACATACTGTAGGCAAAAAAAAACAAATAATTATGTAATAGTTATATAATAATATTTAATTATGAATTTATTAGGGAAAATTCCACAATTGCTCATCTGTTTTTATTTTAACAGGAAAAATATAGAAAATTAATAAAAAAGATATATAGACGCAACTACAATTATTCCAATGATATTAATAGTATGATTATTTCTTCAGTTAAATATGATAATTATTCAGTTTTAAATAGTTTTAATACTTTTTTCCCAGTGTTTTTTTTATTATTTTTATATTTTTTATTATGTCCTATATAAATAAATAAACCTGTCTTGCCTAATAAGAAACAACATTTGTTTACAGTATTTGTTGTTAAACAAAACTGAAGTATTAAATGAAAGGTGCAGTAGGTGACTGTCTTCAGAAACATTTTTGTTGTGCTGGTTGAAAGTCTCTTCACATTCAAACAGACAGGTAATGTTCGAACTATTTTAGTCACACAAAGCTGATGTAGATTGTGTTTTGTTATGAATGGGTTATATGCACAGAAGTGCTGTTCAGCCACTGAAATATTCTGGCGATAGATTGATGTGACTATTTTCAGTTTCATGAGGGTCCTTTTACAGCATCGATAATGTAGATTTTTATTTAGTTTACAACTAAACATAAGTAAATAGCGCTATTCCACCTAGCCTGGCTGCTTTACTGAGGTGAAGTTGGTGTTCACATAACATTGTTTCATTTTTGAACAAAGTCAAACTGTGACGCGCTCCCTATATTGTTTCTCATTGCTACTTTGAATATTCGGTCTGAAATAGCATGCAAGTATGGCTTAGTAATAAGTGTAAATTCTGAATGCCACCAGCCAACCACTAATATTCATTTTAAGACAAAGCGTGTGAGACCAGTGATCCTTGCATACATGAAATATTGCACATTATGACAAGCTTTTCTTGATACACAACTGAAAATGTGCTAGATATATTAGTTTTTCATTCAGAATTGTAGTATTATAAAGAACTATAAACTTTTCTAACTGGCGAATGACATGATCTAGTAGTGGGTTGTCTATTGTCATCTTTAATGTGCGCATTCATGATTACAGAAGGCATGGCTTTGGACGGCAGGAGTGGGACTGTGTTTCAAAGATATTATGCAAACCGGTTTGGCAGATCACCTACTGCACCTTTAACTATATAAGATTATATATAGACCCTTTCAATGTGGTCATGTCATTGGCCCATGAACATTTCCTGCTTGTTATTAAACTATTCCATAACTGTAACAAGAGGCAATTCATTCATAACTTAATGTTAAAACAGCTATCATAACAGTATTTTTTAATATGTGGCTCTTTTTGGATTCTCAGAAGCTTTAGAAATTAAAATACATTGAAAAGCAAAACAGGAAATACGTTGGGACTATTGTTTTTGTCCTCAATATGGTCTATAAATATGTATGTGGGTGTGTGTGTGTGTGTGTGTGTGTGTGTGTGTGTGTGTGTGTGTGTG
>CAIGQQ010038854.1:2893484-2911674 GCA_903798035.1 Danio albolineatus | reverse complement strand
GTGTGTGTGTGTGTGTGTGTGTGTGTGTGTGTGTGTGTGTGTGTGTGCGCGTGTCTTTTTTTTTTTTACCATAAGTCCTGCTATAGGTCCCTGTTCTGCTATAAAAACCTGTTATGTATATTACAATATTAACCACACTTGCCAAAGTTATGCTTAATTACCAAAAACTATGGTAACAATCCAAATCCTATTATAAAAGTATCTCTTTATTACTTAGTAGTACTTATGTAATTACTGTGTCACAACAAAACAATTTTGATTAATCATCTAATTCCATTACAAAGATTCCTGTGTAAAATGTAGTCAGCGTAAACACTGCTCATGTAGTTTGACTTCAATCGTAATCTAGAGCACTAATGTAACCTTTAACAATCATGCACAACTATTAAATCCATACTACTGCAATATCTGGTTAAATCCATAATGCTGCATCCTTTTAGAGTTCATTTCTTGCTATCTATTCAAGAATACGTTGAGATTAGTTGAGGTGTGATTATTGCATGAACACAATTCTCGTTGTGCTGTTTGTAAAATACCAAACCGATCCAGAGGTTCACTGTTCACTTACACACACCTGTTTGAAATACCCAAGGCCTCATCATCCCACACACAGACACGCATCGCAGATTACAGCTTAGTCCCAACAGAGAGCGTCTTTGTTTAAATAACCAGAGCCTTCATGAGGTTTTTTTCCATGAAAAAAGATGGCTGTTTTTGGTGGCTCCATCCACAAGTTTGCTGAGGCTTTGATCACCTGTGTGACAGAGGATTTCAGACCACACAGAATGATCTTCACAGCTTATCTCATGATGAACCGATACCTTTCAACCCATTTAGATAAGCATTAGAGTCTCCGATTGCCGGAAATGTCTAAAAGGTAAGAAGCATGAAATCCAATTTTTCTGCTCCTTTCCCAAATGCCTACTGAAACAATCCTTTTGCTTGAAATGGTGGCAATGATACCAGGCTGCACCGTTGGTCTGATCATAGTGGCGGCGTTTCTGCAGACACAACAGTGTCTTATGAATGATTCACGACCTCCTTTTCTTCTTCATCATCAACCCAATTCGCACACTAGGCGCTGACTCATCCTCAGTGGCAGATGATGATCGTATTGAAGGCACAGAAGCAGGCAGACGGTGCATGCATTTGAGTGGGAGCTGGTCTCACACTTACGAAAGTCTCCCACGATAAGCTGGCTAAACACGTCTTTCCTCTTCCTGGTTTTACTACGTTTACAGCTGAAACCTATTCAGGAACTGCAAAATAGCAATAAACAACACATCTACTCTTCTTTAAATGCAAATCTCGTTAAAAAAGTCATGCATTTAAAAATTGATATGCATTTAAACGTGGAGTGCATGAATGTGTGTGTGCATATGTACATTTTTAAACATGCACTTACTGTTTATATTGCTCAGAACATTGCATTAAAAAGCAATCAGTCATCTAAAAAGGAAACCTCGGAAACCTGCAAAGCAAGAAGGGTTTTGTGTGTGTGTTTCCTGGTGTTTGTGTTGAACTGTCGGCCATTTTCCTGTAAGCTCAAAGCTGTCTGACACTCACTCGCACACACATATACACACCGAAACAAGGCAGGAGATGGCTTCCCTGGTCTACACACACAAAAACAAAACTGTCTGGTGCAAACAAATTCACATAAATGCCATTTAAACATCGTGTGTGCGTTTCCGTCAGCTGCATCATTAATAAATAACGACTGTATTGCAGTCAAGCAACCAAATGTTTGTTTTGGTTACGTTACTTTGACTATATTTATATAATCCTTTGTTTTTTCCTTTAACGTATTCACTTAATGTTAACATATATCGATCGACATATTCTGAACAAACCCCATCACGACGAGTATAACCGTTATAACGAATTTAAAGACGAAAGATAACATTGTTGTTAACGCTGTTTTTAATCACGTTAGCCGGTTAGCGTTCGAGCTAACAAAACTCACCACATCATGAGGGATCAAAGCTTCATCCTTCTCCTCCTTTTTTAAATCCTTTTGCCCGAGAGCGGAATTGAAAGTGAGTTTTACCATGTTGGGTAGCTGGATTTTTTTTGTCTTTACTTTTTCACCGAACTAACGAGAGCTTGGCGAAGCCGACGACCTCTCTATACACAGTGCTGCCTCACAAGTTGCTGTGGCGCATTTAGCCAAATTCAGACTGTATAAACATCAGTCAGTTGAAAGGGGGCGCTGTTTCCCCTAACCGCTGTTTCTGGTATGTTTGTTTTTATTTTATTTAAATTAACTTAGCCGTATTAATAATACACATTATATTTCATAATAACTTGTAGTACATAATATAATAACATAATATCCCAGTTTACGGTTGTTTTGCTGTTCAACTCAACATTAAACCTATATGGTAATGTTTACGTTACCTCAGTACAGGTAAGGTTTATGTGGAAATTGTTAATGTTACGAAATCTTGCAGTAGGATTACAACGAAAACAGGTGTTGTCTGATGGGAACGGTTAGATTAACATATGGCTGGGGAAATTTTGATGAAATATCTGTAACATTTTACTTTAAGATTAAGTTTATTATTAATATAGGCTCATGTTAAATTGATAGTTCACCCAAACATTATCATTATGCTATTATTTACTTACCCTTTGCTAGTTTCAGATCTATTTGAGGTTTTGTCTACTATTGTATTTTTCTATATTGTTGTTAGCATTCATCGTCTTCTTTTGTGTTCAACAGGAAAAAAACTCATGAATATCTGAAACCACTTGATGGTGAGTAAATGGTATGTTTTTACTTTGGAGTGAACTATCTCTTGCATTATCTGATAATGCAATTATTCACTGTTCAGTATTCATTCATTCATTTTCTTTTCGGCTTAGTCCCTTTATTAGTCTAGGGTCGCCACAGCGGAATGAACCACCTACTTATCCAGCATTTGTTTTACGCAGCGGATGCCCTTCCAGCTGCAACCCATCTCTGGGATGACATCCATTCACACTCATACACTAAGGACAATTTTAGCTCACCCAATTCACCTATACCACATGTCTTTGGACTTGTGGGGGAAACCGGAGCACCCGGAGGAAACCCACGCAACCACGGGGAGAACATGCAAACATGCCAACTGACCTAGCCGAGGCTCGAATCAGCGACCTTCTTGCTGTGAGGCAATCGTGCTACTCACTACGCCACCGTGGCACCCATGTTCAGTATTGGTTAAACTTAAATAAACAATGTTCAGAATATAACATGAAATGTTGTAATGTTTGTGTAAAAATCAACATTGACCACAGTAATTAATGTGTTCATTAAAACAATGGTTCATTAATGTATTTACTAACATAAACTATGTAAGAACAATATTTTACACCATTTATAGTTCATTTGATAATGCGTTATTAAAATATAATGTCCTTGTTAACATTAGTTAATGCACTGTGAGTTAACATGAACTAAAAATAAACGTTTTTTTCATTAACTAATGAACGGTGAAATCCCAACGGTGAATAAATACTACAATACATATATTGTTCATTGTTTGTTTGTAGTAGCCAGCCTGGTGAATGGGGTGGTTCTTTTTTTTGTTTTTTTTTCAAAAAGTGGACCGTTTTGCAGTTATTCGCCTCATTTTCTATTTAATTATGAGGGTTAAATACTGCATATTAGTAAAGTTAAGCACTATTTTTTAGATGAATTAGCTTGTTGGATGGTCCTAAAGATTTAGAATAAAGAAATGTAAAATAATACTTATTTTTAAAAGACATATATATCATTAGAAAAAAATAGGAATCTGTTAAAATGTTAAAGTTTAAAACTAAACATTTCCTAAACATTTATTAGGAAAATAACAAACTGGCCAACAAAAATAATTAAAACATAAAAAGAACAATAATAATGTAGAGCGTCACAATTTTTCTAAACTCTCTTATAAAAAAAAAAACATTTAAAAAAATAAAAAAATAACTACAATAGCCAAAATAGAACTCAAATCAATTTTAATATGGTCTGCTTTTGGTGCATCACACTTTATCTGTTATTTTTTCAAGAATAAAGTCCAAGATTTAGAATAAAAGTCACCAGTAAAATGTTTTCTCTGTTTAAAAACAATGCAGTAGTGAAAGATGACTTCTCAGACGGTAAAATGAAAATATTTGTTTGCATTGGGCAAAACTGATTAGCTGAAGTCACACAGAAGCGACAACCAACAGAGGATTTCACTTGGTCTTAAAGCCTTTTTTGATGGGTTGTTTTCACAATTTATGATACATGATAACTAAAGGACCATTATGGTCAAGTTTTTCCTAAATATGTCAGTGTTACATCACCCATGATGACAAATACTATATAGACTACCAACAAGTACAAAATGACTTATAAGCTTTAATAACTTAATAGTCGTATATGTCATTTACAACATTTTTTCAGTAAAATCATGACAGAAGAGGCTAAGGAGAAACTAGAATTATTCAGCAATAATTTATCCAGAACAGTCAATCTGGAAGTATGTCTTGGTATATTCAGGGTGTGTGTTCCTTTACAGGTCAAAGCTCTTATGAATGAGCCAGAAAAGGCCTAAGGTGATTTGAGTTCACCTGACACTGAATCAGGTAAAGGCACGGAGTCATAAGGTTGATTTCTTAACAAAACAATAACCCTTCAACTCTTTCTGAATGGTTGGAAGCCCTGTTGTCTCAGGTTGGCCAATGGCAAGAATAGCTGCTCTTCAGGGGGGGAAATCCTCCCATTGCCTCCATGTCCAACCTGAGAAACAAATAACAAATTAATATCAATGAAATACTACAGCAAAATTCAGATGTGTTTGCTTGACCGTTTATTTCTTTAAAATATAGTCAAATAATAAAGAATCTGTCACTAGTTCTTCAGTATTAACTATGCTGATGTACCAATACATTAAATTGATATTTACTTGTTATTAATACTTGTAAAATCACAGTTTATTACAGAAATTCAAGCACATGACATGTATTTATGCAATATGTAAAAGTTAATCTAAAGTAAAGTCTGCAGTCAGATCTGCACTGGTGTTTAATATGGCCAAAAATCATTTATTTAGATGGTAAAGTGAACATGTAAAGTGAACAGTCATTGTTGTTTTTTAAGGTTTTTTCATTCATTCATTCATTCATTCATTTATTCATTCATTCATTTTCTTTTCAGCTTAGTCCCTTTATTAATCTGGGGTTGCCACAGCAGAATAACCCGACAACTTATCCAGCATACGTTTTACTCAGCGGATGCCCTTCCAGCTGCATACTCATACACTACGGACAATTTAGCTTATTAAAATTAACCTATAGCGCATGTCTTTGGACTGTGGGGGAAACCGGAGCACCCGGATGAAACCCACGCGAACACGGGGAGAACATGCAAACTCCACCCAGCTGGGGCTCAAACCAGCAACCTTCTACCTGTGAGGCGACAGTGCTAACCACTGAGTCACTGTGTCACTTAATAAACAACATATTTCTACATAATATATTGTACATTACTATCCTATCAGCTTAACGCTGCAAAAATCTGTCATGATGGTGACTGCCAAGTTGGCGTGAGACATGGAATAGTCTCACATGACAGATTTGTATCACTATCATGAATGATTTGTGGGTGGGCCATCTGGACAAACGGTCAAAGAAATGATTTACCTTCATTTTTCTCTGGCTCCAGATTAACTGCTTCAGTTGAGAAAGACCGGTCCAGTTCTCCCAGCATGAAGATTGTGATGTAATGGTAGTTTTCCTCTAATTTGATGGAGTTGACGACATGTGCAAAGCGGACCTTCTTCAGACGGACACCGGCTTCCTCCATCACCTCTCTCTGAGCACACTCCTCCCAGCTCTCTCTGATAAGGTCAAACATTTCAAGAGACTAACTTTATATGTGTTGAAAGTGTATTATGTTAAATCTTTTCTTGTACACTACTTTTCTATTTGCATCTACACTCATCTGCCTTTTTATTAGGTATACCTTACTAGTACCGGGTTGGACCCCCTTTTGCCTTCAGAACTGCCTTAATCCTTCATGGCATAGATTCAACAATGTACTGGAAATATTTCTCAGAGTTTTTAGTCCATATTGACATGATTGCAGCAACTGTGTGATGCTGATTTGTTGGCTGCACATCCATGATGTGAATTTCCCGATCCACCACATCCCAAAGATGCTCTATTGTATTAAGTTCTGGTGACTGTGGAGGCCATTTGAGTAGTGAACTCATTGTAATGTTCAAGAAACCAGTCTGAGACGATTCACTCTTTATGACATGGTGCGTTATCCTGCTGGAAGTAACCATCAGTAGATGGGGACACTGTGGTCATAAAGGGATGGACAGGGTCAGCAACAACACTCAGGCTGTGGCGTTGACATGATGCTCAACTGGTACAAATGGGCCCAAAGTGTGCCATTACACAGCCTGAACCATCACATCCGAATGTCGCAGCAGAAATCGAGACTCATGAAACCAGGCGACGTTTTTCCAATCTTCTATTGTCTAATTTTGGTGAGCCTGTGCGAATTGTAGCCCCAGTTTCCTGTTCTTAGCTGACAGGAGTGGCACCCGGGGTGGTCTTCTGCTGTTGTAGCCCATCCGTCTCAAGGTTGGATGTGTTGTGCGTTCAGAGATGCTCTTCTGCATACCTCGGTTGTAACGAGTGGTTATTTGAGTTGTTGACTTTCTATCAGCTGGAACCAGTCTGGCCATTCTCGTCTGACCTCTGGCATCCACAAGGCATTTGCGCCCACAGAACTGCCGCTCACTGGATATTTTCTCTTTTTCTGACCATTCTCTGTAAACCCTAGAGATGGTTGTGCGTAAAAATCCCAGTAGATCAGCAGTTTCTAAGAATGTGATTAGCTGATTTGCGTCAACGAACAGTTGGACAGGTGTACCTAATAAAGTGGCCAGTGAGAGTATGTCTATGTAACAAGTATTTTTACATATTCAATGTCTATATATGTATTTAAATGTATATTGTCTTAAACGTATGTCATTGTATTTCACACTGTATTATGTATATTTGTATCCTGCATATCCTGTATAAACTTTTCCACTGATTTTTACCTGTTACATACAGTTAGAGACAAAATTATGAATTTCTTTTTCAAATATTCCCAAGTGATGTTTAATAGTGATGTTACCAAATGATGTTCACAGTATTTCCTATATTTATTTTTTTTCTTCTAGAGAAAGTCTTAGTTCTTTTAGCCTGGCAGGAATAAACATTGTGTTTAAATGTAAAGACAAATTAAGGTCATTATTATTAGCCTGATTGGTTACAAAACAAACCACTGTTATCTAATGACTTGCCTACTTAACCTACCCTGCCTTAACCTAGTTAAGTCTTTAAGTCACCTTAAGCTAAATACTAGTATCTTGAAAAATATCTAGTAAAATATTATGTACTGTCATCATGGCAAAGATCAAAGAAATTAGATATTAGAAATCAGTGATTAAAACTATTATGTTTATAGAAATGTGTGAAACAGCACTTGGGAAATGTATATTTTTTAAATTACAATTTCCCAGGCGGTTTAATGCTTATGACTTTAAGTGTATGTGTATGTATTGTATATGCACTATTCATTCATTCATTCATTCATTTTCTTTTCGGCTTAGTCCCTTTATTAATCTGGGGTCGCCACAGCTGAATGAACCGCTAACTTATCCAGCTTTTGTTTTACGCAGCGGATGCCCTTCCAGCCGCAACCCATCTCTGGGAAAATATATGCACTAGCGCATGAGTAAACATATAGTTAACAGGCATGCCTAAACATTATTAAAAGGCCACAGTGATGTGCTTTTAAACTCACCCGAATTCTATGTGACCTCCTGGTAACTGGTAGGTGCCTTTCCCAACTCTGGTTTTTCTTTTTCCTAACAGGACACATCCAGGGTTGGAGGAATCTGTCACAAGAACCCCGAGCCCCACTCCAGGACGTCTGAGGATAGGTTTTCCATTTTCAACTGCCTCAGACATTGTATGTAAACTGTGAAGAAACCAGTGAAGTTATGAAGTTGTGGTGCAAACTGTCTATCAGTGGTCTCAAACTGAATTCCTGGAGGGCCGCAGCTCTGCAGAATTTAGATCCAACCACCCCTAACTCACACCTGCTTAATAGTCTCTAATAGACTTGAACACCTCGATTAGTTGGGTCAGCTGTGTTTGATTAGGGTTGGAGCAAAACTGTGCAGAGACGCTGCCCTCCAGGAGTCGAGTTTGAGACCCATGTTCTATATTGTCTAATCCAGGGGTGTCCAACCCTGTTCCTGGGGATCTACCTTCCTGCAGATTTCAGTTGTAACGCATGCCTGTAATTATCAAGGGCTGTTTAATTTAATTGGTTCAGTTGTGTTTGATCAGGGTTTGAGCTGAACATTACAGGAAGGTAGATCTCCAGGAACAGGGTTGAGCACCCCTAGTGTAATCTGAGATGAGAATGATGTAAATTATTTAGCTGCATGCAAATATGGTTCCAACCTCTCCATTTAAAAAAGAAATGCTTTTTGTTTTTGTAATTAAGTCAAATGTTTGTGAAAAAATGTATATTGTCTAATACAAATGATGTAAATGATTTAACTGCATGCAGATAAATAATTCATATCATAATCTAAAAATACCTTTCATCATAATGGAAAAATGTTATTTAAGCCTTAGAGTTATTCTGCAATTTTTTTAACAGTAATATTGGGAAACAGTATGAGAATGTTAAATAGGTGTTTTCTATTTGGACTGACAGCAACTTTTTTTGTCATAAGAATAATATAAAAACAAACCTCTCCTTGTAATTTATGATTTTTAAGTGTTTTGAGTAGTTGTTATGTTTGAAAGAAAAACTTAATTTTTAGGATCAATAAATGAACTTATTTTAATGTTAATTTTAGAATCATAATTAATAGAGTAACTTAAATTAGTTTCTATGCAAGCGCACTTCATGATTTTGAATGGATTAGAAAGTTTGATGATTCAATAACATATCACAACACACAAAAAGACAAGCACTTGCTGCCATCTACTGGCTGAAAGACATACTACAATAGAGCCGATTGAAAAGACTCGAAGAATCACTGGAATGAATCAAACCCCGTTTACTAGTGGTGACACTGACGGAAATCAGCATAAGCTAATCTAACCATCAGTGCTTTAATGGAAACCCCACAATATTCTAAACTTACCTATATCTTACTTGGTAGATGAATCTCCTAACAGAACGCATATCTTTCACGATCGAATCGAAGCTTGTTTACTATGACATACACAATTGGTAGCAAATCATCTTTATTTTCAAATCAAAAGCGGATATTTGTTATTAACACATGAACTGATTTGAAAATAAAGCTTTTTGGATCATGAGGAAGGAAATGGCCAACCGCGATGTACTCTATTCTCCAAGCACAGTTGCGCAACTGACGTAACGTTACGTAGAGACGCAGGCGCGTCCAATCATTTGTTTTTCTGCAGCTCTGCTTCTGCACAGAGCAACATGGCGACGTCCCTGATCTGTGGCCGGTTGTCCGCTGGACTGAGGAATTCCAGCTCCAGGACGACTGTAAGCTCGGCAGCTAAGGTCAGTTTTGTGTACACGCGTCAGATTGTTATAACCGACTGCCATTTATGAAGTAGCTTTCTGTTTTGGTCACTTACAATGACACCAAATGGGCAGATCTCCTTTGACATTAGCACATTGGCTAACTGCCTGTCATTATTAGTAATGCTTAGGTTAGCAAGCCTGTTCATTATCCACCAAGCGGATGCTGTGTTACTTTTGAACTTGAGATTTTTTTCTGGGATTGTTAACGTTAGAGTATTATGTTTGTTTGTATTCTTATCATGCACACTGTAATTACATGTCAGCTGGGTTTACCAGTTAACTTTGACCTACATATAACTTACAGAGGGACACTGTTATGTTTTACTCTAGTAAAGTCCGTTCACCTGTAGTAACAGCTGGTTGATAAAGTAATACTTAAACCACTCAGATTTGCAAACGTATTTGTTATAATGAACCTAACCATAAGTGTTGATCTTCCTGAATTATACATTTATTTTTAAATGATTGTTTGGTCACTAAAAGGTTGTACCCTTGATTGATTGAGGTAAAGTTAGTTTTATGTCCACACATTCGTTCAGTGACAACTTGTGACACTGTCCCTATATTGTTTACCATGCTACTTTGAATATTTGGTCAAAAATAGTAAGTATGACCTCAAAACAAAAATAGCACTATTTAATTGACTGTGAACAATGTCATACTTTGATAGTTTTTGGCTGCTAATATGATTTCCCAATTCAGAGTTTGCAAATAATACTTATTATTTGAATATAATATTAAGGAAAGTCTGAATGTGCTGATATAAAACTTTACCTCAATCCTTAAGTGGGACACCCAGGCAACAAGTTACTTCATAATGGAGTTTTACTTATTTATATGCACTGTATTTCACCTTGGATTTATATAGTATTGAGCAATTCCATGCAAACGTCAACCTTGCCATGGCAAAATTAAGTTGTCAACATAAATAGCAAAACCCTTCAAATTTTTTGGTGTATCCTTGTATTTTACAGTGCTGTACAAATACTCAAAAATATCTCAGTCAGTGTTTTCAAACAATTATATTTGATTTACCAAAATCTCACAAGTGGAAATTTCACATCCGTCACATCCATAACAGAAAAGTGTCACATCCATAACGAAGCTTTTTCTTCATAAATGCAAAAATGAAAGTTAAAATAAAACCAACCATTTTTGTTCTATAGAGAGCCGACACTTATGCTTGTGAGTATCATTATTTCTTTTGGATTGTGCAGTTTAATCCACAGAATTTCTACAAAGTATGTTGTATACTGTAAACTCGCAAACTTTTTTTCATCACATCCATAACGCATGTTTATTTCTCCTCATTTAAAGTATAAAAATTGTTTTCAGATCAAAATTTTTCTGATCCCATAATTCTGTTTATATTTGTTTTGGAAAATGTAAACAGATGTTTCAATACAATGTTAACATATACCTTATTTGTACGTTTATGTTTTGAGTTTTTACTGCAAATGTCACATCCTTACCGCTGGAATTGCTCTATTATTGACTACTTAGTTGGTCATTTGTTGCTGTTGTGCACATTCTGTTTTAGTAGGAATCGTAATTCTACATGTATGTATAATATACAGTGAGGTTATGTTGGTTTTATATTCTCACATTCAGACTTTCTCCTTAATAATATAACACAGAAAAAGTATTCCTAGCAAATTCTTAATGGTGAAATAATAATAGCAGCCAGTGACTATCAAAGTACAACATTGTTCAGTCAAATAAAAATAGTGTTGTATTATTTACATATGATTTCAGTCCGAATATTCAAAGTACCATAGTAAACCATATAGGGAGCGTGTCACAAGTTGGCACTGAATAAATCTGCGAATAAAAAAACAACTTTACCTCAACATAATTTACATGTATCTCTTATATGACTCTTTGATTCTATTATAGTCAGTGAAACAGTCATTTGTAAAGCATCAGAAAAATCCTTTGCATAAAGAAACAATTACTAAACACTAGCATTTGTCAAATCACAATTATGATATTTTATATTTTAAATTAAAACATGACGATGTTTTTAGTCTATTACAATGATTGATTTTGTATAAAATCCTATTTGCTGTTTTTATTGTTTTTCTGTTATATCTTTAAAAAAATCTGTTATGTTGCTGAAAGCTTCTCGACCTTTATTTTTTATTACTATTATTATTTACATGTAAAGCAAAAGGGAAAATCCTTTTTAAAAATGATTAAATGGGCATTTTAACCATATGGATGACGTTTTGTTAATGGGTTATCTTAAAGCAAGAAACCATGAAGTTGTTTCAGGGACACAATTTCAACTAAAATATTATTAGTGAGACTATTGAAGGGTTCAATCATGATATCTTCAAATCACCCACCATTATTGTAGCTTATTATTACTGTTTTTCTGCTATATTTAAAAACAAAACTTGCTCAGTGTTTTTGAAATAGTCAGTCATTTAATACATTTACATTATATTTAATGTCCAAGGGAAGTTTATTTATATAGCACATTTCATACACAGTGGCAATTCAAAGTGCTTTACATAAACAGAAATAAAATTGAAGTATAAGAAAATAAAAACAAATAATAAAAAACAGATAAAAATGAGTTAAAACAAGTTATAAAAGAATGAAAAAGAAAAGAAAGACACAATAGTGCGATCTGTCGGACGTAGCACAGTGCTCATTCAGTAAAGGCACAGCTAAACAGATGCGTTTTCAGTCTTGATTTGAAAGTGCCTAATGTTGGAGCACATCTGATCATTTCTGGAAGCTGATTCCAGCAGCGAGGAGCGTAATAGCTGAAAGCAGATTCACCCTACTTTGACTGAACTCTTGAAATTTCTAGTTTATATGATCCTAAATAGAGATGCGCGGTTGGCGGTTACAGCCGTGGACTCCACGGATAAACCGCGGATCGGGCAGTTGAAGTGACAAAAAATAATATTTTAATAAAATTCGGGTGGGTGGTGGGCGGTTGTACCAAAAAATTGTACAGTACAGTGCGTTTAATTTAGGCTATTTATTTATTTTTGTCCCTGTGCGCCGATTGGAGACGGAGTTCACTGCTCATATTCTGAGAGCTTTATAGGGTGCTTCTCATTTCTTATTTGTGCATCCTCGTTTCCTTTTCTTGCTTTCTTTCCTCGTGTCTTAGCTCCACCCCTCCGGGATGCGAGGGAAGGATGCAAGGAAAAGACTCAAGGACCGAGGAATCGAATCTAGTGAAAAGACACGTCCTTGTATTGTTTAGCATCACTTCAAAGCGTCGTCAATTAATGCTGGATTTGGCTTGCACGTTTGGATTAACTACATGTCTACATTAAAGTCATTCTCTATTCCCTAATTATCAATAAAGAAACATTCATTTAATAATCAAAAGGAATAAGCCATTCAAATAAAGAGCCCAATCAGCAGATGGCGGGCGGGTGCGGTTTTAAAAATTGGTCAAAAATGTTGGTGCGGACGGATGATGAGTTTTGTGATGTGGTTGCGGATGAAATAAAAGCCCATCCGCGCATCTCTAATCCTAAAGATCTTGAGTGATCTATTAGGTTTGTATTCAGTGAGCATATCTGTAATGTATTGAGCTCCTAGGCCATTTAGTGATTTATAGACAAGTAGTAATACTTTAAAATCTATTCTGCATGTAAGGAGATTAAGGAGATAAATTGAAAATCTAAAACTATTAATATTTAAAAAATAAACTAAATCATACACTTTTCACATTCATTTCGCTTTCTTGATTCCATTAAGCAATCACAAAAGTTAGTGTTTGCTTTGTAAATATGACTATGGCTTTGTGGCGACAGTATCCCTTGTTCAGTCTCTTGTTTGCAGAGTTGGATTTAATTTGTACTATCAATATTTGCTTTCAATCACCAGGTGCTCGGTGGGACATCAGGTCTGTTTGGGAACCATGGGAACCAGCTGTCTCCAATGCTGTCGCTGCAGCAGCAGAGAAAGCTCTCCCTGCATGAGTACATGAGCATCGGGCTGCTGAAGGAGGCAGGTATCTCTGTGCCTGCGGGGATGGTCGCCAGCACACCCGATGAGGCTTACACTGCTGCCAAGCAAATCGGTGAGAACGCATGAGAATATGCTGGACGTTAGTTGAGGAAAGCCATGAATTCTTGATGGGACTGCAGCACTGTATTTGATATGGAATACTGTTAAAGACAAAAATTAAATAGCCTATGTGATGTTTAAATGAGCAAGGACATTTTTCACAGTATTTCCTATTATATTATTTCCTATATATATATATAATTTTTTTATATTTCTTATATTTAAATTATTAAACTACTAAGATTAAACTACTATGTTGCTAACATCATGCTAATTCATGCTAGAATCATGCTAACATCATGCTAATTAATGCTAGAATCATGCTAGTAACATGCTTATTCATGCTAGAATCAGGCTAGTAACATGCTAATTCATGTTAAATTCATGCTAACAACATGCTAATTCATGTTGAATCATGCTAGTAACATACTAATTCATGTTAGAATCATGCTAACAACATGGTAACAACATGCTAAGTTATGCTTGAAACATGCTAGTAACAATGCTTATTTGTGTTAGAATCATGCTAACAACATGCTAATTCTTGCTAGAATCATGCTAGTAACATGCTAATACATGTTAGAATCATGCTAGTAACATGCTGATTCATGCTAGAATCATGCTAGGAACATCCTAATTCATGCTAGAATCATGCTAATTCATGCTAGAATCATGCTAGTAACATGCTAATTCATGCTTGAATCATGCTAACAACATGCTAATTCATGCTTGAATCATGCTAGTAACATGCTAATTTGTGTTAGAATCATGCTATCAACATGCTAATTCTTGCTAGAATCATGGTAACAACATGCTAACCCATAGTAGTATCATGCTATTACCAACGCTATCAGACACAGGGATCAACTTTAAAGCTTTTTACTGGCTTGCTTCAGTCTCTAAAGTGGTTACATTGTTGGATGCTGCAATCTTAAACATTATTTTAGCCAACTTGATACTTTTTCAAACTAAATAAACTACTTAAAAAGGATTTTCAATCCACCATAAAGTTGGTCCTCAAACTTTATCATCTAGTTATACATAAATATTTAAATAAATTAAACAATCTACATGATATAAGTTTGAAATTTAGTTCATAATGCTCTTAAAAAAGTACTACATTTGACTTTGTGTAGCCTGCAGAAAACCTGTTAATAGATTGTTTTGCAAAGGGCTTTAATAATCATTTTTAATCATATATATTTTATTAATGCACACAATCCGTTTCAGCATACAAAGATACAATGCCAATAAAGATCTTTCCGATACACTTCTGTGCACATCGGATAAGTGTGTTTTGAACAGGACCCCCAGATTACCCTATTTTAAGTCTTGAATGTAGTGTGTGTGTGTGTTTGTGTTTCAGCTGTTGTGCTGTTCTCACACACGCTGGAGTCTAAACATAGATTTGCTCCACCTCTGGAGAATGTGGCTGCCTTTAAACTTTATTCTGACTGTCAGTATAGGCAGCACTTGCACAGGCCTGTGATGGACAGCCAGTGCTGGAAGAAAGGAGGGTAGGGTGTCACAAGCTGAGAACTGGTTTAAAACATAAACAATATATATTTTTTTAATTAATTAAAAACAAATACCATCACTGTTAGTTTCCCAGGTAACTCAAACACTACAGGGAAAACCGTGTTTAAATCCTGATTGTTTAGGGATAGTAGAAAAAGCACCATAAGGTTGTATTTGACATTCTGGATGTAGGATTCCAGATTTTGGTATACATTTAATCTCTGGTAAAGGCACTAAACTAAACTTCAGGGTTGCAAAAAGTGGGAGGTTTTTTTGGTTTGTTTGCAAAATTGCAACATGGACACAGTTGGACATATCCATAGTTTCACAATGTCAAACCTGTGGCTTCATGCAGTTCTGTGTGGCACTTCTCTT
The DNA here is from genome assembly GCA_903798035.1 of Danio albolineatus. Lineage (NCBI taxonomy): Eukaryota > Metazoa > Chordata > Actinopteri > Cypriniformes > Danionidae > Danio > Danio albolineatus. The sequence continues at coordinate 2,896,145 of CAIGQQ010038854.1, read as the reverse complement.
TTTCAGGACTCTGCATGGTAACATTACAATGGAAACCAAAATCTGGAAATTCTGTTGTTTTCACATTTTTGGGTTTCTCAGTAGCGGAAGTTGTCATAGTTGGGAAAACGGAGAGCACAGTGAATGGGAGAATACAACAAATAATTTTTTTACAGTCTTATTTGCTCAAATAATAAAGAATTTTTTTTTTTCAATTTTATTGTGTTTTTTTTTTCTTTTGTTTTAAAGCTCAATTGTTTAAGGGTATGATTATCATTCAGAATTAATATATATTATGTACTGTAGGTTTGGTGCTTAATAATTTTCTTCTTATTATTATTTTATTGAAACTGTTGTTTTAAATTATTACTTTCAAATGAACAGCTTTTAATATAATAATAATAATAATAATAATAATAATAATAATAATAATAGTAGTAATAATAATAGTAATAATAATAATAAGAATGTTGACTGGCGTTTTAAAAACCTGTAAATTATGTTGATGGAAATCTATAATTCTAAATTTATTAATTTATTATATTATATTATTTATTATATTATTTATATATATTAATTTATATAATTTATTTATTAATCAACTAATTTATTTTAAAGAAAATATTTTTCCATTTTATGTTTTTATATGTTTTTTTTCCCTGTGATTTGATTTAAATCTCAATGTTTTTAAGGTAAGATAATCATTTAGAATTAAAATATATTATGTAGGTTTTGGTGCTTAGTTTTTGTATTTTTATGAATACAAAGTTCTCGTGAACCGCTTTTAATATAATAACAACATTTGAATAATAATAAAAATAGTTAATAACATTGACTTGGGCATTTAAAAAAAAACTGGAAATTCTGTTGTTGGAAATCCCTACAATATGTTGAAAAACAAAAGAAGTCATCAAGTTTATTTGATCAAAAATACAATTTATTTATTTAATATTGTGATTTACTAATTTTTCTTTTTTTTTTTTTGGTAACTGTATAAATGAAATTAATTCAAACTTAATTAATGTTATAATTTCCTGTGCCTGAATGATTTAAACTCACAGTTGGATTTAGGGCTGCACGATATCAGAGAAATCTGTCATTGCGATTTTTTTTTTTTTTTTTCTGCTATATGTTTTGTGATATGAATACAGTTGCACCAGATTGCTTGAGTAGCTCTGTTTGGAAAGAATGCATTAATTATATTTGATTAGGAATGATTCTGTAGGGGATTAAATCATGCATAAAATATTCTAAACGAATTACAAGCATAGATTAATACAAAAGAGCAAAGGTTGAAATAAAGTGTAATATGGTGAAATAAACTGTGCATTATAGTTTTCTGGGGAGTCTTACAGTACTCTGGTACAGAAAATGAATAATCAAATGCAAAATAACACTGTATATTCTTCATTATATAAATAATCCAATGAAATGTGTCTGTATTAAAGTTTCAAATGGTACAATAGTACAATATCTTGTGCCTAAATGCTTTAAACTAAAACTTTCACTCCATTATGATTAAACTCTGCAGTTACTCCACAAATGTCATGTGTCCTGAACTATGGCTCTTGGTCTATTATAATCTAATAAGTATAAGGCCAACTCAACATAGCACATCCTGCGATGCGACTATTACAGATATCAATGCTAAAACGATACATTGTGCAGCCCTAGTTGAATTGTTTAAATAGAAACAGGCTTTAAAACCCCATGCAAATTAAAACTTTGACTCTGTTATGTTTAAACTTTGCAATTATTCCACAAATCCTGAAAAGAAAGCTTGTGAAGCTATAACACCCAGTAAAAACTGTGAAAATACACTTTATTGTTCGTTATAAGCAAGTGTGATTGAGTTTATGATTCTGTGCCTTCTTAAGCTGTTCTTGTTGGCTTCATGCATGTGTTGTTTTTACCCTGGTTATGAAATCCTAATCCTTGTGAATCAGAACTGCTCCTTATCAGTCTGTAAAGTGACACTAGGTTAATCAAAACAGTCCGATCCAGCCTTACATAAGATGCACAGCAGGTCTGTGCAGGTTTAGAGACTGTAGGTGATTACAGCGTGACTCATCGCTTGAGGATGCAGCAGTTCTCTACTCCATTTTTCATCTCTGTCTATTTAAATGGACTTTGTTTTTTCCCTAATAGCCTTTAAGCATGGTGGTGTCTTTTGTTTACATTATTCAAGGTTTTTCCCTCATTATGTGGCGTCTTTTCTTTTTTCATGCTGAAACATGCTGAACATCCCTACTGATATAAACTGTATCTCTACTGGTGATTATATAATATTTTTAGTCCTTCACGAAAAGTAATCATGTTTTTATCATAGTAAAACTGCCGCAACCATGTTAATATCAGGTACATTAGGGACATGCAAAAATATATAAAGCATGTTAGGAAAATATTATCTTGTTAAAACATGTTAGGAAAAAATTAACTTGGTAAAACATATTAAGAAAATATTGACTTGTTAAAACATATTAAGAAAATATCACCTAGTTAAAACATCTTAAGAAAATATTGACTTGTTAAAACATGTTTAGGAACTATCGACTTGTTAAAACATGTTGAGAAAACATCGACTTGTTAAAACATGTTAAAACATCGACTTGATAAAACATGTTAAGAAAACATCGACTTAAAACATCTTAAGAAAACAACATCTTGTTAAAACATGTTAAG
>CAIGQQ010038854.1:2877316-2893089 GCA_903798035.1 Danio albolineatus | reverse complement strand
AAACATCGACTTGTTAAAACATGTTAAGAAAACATTGACTTGTTAAACCTGTTAAGAAAGCATCGACTTGTTAAAACAGGTTAAGTAAATATTAACTTAAGACGTTATGAAAATATTAACTTATTAAAACATGAGGCAGGATGTTTTTAAAAATGAACACTTCTCACTAAGAATTTAAAGTTCTTTTTCAAAAATGTAACAGAAAAATCATATCTAATGTTTTTATTTGTAAATTTTTGTACTTTTTTATTTATTAAATTTGTATCCGCAGCTCTTATTGAAATATGAAGTTAAAGTTGTTATTATTATTTCATATATTTTTATTTATATTTACTCTTAGTTTGAAACAGTCAAACAAATACGTGAAGCAAATGTAAGCGACATGATAAAAAAATGTTAGTAATTATGTTAGTATTTTATTGTAAATCATGTTAATATTTTAGAATTGTCAAGAAAAACGTGCTAAATCATTAGCCAAATGGCAATTTAACGTTAAATATTTGAAATATAAGAATTGTTAAATATGTTATTACTAATTAATATGGTGTATTACGTTAACAACATGTTAAATCATGTTTGCAACACTTTAGAAACCTGTTATAAGACCTATTGACTTTATCAATGTGCTAAAATATGCTAGTAAAATTTAAGTTCTTTTTGCTGAATTTTAAACTTCCGAAAGGTTTTTAAAGATAAAACTTTGTCCAGGCAACATCACAGTTTGTCTTCATATTCATTCATTCATTCAAGTTTTATCTAGTTGCTGTTTTTTTCTCCATATTTTTTCAGGTTCTAAAGACTTGGTTATAAAAGCCCAAGTGCTGGCAGGTGGTCGAGGAAAAGGCACTTTTGAAGGTGGACTGAAGGGAGGAGTCAGAATCGTTTACTCGTGAGTGTTTGGGCCTACACCGTACACAAAATACATGTAACTGCATTATGCATAAAAAAAAAAATAAATAAAAAAATATATATATAACTTACTACTTGCTTATAATTACAATTTAAATAGTGGTCATCAGGCAACATGGGCACGAGCCACAACTGGGTCAGTTGGCATTTGTGTGTGGAGTTTGCATGTTTTCCCTGTGTTCGCCCGGCATCCGCTATGTAAAACATATGCTGAATAAATTGGTGGTTCATTCCGCTGTGGTGACTCCTGATGAATAAGGGACTAAGCTGAAGGAAAATGAATTAAAATTTTTTTTTTAAAAAAATCATAAAATCAAATTACAGTTAGAGTAAAATTTACAGTAAAATACAGTGAAATTTTATGTCATTTTCTTCACTTAATATTTAAGTAAACTTGGGGATTTTAACTAATCTCAGTAAAATAAACCTATCAATGTAAGTTTAAATACCATAAACAATAAATGACATTTATTGCTATATTACTGAACACAGCAGCAGATATAGTTCCTATATATAGTTTATAGTGTACCTCAGATCTTGAAAATAAAATATCTAGCAGACAATTTGAAAATGAAAGTCAGAACTATGGTTCAGAGATTAAAAGCCTCTACCATTTCGTTGGGAGTGCAGTGGCTGATATTTAAATGTTTCTGTCATTTCGTCTTGCGTTTGGTGCAGACAGCCAAATTGCTTATCATGTTATGTGTTGTTAGGACATAGTAAGAGCTAGTGTGCTCCAAAACACTGACAACATTTGCATTTAGAAGATAAAAACATCCAAAGCTTTCGTCTGTTCATTCATTCATTCATTCATTTATTCATTTTCTTTTTGGCCTAGTCCCTTTATTAATCCGGGGTCGCCATTGCAGAATGAACCACCAATTTATCCAGCATATATTTTTAAGCAGCGGATGCCCTTCCAGCTGCAACCCATCACTGGGAAACATCTATACACACTCATTCACACACATACAGTACACTACGGACAATTTAGCTTACCCAATTCACCTGTACTGCATGTTTTTGGACCTGTGAGGAAAACCTGAGCACCCGGAGGAAACCCACACCAACATGGGGAGAGCATGCAAACTCCACACAAAAATGCCAACTGACCCAGCCAAGGCTCGAACCAGTGACCTTCTTGTTATGAGGCGATTGTGCTACCCACTGCGCCACCATGAGGCTCCACTTTCGTCTAAATAGATCAATTATTTTTTTTGACATCACCTCATACTTCATACCTCATTAGTTTCTCAACTAATCTTCTGACCAATCAAGTGCGCTCTAGTATGTGACATGTCCCGCCCTCTTCAAGATGCTTTTCTTTTAATGGACTATATGCACACTGACTTTTAATTTTCAGCCAGGCAACCCGGCGTCTCTCCATTATAAAATTGTCTAAGATCTGATTTCTTTAAAATTTAGACAGTTAGATATACGATATGAAGTAGGTCTCAGATCGGACATGAAGCACTGCATTAAATTTGATTTCCCCCCACCATGTCTTTAAAATATGACAGTTTATTTTACCTCAGTATTTTTAATGGAATTCCTGCGCTAGCCTGTTGCTACTGACGGCGCTAGTGGTTACAACAGTATTTAATCTGTTTTACACTTGAACAACTAAGTAAATGCAACGTATATTCAACCGAGCATATTCAACGGAATGTATTGTGATTACATTACAACATCGATGCTGTAAAAACAACCTTGTGAAATTGAAAATAGTCACATTAAGCTTTCACTAGAAGAATATTTTTGGCTTTAAAGGGCCACAAAACCCCCCAGTCTCAGCGTGGTGTTTTCACACCTCTAGTTTGGAAAAGCTCAGGAAAGTGAGTGTGTCCAGCTCTGTTTAGGTGGGAGAGTCAGGGGAGAGAAAGAGGGAAGGTTTTGCATATAAATGGGAGTTTCCATTTGTGCACGCGCTGACTTTCAAACAAACACACAGACGCAGGGGGAGAAAGACAGTGACTGTGTTTACATGGAAGTCAGTCATCCAATTATCTGCCAAATTATTAATTTTTATCGACTTTAACTGCAGTTTGGCACTTTCACGTTTATTCACGAACATTTCCTGCGTGTCCCCCGTGACAAACCAGATATTAAATGTTAGTAACTGCTGAAGGAGTGCAGATTCAATGGAATATTTGAAACTTTATAAATATTTGAATATTTATTTCAGGAAAAAAAAGTCCTCAGCATTTCTCGGTAACTAGATGCACTCGGTAGGTAGCGTCAGAAAGCCCTGTGTGTATAGACTATCCTGTCACAAAATGCGGCGAAAATTCTACACGACAGTAATCGTTTGATTAAGATGTTTACACTTTACACGGATCTTTCAGTCTATAATACTGTAGTGATATTAACGTGCTGTAAACTCCGCAACAGTTCTAATCATTTGACTAAGGTCTGTCTTTAAACACTGAAAGAGTATTGCTGACAAAACCAACTAACTTTGCCATCTGAATAAACAAACAAACACCACCAAATGCCTACTTACCAATCAGGTGACAGGACAATGTACTCCAACTGGAGCTGTGTATTTTTTAAAAGGAGACGAGCGGCAAATCCGGATTTCACCATTTCCAGATGCAAAAAGCTCTCGGGTAAAAATGTTTCTTACAAACGCATTTCTGTCGCGCGTCGCGTGCGCTGTAATCCACCGTGAGTCCAGCTGCGCTCTCATAGCGGGGAAATGAAAGCAAAACCTTTGTTGAAGCACATTTATAGACGCAACACTGAAGACCTGTGTCTCCAAACAATCCTTATTCTTCCACTTGTTTTGTCAACCTGGCGTCGCTCTGCTGTCTAAAAACTGTAACAGCTACATTCTTCGAAGCTATCATGCATATTAATGAAATAGTGCACGCTGATTGGGTTGAACATTGTCCTTGTCATGACTTAATGCCGCACGCTCAGAGATGTCACGATGTATTTGCCGGGACAGACGTCCACTCTCCACGCTGGATTACATGCATGGATCTCATCGGTGTGACGCAGCCTCAAAAATTAGTTTCAAACCGGAAGAACGAATTTGCTCGAAATAACGCAAAAACAACCAATTTTCACTTTTTAGTCAATTATATGTGTCCTAATAGTGTTTATAGCAGCGTGGGACACATATATGACTGTCAACAGCTCAAAAAATGTGTTTTGGTGTTTCATGGCCCTTTAAAACTCTAGCTGTGCATAGAGCCCATTCGGTTGATCTCATACTCTCATTGGCAGAGACGTGATTAAACAATTACAGCTGTTTTTTTTTTAAAGGGGGCGGAGATACTATATGTATCCATTCTTCATGTTTTAGTTGAGATTGTCAGCTGTCAAATCTAAAATGCGCACTTGAAAGGACCTTTAAAGCATGTGTTTTGCAATCGGTAGTAGTGAAATACATTTTAAAAGTAACCTTCCAGCCCTGTTCATCGCTTTATGATCTTTTTTTTCTCATCTCTTCATTTCATCTCTCCTGTTTTTTTTTTAATCTGCAGGCCAGAAGAAGCGAGGGATATCTCATCTAAGATGATTGGCAAGAAGCTTTTCACCAAGCAGACAGGAGAAGCAGGGCGCATCTGTAATCAGGTGTTCGTCTGTGAGCGCAGATACCCACGCAGAGAGTATTACTTCGCCATCACCATGGAGAGGTCGTACCAGGTGAGAGTCCTGTCTGTGAGATCACCTGCTTATTTGTTCATTCATGTACAAAGTTTTTACAGGCATTCCTTGATGACGTCAGCACTGGCTCGCTGCAGTGAGCCGAATGGCCAATAGAGGGCAACTTTTTACTGAGCATTTTCCTAGTTTCACCTGCTCTTTAAATGATCACATGGACTCCTCTCCACCCCCTACAGGGCCCCGTTCTGATTGGCAGTTCTCAGGGCGGCGTGAACATTGAGGATGTGGCTGCAGAGAATCCTGATGCCATTGTCAAAGAGCCTATCGATATTATAGAGGGAATTAAGATGGATCAGGCCATTAAGGTGAGGTGCAGAATAGAAACTGGTTCTGCGAGAGGCTGACCTCTGCATGAAAAATGTTCTTTAATACTCTGTTTAACCTCTGGCAGGTGGCAGAGAAGATGGGATTTCCCCCTGCATTGATCAATGAAGCTGCAGAAAACATGTTGAAACTCTATGATGTGTTCATCAAGTATGATGCATCCATGGTGGAGATCAACCCAATGGTGGAGGATTCTTCTGGAATTGGTAAATAAATGCAGATGTTTTTTTTAATTAACCCCTTCAATGTAATTTTTAATAAACACCAGATGCACTGATTTATGCAATCCTGAAACAAATGATTTTATCAAATCTTCTTGTGTGCTTTGCAGTGATGTGTATGGATGCTAAGATCAACTTTGATTCAAATGCTGCCTATAGACAGAAGAAAGTGTTCGACATGCGAGATTGGTCCCAGGAGGATGTCAGAGACAGACAGGCAGCCAAAGCAGACCTCAACTACATTGGCCTAGATGGCACTATTGGCTGCCTGGGTCAGTATGAAAGAAAGAAAACCATCCATGCATTAGAGAAAACACTTAAGTACAATAGGTATAAAGTATAGATATGGAATAAATCCTTGATCCTTGAAACCCTCAACCACTAGCCACTAAACCTTTTTTCGCCCAAGACCCCCTTTTCCCCCTGAAAATATTGTAAGGCCCCCCTCCACATTTAATGATATTATCGCTCATATAAGTTTGCAGTTGTATGATAAAAAAAATGTTGTTTTCAAACAAACGATTTGATTATTACTATATCTAGATATGTTTATGCACAAATAATAGCCTTATGTAAAATATAAAAGCAGTAGGCCATTTGTATTGCAGGGCTTGAAGTTCATTTTTTTACTTGGTAGCACCGGTGCTCCTAACATAAATTTTTTTTAGGAGCACTAGAAAGAATTTAGGAGCACTGCAAATTGTATATCCAATAGTTTTAAAATATTAATGATGACGATGATGACAATAATACTAACAATGAATTACATTTCTCATTATTATGCTGCCTTGAATGTGAGTTATCTGCTACAAATAGTCTTTATGAAAAATAAGTCTATGCTTTGCATCAAACAAAAATGAAGCATTGCAGTAAGAAAAAAATATATATAAATGTAAGATTATAATAAATCATTCAGTTCAAAGCTGAAACTGCAAAGCAGTCATCAGTAACTAAATAGAAAAATAATATGCACCTCAAGAAAGAACAGACAGAACAAAGGAAGAAAAGTCTCACTTCTACCAGTTTTAGTTTAGGTTTGTGTCATTTTAAATGCCCAGTCTCGTTTTGCGCCTATTTACATTTTTCTGTGTTTGTGAAAAAAAGCAAGCGAGTTAGCTGAGCCGACCCAATATGAGCAGGGCAAAGCAGGATTCTCACGATGACCATCTGCGCAATAATGTTCTTTGTCATGCAGTTTAAGTTTAAACTTAGTAAAGACAAGCTTCTTTGGCGATGATGTATACAGCGGCCGATGCAACGCATTGAGATTCAGGCCGTTAAACAGCTCATCCAGTCTGAGTCTTTCCGCACTCTCTCCGTTGATCTCAGCTGACGGATCAACATTCGCCACATGAACGCTCTCATCTGTGTCATTATTCGTAACTTTAGGTGGGTTTGCAAATACGTCTGTGGGTCTGCCGTCTTCCTAAGGCAGCAACATGATCGTTCTCCTAATTGTCTACTGCAATTTTTTTTTATATATTACGTGACAATATTACGCCCGAATATAAAATAAAAGAGGAACTTTTAAGTAATATTAGAATTTAAAACATCTGTTTTCTGATCAAATACAGTCTAGTGCGTAATTTATCAAAACAGAATTTTCTGCAGTCATTGCTCCAGTCTTTATGGTAGTATGATGATTCAGAAATTGAAATATGCTGATTTGGTGCTTTATTATTATTATTATTATTATTATTATTATTATTATTATTATTATTATTATTGGTGCTCAATTATTTTTTTATGGCTCTTGAAAATCATAATAATGTTAATTTAATATTAAAATTTTTTTGTGGGAAGATTTTTTTTTCTCTCAGGTTTAAAAATAGTATTTAGTTTTAAAAGCAGAAACCCCACGCCACTGTGAATGTATAACACTTCTGTATCTCCCATTGTAATCAGTTTAATGCACATTTGCTAACATTTTAAAATACATTCATATTTCCGTAATATTTCACAAAATTTTTAACAGCCTTGGTGAACAGAAAAGACAACCTAAAAATTATAATTCATCTAAACATTTGGTAGTTTAGTAGTTTAAAGGTCCTGTAAAATAAACTAAAAGAATTAGATGTTAGTTTCAGTCTGTTAGTTTTAAGGATATCTATTAGCTAGTGTGCTTGTGTTTAGAAAGTATAAAACTAAAATAAACATCCAAAGCTTGCAGTCTGTCACTTCCGCTTCAGTGGATCAACTTACTTCAGTTTCTCATCAAATCTTGACCAATCAAATCCTCTCTAGTATCTGACATGCCCCACCCCCTTTAAGACACTTCTCATTTGCATATTATTTGATGTGCTTGAGCTCAACCACTCTCACTGGCAGCGCTTTGATAAAACGAAATGCTATTGGGGAGAGGCTACTCTGTTACATTTTACACTTTTAGTAAGCTCTTCTACTTTAGATTTACTAGTTGGAATGTACTTATAAATGTGTACCTGTGATGTCCCCCATGTTTAGTTAATGGGGCTGGACTCGCTATGGCAACCATGGACATTATTAAACTGCATGGAGGAACACCTGCAAACTTCCTGGATGTTGGAGGCGGAGCCACAGCTCAGCAGGTGACAGAGGCCTTCAAGCTCATCACCTCTGATAAGAAGGTAATAGCATTGTCAAAGCACTGGCTTCTGTTTTTATTCCTCATTCTGCTATTAGCAGAGCTTACTAAAGACAAGCATTCTTTTAAAAATATTTTCCAAGTGATGTTTAACAGAGCAAGGAATTTTTCACAGTATTTCCTACAATATTTTTTCTTCTGGAAAAAGTCTAATTTGTTTTATTTTGACTAGAATATATATATATTTTTTTAAAAACACATTTTAAGGTCAATATTATTAGCCCCCTTCATTTATATATTTTTCAAATGTCTATAGAAACAAAGTTCAGTCTTGCATCCTTTCCTTGTAAGTTTGATATGGAAAACTTCAGGAAAATCTTTCAAAAGGAACAGTGTACTTTATACTGCCATTCACATCACCCTGGATACATTGTTTCACTATCTTAACAATAGATTGAAAACGTAATATAAGGAACTGCCTGTTTTCATTTTGACATTAACTTAACATACACCAAAAATGTTGAGGCGTCGTGTTGCTACACATTTATATAACCATCGTCTTTACTGTCTTTACTAAATACTGCATATTTATAACAAAACAGAGCCAATAACATAACCGCCTCCTTTCATTTTCATTGAAAAATATGAAACACACCGTCTCTTTTGCTGATTATCAGTTTTAATAATCAATAATTGCAATCAATAATACAATAAGTTTATACAATGTTGGAAATAAAGGCAGAGGATCTGTCAATATGCCGAATCCATGTTCGTGGTTACATAAATTAATACCTTAATTTATCTTTGCACTCAAAGACGCCAAAAGACGTTACCTGAGAACAAGTAATTGATTCAAAAGACTGAAGAGTCGTTAGATAGAGACAAGATCAAATTAAACAAATATCACGTTTAACTATTATAGTAGATGAGATCCAGCAGTAGATCCTTAATGAACTGTCCGACATGTACTGCTCAAAGCAGCTGCTGACTGCCTGGGGCTCAGACGTCACCATACGCTGCAGAACATGATGTGCGTTTTCAGCGGTGTAGTGTGGACTGAGATCTTTTCAGAAACGACAGGTGAATTGCCAGTGTGGATGTGAATCGTTTTCATTCTAAAACTAAAACATATTAGTGTAAACAGGGCCTCAAAAAAAGTGTTTAAGAGGAATAGTCACCACCTCTAGTAAACTGGTGGGGATTAAATTCCCAAGCATGAATTTACAAAGACAGAGGGGTTATAAAGGCAAGGATTATTATGGGTGACATGATGCACCCACTTAGTTCTTTATTTGACTCACTACCATCTGAGCGGAGCTACTGCCTTCCTGCAGTATCAAAAAAATAGGACGTTTTCTTATGTCCCACAGGCAATAAGATTCATAGTTAGGCTGTTTTATCCTATTCACTTTTATTTATTTATTTATTTATTTATTTTATATATTGTTGAATGTGAAAATGTTGTCCTTATCCTGTTGTTCGGTGTGATGTCTTCTGAGAATGCTGCAGATCAGTTTCTCTAAGCGGACGAATAAATCTACCTACCTACCAATGTTTATATTTTGTTCGTTTATGTTTTCTCTCTAACAGGTTCAAGCTATTTTGGTCAACATCTTTGGTGGCATCATGCGGTGTGATGTCATCGCGCAGGGCATTATTATGGCAGTCACGGACCTAGACCTGAAAATCCCCATTGTAGTGCGGTTACAAGGTGAGAGAAGATGAACTTCATGCCTTGATTATTACTGATGGTGCGGGTGACTTTGATCAGTGGGAAGGAAGAGGGATGATTTGAAACCCATTAAAATGTTTTCAGTTCCCATAGTTTATTTAAAAGGGTGCTGATCTGAAAAATTGAGTCATATTTTCAGTTATGCCCACAAGAACAAGCACGTCAAGAAGGTTTCACTAGAAAACCATATGGACTAGAAGCTTTTCAGTGCTGTGGCCAAGCGTTTTACACACTTTCTCCACGGATTCTTTCTTTTAGGGGTCTCTCTATGAATTTGGGTTATGTTTTGATAGATTACATTTATTAGAAAATACAATCATACGATGGCATAAATTAGTCATAATTGAACGATTTTTCTCGTAAGTTTAATTTACTTTTGTCATTTTAGCTTTGCATATTTATGCTCAGGGGCGACACGGTGGCTCAATGGTTAGCACTGTCGCCTCACAGCAAGATGATTGTTAGTTCGAGTCCTGGCTGGTTCAGTTAGCACTTCTGTGTGTCGAGTTTGCTTGTTCTCGCTGAGTTGGTGTGGCTTTCCTCTGGGTGCTCTGGTTTCTGCCACAGTCCATAGGCGTGCTATAGGTGAATTAAATGAACTTAATTGGCCGTAATGTATAGGTGTTTCCCAGTACTGGGTTGCAGCTGGAAAGGCATCTGCTGTGTAAAACATATGCTGGATAAGTTGACGGTTCATTCCGCTGTGGCCGATGAATAAGAGTGTTTTCTTTTATAAATTTGTTTATTATTTATAGTTTTTGTTTTAAATAAAATTTTTTGAAACAAAAAATCTGCTCAAAGAAATCATTTTAGCTTTGTATATTCATATTCACACAAATTAAATATTCAAATTTGTACTTTTTTAATTGATTTAATTCAGTATTTATCTTTTTTGTTTATTTTTTTACAATGTTTATGTTTCTTTAGGGTTTAATCATTAGCTTTTCATCAGCTTGTGAACCCCTGAATTTCTTTTTATTTTAATTTGATGTTTTTAATGCTTTTCAGGACATTAAAACAAAGAAATTAATATAGTTTCTTTGTCTTTTTATTTTATGACAAGAATCAAATGAACGTTAGAAACAAGTTTGTCAATAAGCAACCCAAAAATAGTCTTAATAGAGTGTATGACCTAAAATCGTTTGTGTGTGATCTGCAAAAAACTACAGACTACAAATTTTAAGGAATCTGTTCCTCACTGTTGCTAGATATTTTATTAACTTGCAAGATATTATAATAGTGTGGTATAATAATTTTAGTTTTTATTGTATTATTCGTTTTTACATTTGTAAGATGCATTCTGAAGGATCAGGTCTGGCTCCCTGTGTTTGAAATTCAATATCATGTCTCCAAGGTAATGCATATTATAAGTTCCAGGCACGCCTCGGAACGTCTTTTGTCTAACAAATGGCCGGGTTATTCTTTTTAGAGAAGACCCAGAAACAAGATTTTTCAATAAAACTTGTAATGCCAGTTTTTGTTTCTACTAATAAGCAGTGCCCCCTACTTAATTGTGGATTTAACTAAGTGCCATGCTGCAGTAGTTAAGATTTTTCGATGATTGACCCAGCGACGACATGTTCTAATTAAAATATTCTGCTTTGATACCTGAAAAATTATCCTGGTCTATCTGTTCTTCAGTTCACAATACCAAGATATCTTTCTTTTTAAATTAGATGGATAAATGGTTCATAAATAAGTCTGAATGATTCATTAGAGAAACGGCCTGTATTTATTAATTATTCAAAATAATCTCATCCAGTAACTGCAGAAGGCTAGAACATTCATTCATTCATTCATTCATTCATTCATTTTCTTTTGCCTTAGTTCCTTTATTTATCAGAAGTCACCACAGTGGAATGAACCACAGACTTGTCCAGCATGTTTTACACAGCGGATGCCCTTCCAGCTGCAAGCCAGTACTAGGAAACACCCATACACAGTCATTCACACTCATACACTACGGCCAATTTTGTTTATTCAATTAACCTATAGCGCATATCTTTGTGGGGGAATCCAGAGCACCTGGAGGAAATCTATGCGAACACAGGGAGAACATGCAAGCTCCACTCAGAAATGTCAACTGACCCAGCTGTCACTCGAACCAGCGACCTTCTTGCTGTGAGGCGACAGTGCTAACCACTGAGCCACCGTGTCGCCCCTAGAACAGTATTAAAATCAGAAAATGAGCTGAAACAACACAATTTTTTATTTTTTTTTGTGTGTGTGTGGAACAACTTAATTGTTTTATGTTCAATCAACTTAAAAATTGTAAAAATCATTTGGTTAACTTCATTGATTTGCGTTGAAGGGATTGTGTGGAACCCAGCATTTTTTACAGTGTAGATAAGTCTTGGTCGAGCGGGTGGGACACTTTAATATTTATATACTGTGGGTTAAATATAAAAAAAAAACAATAAATCCACTAAGAGTGAGTGGACATTAGCAGGAAAAAGGTGTCTGCCCAGGGATGTCTGTGCATATGGCTGATGTTTTCTGTCCTTCATGTCACTCTGGTCTCCAGGAACACGAGTGGACGATGCCAAGGCTCTGATCGCTGCCAGCCCTCTGAAGATCCTGGCCTGTGATGATCTGGACGAGGCCGCCAAAATGGTGCGTTGCTTTAATTTATGCACCCGTATGGGCAAATCCAAACTGACACCGAGTGGAAATGTATTGAGAGGAATCTGTTCATCATGGTTCAGCAATCAAAATTAATAGTTCATGAAAAAAAATTTAAGTCTTTAACCTAAAAATGAGAAGCATGTCATTAAGATGTTCCAGAAATATAACACTTATGAAATGGGGTAAAACTTCTTGCAACTATACCTGAAATTAAAGGGAAAGTTCACAAAAAAATTAAAGTTCATTCATATAAGGGAGAACAGGATTAACATTTTTGGTTAAACAACCATTTCAGTGTTTAAAATAACAATATTTAGACATTGGAAATTCTTAATTTAAAACTAAATATTTGTTTAACAATGTTAGAAAATGTGTTTAAAAATGATTAGTTTAATGTGTCTTTATCTTTTCTGAGGAAAAAATACTGTTGTACATTTTTACCAATGATCTAGAGAAGATGTGCAACTTAAAGTACACTAAATCCTTTATACTTCTAAAAAAAAATACTATTTATATACTTTTAAAACTTCTAATATGCTCAAAAATCTTGTCAGGCATGTTTAATTACTTGATGACATATTAAAAGACTCCACCTTTTTTGAAAACGTCTCCTAGAGTTAAACAGTTGACTTGAACCTTTTTTTTAATCCATTAAATTGATTTCTTGTTTACTTTTAGCTTAGCATTATGAATTAAATGTTTTTCTTAAAAATCCTAATTAAGTGCAATTTTAATTCTTTTTACTTTGCCATACTCTGCAAACTAGTAGTCTGCAGGAAGTTTTTGTTTTTACATAGATCTGTTATGCTGTTATGACAATATTATCCTATTACCAGGGCCAGACGGAATCTGCTGAGTATTTTGTTAAAAATCTGCGGATTAATGTGGAATGATTTTAGGAGTATCATAACTAAAAACTTAATATGTGAAATAAGTGTAATACCTTTTTAACTTGTATTTAATGTTTACAATGTGAATCCAATTAGATCAACTTTATTTGGTAAACAAAGCAAGTCTGTCATGTAAAATATTTACTAAAAGACAGAAAATATTACTTTGAAAACTGTAAATTTACAAACTGTATTGTGAATAAATCATATGAATATTTTCATATTAGTCAATATTATTACTGAAATTAATTTAAAAACTGAATAAATATAAATTTACACACATTTACACCAGGAAATAAAGAGAATCAATGATGGGCTAAAAATCTGTGGAAATCTGCGGAATTCTGCGTGCACAGATTCCGTGTGGCCCTACTTATTACCCATGTTATTATTATAATTTTTTATTTTAGCATTAAAGCATATATTTGATTTGCATTCAATATGCTCAATATTATACAATATATACAATATATTCAATATTACTTTTACAAAATAGATTACCTTTTTCTTTTAATGCAGACACCAAAACAGGACATATTGTGAAGTCCTAAATATGTCAATCACAAAATTATAAATGATACAATGTCTTCTAAAAGAACATGTAACCGATAAAGCTGATAAAAATAATTAAAATTGCCGTTTATTATCTAACTGTAAAAAAAAGTAGACAGAAAATGTGCAAAAAGGTAAAAGCAAACGATCCATAAAACTTCAAATAATCAAAAATAAATAATTTATTTAAATAACCTGAACTTAAAACTACAGCAATATTTCTTAAAACTATTTGGAGCTGGATTTTTGATGCCACAGAATACGAAACCAAAAAACAAACCCACATGTTGTAATAAAGCAGCAACTAAAGGTTTAAAACGTCCCGTGAAAATACAATATTCAATTTCAGATGTTAGTTTTAAAGATATCTATTAGCTAGTGCACTCTAAAACGGTTTCAAAATTCACGTTTAGAAAATAAAAAACTGATATAATCATTCAAAGATTGCAGTTTGTCACTTCGGCCCGAATGGATCAACGTTTTTTTTTTACTTAAGTTTCATACTTTTCTCATCAAATCTTGACCAATCAAATGCTGTCAAGTGTCTGACATGCCCCGCCCCCTTCAAGATGCTTTTCATTTGATGCGCTTGAGCTCGATCCCTTTCACTAGCAGAGCTGCGATGAAAACAAAACGCCATTGGCAGTTTTTTTTAAGGAGGAGGAGCTACCCTTTGCCCCGCCCTCTTCATTTTTCAGTTGAGATTACATCAAACACCGAATAAAAAATGTCAATTTCTAAGCGCGACCATTTAATTTCGGTTTTCTCTTTTTTTTGTTCTCCTTTCTAGGTTGTAAAGCTTTCTGAAATCGTATCGTTGGCCAAAGAGGCCCAGGTTGACGTCAAGTTCCAGCTGCCCATCTAACAGAACAATCCCAGAGGCCACATCACTTCTCAAAACCCCTTTCTCTTCTACGAACTGAATCTAAGCCCACCACCTGAGCTTGCCTGTTCTCCGGCCTCCATTATGGTTCTCCACATCCCCGTGTCCATCTCCAGCTTCCGTTAGCTCTCGTTTCTGTCTCTCTGTGCTTCCCCAATCCTTCTGTTTCACCAGTGCTTTTATCAGCATGTGTTTCAGCATGACGCCGATATCATTTCATTGATCTCGTTTATCAAATCACATCACTAACATCGTTTTCTTGCTTTAGATCGGGTCAGTGTTGCTTGTTTTTGTCGATGTTATTGTTTGTTCGGTTTCTCAAGAGGAGGGACTGTATTTATACTGTTGAAATGTACATGGAGATCCCACTCTCTGGATATAGAATGTCTCTCTGACACACTGGTACTCCTCATGCCTCATATAAATATATATATATATATATACACACACAGTATCATTAAAAGCAAATATCTCGGCTTTTCCTGTTTTCCGGCGGGAGCGAGTGTCTTCTCTGTTTTCTCCTGAAGAGACCTGCACCATTTCCTTTATTTTTAAATCAAACGCACAAGCACTCACGGGGAATGTGTTATCGGTGTTCTCTCAGGCTGATGTGAAGCCACCGGATGCGGAAAACAATAAAAATACCAACACCTCTCACGCTTGATTCTACTTCAAGGCTCTGTCAGTGTCTGTTTTTGAAATGTAAAACACGGGTTAGCCGGCAAAGGAAGGCCCTTGAAGTGTCGTTCATGTCAGAGCGCTTCCTGTCCAGAGAATTCCGCTTTTCGCGAAGGAAGCTGGTGTAGATGTGGCAGCTCACAGTTTGAGGTTTGTAACACCTCGGCATTTCTGCATCGTTCACATTCATCTCCATGGCAGATGCTCAGCTGGTGCAGGACCTACTTTTGAGAGTGTTAAGTCTGAAATGTGCCATCTTTTACCGCACGGAAGGGTCTGTGTCATAATTGCATGTTTTAAAGCAGTTCACTTGAGCTTAAAGGGATAGTTCGTCCAAAATGACAGTTTGTTTCTGTTGATTTACTCGGATTTTTTTCTTCCAGATAAAATTAAAGACAGCATTTTTAGCTCAAACTCCGCAGTGGTCATTGTTGACTCAGAATACACACAGACACTCACAAATAGCATATGATACGTTGAGTTCCTTGAAAGAAACATTACAACATTTTTACCCTTAAAAGTATTGACCTTATGTTGGCGCCGGTGGTGTAGTGGTTGGTGCGTCAACACATGCACTCCAGTGCTCGCAGCGACCCGAGTTCGATTCCGCCTTGTGGTCTTATGCCGATCCTCCCCCTTTCTCTGCCCCCCATGCTTTCCTGTCAATTCTCACTACTGTCCTATCCAATAAAGGTGAAAACCCCGAAAAAATAATTATATA
>CAIGQQ010038854.1:2866213-2876916 GCA_903798035.1 Danio albolineatus | reverse complement strand
AAACAAGCTGTTTTTAATGTCTAAAAATGAATGGAAGATAATGAGACTTAAAGTCTCGAGACAAAAAGACTCAAAAAATGGCTGCGCCCGCTCATATGCAGAGAATAAGGTCAATAGTATGTAGGTTTGACACCCAGTGGTTGAACTAGGTATTACACTCCTTGTTCAAAACACATTTTCACTCGTCTCATTTTCTGATGACTCTATGCAAGCGCAGGTTGCCAGATTGACACTAACAGGAGTGTGCCTGACTGTCGAGCCAACACTGTGCCCTAACTAAAAGAAACGACACACGATAGAAGGAACAATTTCCATATTAAAGGGAGTTTTTGTCCTTACCAATATCTGAATTTCCTTTTTAGGAACGGCTTTTAATTCTCACGCCTGAACAACAGGATAAACTATAACATTGATCACCTCAGGTACACCTCATGCTAAAAATGCGAGTTTGAATGCCATTTTACGTGACATTTAAAGAGCCCCTATTATGTGTTAAAATTATATTTTGGTTTTGGGGTCTCCAATAACAGCCCTAACCCTAACCCAACTTGAGTAAAAACAGTGACACACATTCAGTATGAATCATCATTGTGGCAAAAGCTGAATTATTTTGAAAAATGACTGCCCTATGTGTGTAGGAACAGCTCACTGTGGCCATAGCAGCGACAAACGGCAGTGGATCACGAGCTCACAAATGCATTTAAATCCGTAAACAAAGCGACACGTGTCATGTTTTCAACGTGGTTTTAGACGCGATAAGAGAATATAAAGAGTTAATTAGATGCATACAAGTCGCGTGGAGGTTTACAAGTAACAAAACACAATTAAATACATAATTTCCAAGCTAGAGAAAACAAAGAGGCAACCATTTTAATCGCACTTACTTACACTTGTGAAATGGAGAAAGAAACTGGTCCATGAACTGTGTACTGATAAAGCTCCTGTCAAGCTCTGACTAAGTCTCATACATCAAGTCTTTTCTGTGTAGATTGCTGAAGCGCTCATCAGAAAAATGACAGGAACACAGCACAAGGCTAGGGCTATAATGCCGAGGTATTTTTGCAAAAATAAACTTCAACCACTGACTCTTCACTGCCTCTTCTTTAGATATGGAAAATAACACTAACTTTCCCTAACACTTCAGAGCACAGCGTCTTCGCGACATGATTCAACCGGGATCTGCTACAGCGTTTGTCTTCTTCTTTTTCTTTCTAAACTGTTTGTCAATCTTAAACATTTTCAGCTAAATAGATAATACATAACTTTTTTCAGCAAAACAGTTTCAGGCCATTCTAACCAGCCAAACATCTCCAGATGAATACTCATATTAGTTATAAATATAAACGTATTTATAAATCCACTTCTGGTTTAAATTCTGAAGGTTTTTTTTGCCAAATATCCTTCATATAAGTACTTGTGTGAGGATGAGTTTGTCTGTAGGCTGCCTTTTGCAAATACATCATGCTTGAAATTAATTAAAACAATATATTTCTTTGCCGAGGGTGATGCACACCAGCCTAAAAAAAAACAAAGGACTAGTCTAAAACTCTTAAAAAGATCTTGAAGACATTTTTGTCACGATCCCTGAAGGCTCATAGAATGCGTTTGAATGTTTATGGTAATATATTACAGCTACAACGGACTCGGGCAAACTCATTTGAGTTTGTTGGTCTCCTCTGCGTACATGATTATACAGTCTCCACTGGATGTGAATTGATTCTGCGCTGCTTCATATTTTTTGATTATGTACACAGCGGTAGTCCTCATATACTGGATTATTTCAGACGCTGTTCGTCTTGCTTGTCTGAGATTGGTAACATTTCTTAACACGTATCATTTCTGATTACTAGAAAAGCAGTTTTGGTGGTGTATGGTTAATAATTATGTGGAAATTATTAGTTTGAAGAGAAATAACAAGTTTCGCTTCCACTTAAGTGTAGGTCAAAATTCATGCTCTTGACTACTGGCTTATTACCAAACATTAATTGTTCATTAGTAGTTATAAAGTATGATCTTATTCTGCATCCCTAATCCAACCCAAAACCTAAACCCAACTTCTACCTTAACTACTAATAAACAGCTTATTAGTACTTTATTTAGCTACAAGTATTATTTAATGGTTTATTAATAGCTTGAATTGTAACCTAAAATGTTACCCAAGTTTCCAGAGAATATATTTGCATTTGTTTATTGTTTAGCGCATTCAACTTCTGTTAGATTCATGTTTAAGTCTGCATGAAATCAAAATTTACAATGTTTATTTTGCTAGCTCACATTGATATTCTTAAGGTGAATAATTCATCCGTACAAGTTTGTTTTGTTTTGATTTAGTAATCTTCAATCAAAACCTGGACATTTGTTTTCATCTTTGGAGTTTCCTTCACGCATCAGAAATGGGAAGAAAACGGGACGTCTTTTAAATGAGTCTCGTAAATAATTTAACTGACTTCTCAGTGCAAGACAGTCTGCTCTTGCCATACCTATCAACCCTCCCATTTTTTCCAGGAATTCTCCCGTATTTTACAGTTCTATCCTGCTATCATCCCGTAAATGTACTTTCCCGTATTTCTCCCGTGTTTTCAGTCTTTCTCTGAAGGATGGCAATAAATATTAAAGAGCCGATCCTCCCTATACGCAACCCATACCGCCGAACCACCAGGGGACGCCCATTACTCATAAGTCCGTTCTGTGCTTTCGGTTTATTTAGGCATGAAACACTTTGAACGGCAGCATTCCCTTTCATTTTCATTACAGGTGCCGTCGCTCCTTCTATGCAATCCTCGAAACAGCCATATAGTGATGCGTGACTGTCAGCTGACACGCTCCATAGTGATAAATAGACGCTTTAAATAGACTGCAAAGTGATATCCCTTATTTTCACATCCCAATGTTGACAGGTATGGCTCTTGCCCACACTCGTCACCCCTACCACACCAACCAATCTTGACCGCTACACGTCGTGTAGTTACATTTTAGCAACATAGGCTCAATCTGAAAACGTAGCCCTATATATATTTTTGGAGATCGCGAATTATTTAGCCAGAAGTATGTATGGCTGCATTTTTTTTTTTTTAAACGAACCCTACGGGGCTGTATGACAACCTTTCTTTTCACGCTTACCAGCTGACCGCTTACCTCCGTTTGGACGTTTTTTCCACTGTTACCAGTTTGTCCAGTAGCTCACCATGTACAGCGAACTTGAGATGTAGAGAGGAGTTGACCATGACGAGGGCTTCGAGTCCAGCGAAGAACAGTTCCAGAAAGCAGGTAAGACAAAAACAGAAGCCAAATAATAAAATAAACAGGTAAATAACAGGGTGAGCATGTGGTAAAATCTGAAAGTGGCTATCGATTGAACCTCAACATCATACAATCCCCATTCCTTTTTTAAAAATACCCACTAAAAGGAGCTACAGAACTGATTTATTTTGCATGCATGGTGGCATGAGTGAAAACACATTTATCAGAAGGGTTGTCAGATTACACAAGTGCTATTTTTAAATGTAGTAGAAACTCACTTAAAAAAGTGAAGTGCAAACTTCACACACCCTTCCTGCAAAAATGGGTGTTTCAGCCTGCAACGATGATAGAAATGACTGGTAGTTGTTGGTCTTCCATTTCCTTTATTGAGTTTTAGTCATTACATGTGTTTCTTTTTGAAATGCAATACACTTCCCAGCTGTTTGGAGATGTACATTTCTGTTGACAGCCAGTCTCTTCTGTGGTATGTTTTGCTTCTTCGACCTGTATAGTTCAAGTCAAGATGAAATTTGCATAATTTCGCACCATGCCGCGGGCTTGTTCATATTTACCTGTTTATTTTTTGGGGAGTAGGGCCTGTGAATGTTTTCGTGCGGCGCTGAAGCTGATGCAACCCCGAGGCTGAAATTATCCTCAGCTTGTGGAAGCAAACTTCTGCAGGGCTTTGCCTGTGAACTCACTGCAGCTAAGTTGAAATGACATCCTACCACATTTTAAATGGGGGATTTGCATTTGTCCATGGGAACTTGGGGAAAGCAATTTGTAGATTTAAACTTCTTTTTATAATATCATAATGTACTGTTCACGCAATTACCCTATGCATTTCAAAGACACTGAATCCAATCATTAATACGCATTTAAACATTTTTTCCTACAATTCAGTCAACTTTAAACATAAATCCATAGGATTGCTGTAAACTTGTGTACCATTTTGATAAATGGAAACATTCAATGTTGTTTGATTTGCTAGAGATCAGATGCTCAACATTAAAAGAATTACCTGCAAAAAAAAAGGATTATAGAAATATATTACAGAGGAATGTACTTCTCAAAAAAAATAAATAAATAAAATAATTAACTGCACAGTTTATTAAAACCTTTTCATGTTAAAAAGAACTGTTTAACATTGCAAATTAAATCAAAATATGTATGCATTTGTTTGATAACAGGTTGTTATAGATTAAACAAACCAAACTAGTTCATAAAACTCGAAATGAAGACAAATTTAGACATTCTTCAGGAAATGAAACATATATTGTTGGTTGTTTCTGTTGTATCTTCCCGTGAAGTTTGTTTTTATTATTTATGAGTTAATGTAATTATGTAAATTTGATGTCAGGCATGCGTTGAACACTTGAGGCTCTATTTTAATGATCTAAACACATGGCGCAGGTGCACTTAATGCATATCCGAATGCACTTTTGCTATTTTAAGGATAGGAAAAACTGTCGGTGTGCCATGCGCATGGTCTTAAAGTTTTGTCCCTTTTCTCTTAATAAGTAAAGGGTGCGTTTTCGGCGTAACGTGCATTAAACTAATCAAAGTCCCATCTTCCATTCCTTTTAAGAGGGAGTTGCGCTCACTCCATGTCACAATGGTTATTTACATAGCGTACTTTGCAAGTTGAAAAACCAACACAGACTCATTCTGAAAACGTAGTCCCACGTACGTTTCTGAAGACCGCATATTATGTAGTCAGAGGTACGTATGGCTGCGTTTCATTTTTTAAATGAACGCTACGAGGCGGTATGACATCTTTCCTTTTCACGCGTACCAGCTCACCTTCTTGTGGATGACTTTCTGCTGCAACCAGTTTGTTCGCTGCAACCAATTTGTCCCGTTAGCTCGCCGTGTTCGTGGGCGGACTTGAGACGTAGAGAGGAGTTGACCACAACGATGGGTTCGAGTCCGGTGAAGAGCGGCTCCAGAAAGCAGGTAGGACAAAAACAGAATCCAAAAAAATTACATAAACCACTAATTGACAGGGTGAGAATGTGGTAAAATCTGAAAACGTGGTAAAAATGAGACGAGGGCTTTTATTTTTTTCTGGATTGCTTTTAAAAATTGTTGTTTGGGTTTATGTAAGTGTGTGGGTGGGTCAATCCATAACATTTAGGTAGGGTTTAGGGAAGGAGGAGGATGGGTCAGTCGATTGGTCGGTCGATCAGTCATTTAGTCAGTCAAACAGTCAGTCGACAATGACCTCTGGTGGGTTTACATGAGAACAGCAGGCGCGAATGGCATTCGCGAGAGAAATTTGAGATTCCACAAAGCATACACAGTGACCTCTAGTGGATTCGCGAAAACAAAAAGTGCAAAAATACGTACCTCCTGGGATGTATTTCGCGGTCTCCAGAAACATACGTGCGACTACGTTTTCAGAATGAGCCTGGGTTGGGAAAAACTGGATGGTTCACTAGCGAAGAAACGGCTCATACATATGTATATGAGGTTAAAGCAAGCAGATCATCTATGGAATGAACCTGTGGTATGTCAGTCGCTTTCATTTGACCGTGATTTATGTGCAAAGATTCCTTTCAAAACTATTTCTAAATTCCAATCCAGCTTCATTCTGAATACGAGCGCTAAATGCATGCAGGAGGTACATTGTTTTGCAGTTTTTGTTTTCGCTAGTCCTCCAGAGGCAGCTGAGTATGCTTTTTGAGATCTCAAATTTCTATCGCGGGTGCCATTTGCGTCTGCTGTTCGTAGATTCACCAGAGGCCACTGTCGACTGACTGACTAAATGACTGACCGATCGACTGACCCACCGTCCTCCTTCTCTAAACCCAAACGATAATGTTTTCAAAAGCCCCTTTTGACCTGCTCACCCACTTCCCTAAAGCCAACCGACTGTGATTTCAAAAGCAATACAGAAAAAGGAAAGCCCTCGCAGCAGCCTGATTTTTACCACGATTTCAGATTTTACCTCATTCTCAGTTTATTTTACTTTTTTGGCTTTTGTCTAACCTGCGTTTTAAAACCATTCTTCGCAGGACTTGAACCCTGTCATTGCAGTCAGCTCCACTTCACATCACAAGTCCACTGACATACGTGGCGAGCCACTGGGCAATCTGCAAACAGTAGAAAAGCCGTTTCTATGGAGGTAAGGGGTTATCTGCTATCGCTAAAAGGAACGGTGTCATATAAATTATATTTATATATTTAAAATATATTTAAAGACAAAATGCAGCCATACAAACCTCTGGCTACATAATTTGCAATCTCCAGAAATGGGGCTACATTTTCAGAACGAGCCCATTTTGCTAAATTCAGGTCTGCTCCAGCAAACAAATAAATGAACTAAAGCAACAAATAAGTGTGATCAAAAAAACTGTGAGGTATACCAGACCCAATATCCAAACACACAACCTAATTCCTATTCCTACGGTCCAACATAATGACAAAAAATATATTTATGTTTTTCCACCTTTCAGGTTTACCTTTAATGGGATAGAAAAGTGAATATTATAGTCAGTTAAGTGTGGAGAGCTGGAAAAGGGGATGAAAAGGCAAAGGACCTCAACCCAGGAATCAAAAGCTCACTGTGAACACCATAGTGCTGCTATATATTGACACTCAACCACTAGACTATTGGCGCCTATTAATCCTTTAATTTTAAGATATTTCTGTCTCAAAAACAACATGTACAGGTTTGCATGTTTTGGACCCACATAGGTGCATATAATTAACATTCTTTAAATAATTAACACATTTATAATCGTTTTCAAAAAGTTGCTCCATTAACTTTAGAACATCTTTTATTTGGTCGATGGTGCCATTTATTTCAGTTCCTCAAAAATAGCAACGTGCCAGCTATGTGCCTACAGGGGCACCTCTAAGGGGGGGAAAGTTAGGACGATTCTTAGGGCCCATGCACTCTTGGGGCCCACAGAGATCTGCTTTATAATTAATAACAGTACTGTAATGTAATAGAAATTATGAATGTATCTCAAAATTACAAGTGAAACAATTTATTAGGAATAAAAAATAAAAATACGGCTTATATCTGCCCCTCGTGTCTGTCACTGTCAAATTGCGATCGTCAGGTAAACTGTCAAAGCAGCGATGTCCTCGAGGTTAACATCAGCTGCGTCCCAAATCGCATACTTATGCACTATTCTACGCCATTTTGTAGTATAAATAGTGTAAGTAGTGCGTTTACACTGAAAACTCTACAAATAATAAGTGCACTTTAATTACCTGGATGATGCACTCAGCATCATTTTGTATGAGACAGATTGTATGAGACACTATTGCAGTACAGTTATTTAAATAGTTACACACTGATGTTTTGTGTGTTTAGAAATGTAAAAATTCCAGTGAATATTTGATTACTGTTCCTTTTTTTGTACTACATTTACATTTGAACAATAAATCATCTGCATGCTAGCTACAGTCATGGCCGTTCTCTTACGAAATACTGATAAGTAGTGGACAAAATCAATAATAAACTGCATACGTCAGTATAACTACATTGCAGACAAAGAGGATAGCTAGCTTGGTAGTAGGGGGCCCATCCTCATATTTTTTCATGGGGCCCAAAATTGCTAGCGGCGCCCCTGTGTACCCAAATGTGCGCAAATGCATTTGGTATTTTAAATAATCAACGTGCTGCTGGACATGAAAATGATACCAGCACCAGGCTGAAACTAGCAAAAAACACTTGCCTGGTGCCACATTGCACAAGGTGTATTATAGGTCCCTACAGGTGCATTGTTGAATTGTTGACATGTACTATCATAAATGTATAATACTGAATTTTGTACATGCAAAATAGAGTTTTATGGTAAATAATAGCTCACTTACTGTCAGCACGAAAAACTGCATCTATTGAATCTGCCATTGGTGACATCTCAAACTCACTGGTGGTAAACTCTGCATTACTTTTGCCTCAAAATATGGACAAGCTAGTCACATCTGAGTGGACTGGATTGGGAAATGCATCCAGGAAACCTTGTTTGTGTATTGACTTTAAGGAATACACTTAAAAGCATATATTACTTCTGTTCCACTAACTGCTGATGCTGACTCGAGCTGTAGCAGTTCCTCTAACTTAAGTGGCACCTTCTACTGGGAACTTAGAATTTCCAACTTCTAAGTTCAGTGGCTGGGTTCCATTTTGAATGTTTCATCACTATATGCCCTAATCGCTTTGACGGCTTTATCCTCCTGAGAGAGACTTCGAAGGGATGAAGGGTGTAGGGGACCAAAAGAACTGCTGCTTGGAATGCACTTCTGTGTCATCTTAGAACATCTGCTTCACAAATTAAACATCCACAAAGAATCATGGGAGCAAAAAGTGTCCATCCCTTCAAAACCCATCAGGAACTTTGCAGTGGCCAGATTTGAGCACATGGCAGCCATGATTGTTTTCACTCCAAAGTTCCATTCAAAACGCAACGAAAGCTTTCCACTTTTTAATTACAACTTTGTGGTTGGACTTGTGGTCAGGGCTGAACCTGTGGCCCCTGCGTGGGGGATGTCGGAGATGTCGGAAGTGAAATAATCATAATAAAACTCATAACTAGTATTTCAAGAATTATCTACAATTTCAAATGAGTGTTGAAAAAAAGAGATCTGCATAAAGAGATGCACGCAGACATTTCACCTCACATGCACCCCGATCCTTAAAAAATTCACCCTGACCAAAGACCTCAAATTGAGCCTTTAGAGTCGACCTCTCTCAAAGCTGTATCCCTTTATTAGCTCCTCGCATCATATTCCCTATAGCCCTTCTCAGTGCATTCATCCCTCTCTCCGCTCTCATTAGTTGTGCGTTTGTGACAGGGCTTCATAAATCTTGCGCTGGGAGAGGTGAGAGAGGTGAAGTTGAGGATGTCTCCACACTCCTCCGCCTCACCTGCTGTTATGAAGCGATGTGTCGGCTGATCCCAGGAGACTCGTGTCCACCACACACACACGTGCGCTGTGTTTTTCTCTACGCGCCCTCAGTTTTCAGTACTGAATGCAAGGTACTGCATCAGTCATGCTGCTTTCATACTATGGCAAGCCTTTTAACACTTAAAGGATCACGAAACACCAAAACACCTTTTTTGAGCTGTTGACAGTCATATATGTGTCCCACGCTGCTATAAACACTATTAGGACACATATTTGGCTAAAAAGCGAAAATTGGTTGTTTTTGCGTTATTTCGAGCAAATTCGTTCTTCCGGTTTGAAACTAATTTTTGAAGCTGCGTCACGCCGATGAGATCCATGCGTGTATTCCAGCGTGGAGAGTGGACGTCTGTACCAGCGAGTGCATTGTGACATCTCTGAGTGTGTGGCATTAATTCATGAGAAAGACTTGGTTCGAACCAATCAGCGCGCTCTATTGTGTATGCGGCGCAACGTCATTAATATTCATGATCGCTTCGAAGATTGTTTGTACCTGTTGCAGTGTTCAGACGGCGGAGAGACGCCACGCTGTGTTGCTAAAAGAAGTGGAAGAGGAAGAATTGTTTGGAGACACAGCTTGTCAGAGTTGTGTTTATGTACTGCAATGAAGGTTTTGTTTTCATTTCCTCGCTATGAGAGCGCAACTGGACTCACGGTGGATTACAGTGATCCACCCATGATCGGACTGAAATCGCATAATAATATTAGCATGTATATAAACAACACGCACATGCTCTCTATCTCTGTCTGCCTGCGTGTCGTGCATTAACGCAACGGCAAGCCGTTGATTATCCCTTACATACACATATACAGTGCTTGACCAATTCATATGTGCAGTATTTCTGAGTTTGCAGACAGTAACTGAAATCCCAACAAAACAGGACTGGTCTACTGAAGGGCTTCTCTGTGTATCTCCCTCCGCACAACCTTCCGCCAGCGCCGCGCGCCTCTTTCTCTTCCTCCGCGCCAAACAGACTGATTTTTTTAACATCTGATGACGCGATGCACTAAATTAACATTCTAAGCTCTCAGGTGTACTCGTACGCTTCAGGGAACAGCCAATGCTCTCTGATCACGGTGTTATCGTACTTGTCAAAGGGTTTAAAAATCTTTTATTATTCAGAGATTCTTTCGCATACCACTAGAAGAAAGCCCGCGTACCACAGTTTGAGAACCACTGATCTAATGAATATGTGCTAGTATCTAATGAATAAGTACTAGTATTTAATGAATAATCTGATGATTAAGTGCTAGTATCTAAATGAATAAGTACTAGTATCTAATGAATAATCTAATGAATAAGTGCTAGTGTCTAAATGAATAAGTACTAGTATCTAATGAATAATCTAATGAATAAGTGACAGTATCTAATGAATAAGTGCTAGTATCTAATGAATAATCTAATGAATAAGTGCTTGTATCTAATGAATAAGTGCTAGTATCTAATGAATAAGTGCTAGTATCTAATGAATAATCTAATGAATAAGTGCCAGTATCTAATGAATAAGTGCTAGTATCTAATGAATAAGTACTAGTATCTA
>CAIGQQ010038854.1:2842535-2866203 GCA_903798035.1 Danio albolineatus | reverse complement strand
ATCTAATGAATAATCTGATGAATAAGTGCTAGTATCTAATGAATAAGTACTAGTATCTAATGAATAATCTGATGAATAAGTGCTAGTATCTAAATGAATAAGTACTAGTATCTAATGAATAATCTGATGAATAAGTGCTAGTATCTAATGAATAATCTAATGAATAAGTGCTAGTATCTGATGAATAATCTAATGAATAAGTGCTAGTATCTAATGAATATAAGTGCTAGTATCTAACGAATAATCTAATGAATAAGTGCCAGTATCTAATTAATAATCTAATGAATAAGTGCTAGTATCTAATGAATAAGTACTAGTATCTAATGAATAATCTAATGAATAAGTGCTTGTATCTAATGAATGAGTACTATCTAATGAATAATCTGATGAATAAGTGCTAGTATCTAATGAATAATCTAATGAATAAATGCTAGTATCTGATGAATAATCTAATGAATAAGTGCTAGTATCTGATGAATAATCTAATGAATAAGTGCTAGTATCTAATGAATAAGTACTAGTATCTAATGAATAATCTGATGAATATGTGCCAGTATCATCTAATGAATAAGTACTAGTATCTAATAAATAATCTAATGAATAAGTTCTAGTATCTAATGAATGAGTACTAGTATCTAATGAATAATCTAATGAATAAGTTCTAGTATCTAATGAATGAGTACTAGTATCTAATGAATAATCTAATGAATAAGTGCTAGTATCTAATGAATAATCTAATGAATAAGTGCTAGTATCTAATGAATGAGTACTATCTAATGAATAAGTATTCATATCTAATGAATAAGTACTACAGTATCTAATGAATGAATTCTAGTATCTAATGAATAAGTGCTATCTAATGAATAATCACCAGTATCTAATGAATAAGTACTATCTAATGAATAAGTATTCGTATCTAATGAACAGGTACAATCTAATGAATATGTGCTAGTATCTAAAAAAATAGTATATCTAATGAATGAATGCTAGTATCTAATGAATAAGTACCATCTAATGAATAAATACTATGTTTTTAATAAGGAAGTATTTCATAAACAAGCTCTTTTATCTAATTAATTACTAGTAGTATCTAATGGAAAAAAAATATCAACCATAAAAAAACAACAACCTTGTAGCACGGGTATCCTACAGTTTATTCGATGATAAAACAGCTTGCCATAATCACAGTATCAAAGATACGTTGTCTAACGGTTTGCTTGGAGTTTCTGTTGCCCGAGGGATTTGATGCTAAAAAGTCTGTTCTCTGAAAACACACAGAGGAGAAGGCTGTTTGAAGAGAATGATGTTGTTTGTTGCCTTTTGCTACATCCACTCGACAGCTGGATGCAGATTATGCCTTAAAGGTGATGCTCATTTATCAATTTTCCCAGAAGAGAGAGAGATGCTTCTGATATGATAGACAATAAAGAAAAACTCAAACAGACAGGCTGACGTGCTTCTTCAACTAACTTGTTCATCAGTCTGCGCTAACAGAACTGACACTCTGTTGCTTGGTAACCACATATTACCAACACACACACACACACACACACTCTACCAGGGTGCCAATTGTATTTATACTTCATCCTCTTTTCTTTCACTTTCCTAATAACTCCATCGAGAGGCGTCATGGTGACGCAGTGGGTAGTAGATCGCCTCACAGCAAGAAGGTCGCTGGTTCGATCCTCGGCTGGGTCAGTTGGCATTTCTGTGTGGAGTTTGCATGTTCTCCCAGTGTTTGCATGGGTTTCCTCCAGGTTCTCCGGTTTCCTCCACAAGTCCAAAGACATGCGCTATAGGTGAATTGGGTAAGCTAAATTGTCCATAGTTTTTGTGTGTGAATGAGAGTGTGTGGGTGTTTCCCAGTGATGTGTTTCAGCTGGAAGGGCATCCGCTGCGTAAAACATATGCTGGATAAGTTGGTGGTTCATCCCACTGTGGTGACCACAGATTAATAAAGGGACTAAGCCGAAAAGAAAATGAATGAATAGATAACTCTATCTAATGGGGTATACTGTATATACACAGACTTTTAATTTCAGTCTGCCAGCCCAAGGGCTTCCGGTTAATCCCTTCAAGTTCTGATTTCCTTAAAAAACTGCGATCTTCACTGCCTGGATGAGATACGATATAAAGTGAGTATCAAACCAAACAAGCACTGCATTAAATTATATTTTCTTATGTCTTTAAAATATGGAAATTAATTTTACTCCAGTATTTTCAATGGAATTTCTGCCTTCCCCATGCCACTAATGACGGCGCCTGCATTTAAATGATCTTTTGTTTCTTTTTACGCTTTAACATCCAAACGGATGCTCAAGTTTATTTAACTGATTCCATTTGAATTACGTTACAACATCGATGCTGTAAAAGAAACCTTATGAAAGTGAAGATGGTCACATTAAGCTTTCACCGGATGTTCATCATTGGTTGAAAAGCACTAGCTGTCCATATAGCCCTTTCACCAGGGGCAAATTGGCCATCTGTCAAGGGCCAGACCATTTTTTAAAATGTGGGCCGGTGAGGTTTAAATTTTTTTTTAATTCATGTATTGTTTTTACATGCAGGCAGCTTTGATCTATTGCAAGATGTGAATGTGTGGATGATGATGATGATAATGATGATGATAATAATAATGAAAATAAATGTCTAGCATTGGTCCAATCGGCGATGGACGGCTGGTTTTGAGATGGGCCAGTGTGGATGGGGGGAAATGGAGACATCTGAAAATGGAGGCATGGCTGCAGAGATTCGCTACTAGATTGGGGCTTTTGGGTGATTGCGTAACCTTCCCTTATTCGTCAAGCCCCTATCACATGACTATAATGACACTGGAAGACTGCAGACCAGCCTTCACTGTAAACAACAACATGGACACAGAAATGGGAGCGTTGTTTGCACTATTGTCCGCTTTAGGCGCCATTGTGCAGTTAAACTCTGCCTTTTTTACTACAGCAGCTGCATATATTTGCAAGAGGCAAGCTACTGTTCGAGCACTCGCTAATCGCTCACGTTTCACGCGGCGTAATTTAGAATGCCGAGCGAGACACGTGCTTCCTGTTTATACTTGAACGCGCATGCCCAGAGTGCCCGAATGGTCACGTGATATACGTTTTCGCTGGAGTAGTGTGGACGGAGATATGTTCAGAAATGCTGGGTGAAACGCTAATGTGGACGCGGATCGTTTTCATACTAAAAAGCCGTTTTAAAACTAAAACGCACTAGTGTAAACGGGGCCTAATTGAAATATTCTCGAAAGGTTTAAATTCAGGGAGGAGGTAAGAAGAAAACAGAAATATACACTGTAAAAAAAATCTGTATTTTTACAATAACGGGGGTACAGTAAATGTAAAATAATGAATATTACGTTACAGAAATTTCCTTAAAATTAAAATTTCTGATAAATTTCTGTAATTTAATATCTGTTATTTTACGGTAACTTTCTGTAATTTAACGGCTGTTATTTTACGTTTTTTTCCAGCACTCCAGCTGCCAGAAATAAACCGTAAAATTAAGTTTTTTTTTACAGTGTACTTCTAAGTCATTATACTAAAATATACTAAGTAATTTACATGCCATTAATGCTACTACTATAAGTAGTGAACGTGCATGTCCGTGGGTGGGGCTGTGTCGGTATCGTAATATCGGCTGGTGTGGCTACAGTGTCAGGGCTGAATTTTTGTCCCTGTCCGCCCCTGCCATTCACCATATGGTGCACTTTACAAATGGCTACTCATCTTTGACACATTGTGATACAAGATACATGGCTTTTAAAAAAACACTCTGCATGGGTCAGTTTAGACATTCTTTTTCTAATGCAATGAGTAATACTTACTGTAAATCAATTACAGCAAAAATATTATACAGTTACAGCACCATGTATATTGCTGTTTTATGTTTATGAACAGCATTGTATATTTTTACTGTAAAATATACGGTAATTTTCACAATGCAACATGAAAATACAGTAATATCCTGCCTTACAGTAAAATACAGTTCAAATTACAGTAAATTTACAACAATCATTAACAGTATAATTTAGTAGATAGAAAATATTGTTAAGTTAGTAAAAAAATTATAATCCTCACAAAGACAGCTGTACAAATTTGTTTTGTGTGTATCTGCTACTCCCCTGTGAGTCTCACCATCGCCACATGCACAACAAAACATCTCCCTTATAGTTTCAGAAGGGCTAATATAATTCCAACGAATTTGAATGTGACTGAGGGGTTGTATCTGAATCCACATGGGACGTGCTAATTGGTTGCCATGAAGTATTTGTCAGATAAATGAGAGCCAACAGTCTGCCCAGCTGGAGCGCCTGCCGACTGAGAAACGAGTGTTTGTTAGATCACACTGCGTTTGCGGGAACTGAAAGAGTCAGCGGAGATTAGTGTGTAGTAGCAGCGCTCGCAATTATAGAACATGCTTGATGTTGTTACAGTCGCACAATATATGTGGATGTAAAACCACAGTCCTCATTATTTCAGATAATATCAGAAATAATGATCATGTGTTTGTTCCTCTGCTTTTAAAATGGACTTTTCTTTCTTTAATGGGTAGGAAGTAGGCTACAACTATACTTACATGGTGTTAAAAATGTAGTGCTGCAAAACTGGAGTTGATTGTTATTTCATGGACTATTTTTATTACATTTTTTACATATTTTACAACAATTTCTGAATGATCAAATGACAATTCAGCTTTGAATTGAGGGAATAAGTAACTCTTTAAAATATATTCACGTTGAAAAGTTTAAATTGAGATAATATTTTTATATTTTCTATAAATTCTATATTATATAGGTCAGTGGTTCTCAACTGGTTTGGCCATGGGACCCACATTTTTACATGGTCATCAAGCCGCGACCCAATATTTTATTGTTGCATTTAACAAAATGTATCAAATTATAGAAATATTACAAAGTAAAAACGATAAATACTGTAAACAGTGGTTAGGGTAACATACCGAACTAAACTGAACTGTTGTCGCGCGCGCATTTCAAAATAAAAGTCCGGTATAAGCAAAATATATATATTTTTTTTTGACCACGCACTCCGCGACCCACTAAAAATGTTCCCGCGACCCACCAGTTGAGAAACACTGATATAGGTGACACGATGGCGCAGTAAGTAGCACAGTCGTCTCACAGCAAGACGGTCGCTGGTTCGAGCCTCGGCCGGGTCAGTTGGCATTTCTTTAATGCACTTCAGCTGTTACCTTCAGCAAATCTCCTTATACGTGCAGCATGATAACATTTATGAAATTTTATGAACGTCAAAAGTATTGGATCTGTTCAGCAAAATATTTGGTCGTGTGTCACTGCGTCCCAAAGGACTTGAAAAAATACACAACAATAACTAAAACAATCTCAACTGTACTGAACAAGAGCACTTCTATTCCTGTTTTCTTCAACCCAGGCTCATTCTGAAAACTTACCCTTATATACATTTCTGGAGATCGGCAAATACGTCCCAGGAGCTATTTTATTTTATTTTTCTAGTTTTTGTTGTCGTGAATCCATCAGAGTCCGCTGTGTATGCTTTTTCAGATCTCAAAATTTCTCTAGCGAGTGCTATTCGAGCCTGCTGTTTGCTCAAATCCGCTGTCGACTGACTAATCCACTGACCCACTCTCCTCCTTCCCTAAACCCGACCATCAGTGTTTTCAACAGCACCGATTGACCCGCCCACCTCCTTCCCTAAACCCAACCGGCAGTTTTAAAAAGCAATGCAGAAAAAGAAAAGCCCTCGTCTGATTTTTACCACTATTTCAGATTTTACCACTTTATCACCCTGTTATTTACTTGTTTATTTTATTTTTTGTAATTTGTTTTCATTTTACCTGCATTCTGGAACCATTCTTCACCGGACTCCTACCCCATCATCGTGATCAGCTCCTCTCAAGTCCTTTGACGTACATGGTGAGCTAACTGGACAAACTGGTTACAGCGGGAAAGCTGTCCGTACGGAGGTAAGCGGTCTGCTGGTAAGCGCGGAAAGGAACACGGAAAGGAATTTCCTTAAATTTAAATTTCTGGTAAATTTCTGTAATTTAATATCTGTTATTTTAAGGTAAATTTCTGTAATTTAATATCTGTTATTTTAAGGTAAATTTCTGTAATTTAATATCTGTTATTTTAAGGTAAATTTCTGTAATTTAACGCCCGTTATTTAAAGTTTTTTTCCGGCACCCCAGCTGCAGTGTAGGAATAACAGCTTACAGTGTAGGAATCACAAACAGCAATAAATGTTCAAACTACTTGCTCTACAATGAAGTGTGTTTATCCTCTTAAACTCCGTGGACCCGGTACGTCATCAACTTCCCTTTAATTTTTAAAGGTCCGTGGTTGCGCAAGACCCCTATAAGTGGTTCCGTTTGAAAGCGTAGAAGCTTTATTTTATGCACATATGCATCACTTAGGTTTTTATTTTACTGTACAAAAGTTATTAACATTTAATTACACAACAAAATACTGGATATCTGAGCTGTCAATTTCCTATTTTTATATGCTTCATATATGACACACATGTACAAGTCATAGCTCATATAAAAGCTCTTGCCCGGCCTCGTCTGATTCTAGCATTCCTTTACTGAATTATATTCACATATCAAACAGTTGTCGAATGAATCACCGCGTTTTTAATGGCGCAGAAATAAAAACAATATATTTATGATCAATAAGCAGCCCCAGATCGCACAGAAAGCCACAAATGCTACATCATCTCTTACCTTATGCTGTGTGCTTCAAAACAGGCCATTTTTCTGCTGTTTTTGTGGTGATGTCCATAAGTAATCCTTTTATATGTATAACGTGGTCAAAACACAGTGAATTATGTTTGATCAAACCAAAGATCGTGAAATATGAAAACAATAGTCTATGCCATATTTTCCCAATATTCAGTTGAATTACAATAACTTTTGCATACTCTATGGTAGAGACAAAATTATTTTTCCTAGTGTTTGCTGATATCTGCTGGTTTCAAGCAGAACTGTCTGGAGTTGTCTTCTTCTCTTATGGGATTATCTACACATTTTCAAAAATGCATTTTTGAACAAAAAATAAAAAAGTGCCCAATGTTGAAGTGGTTCAACATAAAACAGAAAACATAACAAATATTATTTATTACTTTCAGCAGTTTCTTTTGTAAATTCAAATGGTTTTCTGTCCAATAACACTGGAATTTTTTTATTTTTTTAACACTGCATTTGGATATGGAAGACTTTCAAAGTTTGGTAGGCGGAAATTATATAAAAAAAGCTATAGCACCTCTCATCAGTTAAAATACAATAACTTTTGCATAGATTATGATAGAGGCATCTTTCATTTTTTTATGATTACTGACATGTGCAGGAACCACCAAAATTAATTACAGCAACCTAGACCACACAGAACCTAAAAGGTTATCTTTTAAATTTGAGTTTATAAAGAAAAAATACAGAAAGCGTCTTATTTTTTTAAGTGTTTATGATGACACAGACAACATATACAGTTATTTTAATCACTTTCAACAGTGTTTTATGAAAATTTTAAGGGTTTTCTTTAAAATGATACCACATTTTTGCATTTACTTCTCTGCATGTGGATTTGGGAAGCTTTTAAAATTCGGTAGACAAAATCCAGGCGGAAATCCCAAAATAGCACCAAAGTGTAAGAGGTTATGATAAAAACATTAAATTATTATAATTCAAAAACACTAGTTTGCAATTTAAATCAGCATAACAAACTCTTTTTTTTTAAGGGTTAAAATCAATGAAAGTGAATGAGATCGGAAGGGACTATAAGGTTCCAACAGATATATTTCTGCTTTTAGGTGAAAGAATAAGGTCAATAGAATCTAAGCAGCATGCAGGATTGTTCCTTCAGGATTCCTGCAGGGTGGTTTTATAAGGCTCGTCCCGAATTTTCCTTCAAATTGACTACATCCAGGACAAAAGCAAAAAAGATATTCTGTGCCGTTCATATCTGAATTTAACCGTTGGCTTGGACACCGAGCAGCAATATAAGCTTTGGTTCTGTTGTTCCTCCAGACCTATCTATATCTAACGTATCATGTTCCGCAGACCTGCTGAGTTTTGGGTGCTGATGAGCTTCATAATCACAGCAAAACTGAGCCTGACACCTCAACAGCATCTCAGCTCTCCTTGTCTGCTATACTGCTCCCAGTTGAGCAATTACAGGACAGCAGGGACCTCCATACACACACAGATGCGCACACACTTGATCCAGCTTCTCTGTATTCCCACACACACCACTTCCATTACCAGAGGAGTGAGTGAAAGAGAATGGTCTATCAGTGTGTTTGCCAGCCGAACGATCCATCATTTATAGTGACGGAGACAGGTGTGTTTTCCTCATGTTTTGTCCTCTATAGTTTGAACGCTTCTCTCGTGCCTCTGTTCACGTTTGCCCCGCTGACACCCTCTCTGTCCTTCACTTTGGCTTTTTTTTTCATCGTGAACACTGTAAAGTTAGCAGGTCCATCATTCTGTGGATTTGTAGTTTTTCCTCCCTTCTCCTTCTGTTTCTTCTATTTTTCTAGATCCTTTTTTTCATTTTTGTGTTTACCCAGTATTTACATGGTAAAAAAAACTGATAAAAAATATATAAAAATAAAAACTACAGCAGAAACTGTAAAATAAATTTCAGATTAACTACTGAATTTCAATCATTTATTGTGTTGTGCGCCAATGTTTTGAAGTATTTACATCTACTCATCATACCGACACTGTAAAAAAAATCCGTTATTTTACATTTTATTTTCGGCTGCTTGGGTGCCGGAAAAAACCCCGCAAAATAATGGCCATTAAATTACAGACATGCTACCGTAAAATAACAGACGGTGGTGGCTCGGTGGCGTAGTGGGTAGCATGTTCACCTCTAAGTAAGAAGGTTGCTGGTTCGAGCCTCGGCTGGGTCAGTTGGCATTTCTGTGTGGAGTTTGCATGTTCTCCCCGTGTCCGCGTTGGTTTCCTCCGCGTGCTCCGGTTTCCAAAAACATGTGTGGTATAGGTGAATTGGGTAGGCTAAATTGTCCGTAGTGTATGAGTGTGATTGAGTGTGTATGGATGTTTCCCAGACATGGGTTGCAGCTGGAAGGGCATCCGCTGCGTAAAACAGATGCTGGATAAGTTGGCGGTTCATTCCACTGTGGCGACCCTGGATTAATAAAGGGACTAAGCTAAAAAGAAAATGAATGAATGAATAACAGACGGTAAATTACAGAAATTTACTAGAAACTCAAATTTAAGGAAATTTAAGGTAATTTATCGTCCATTATTTTACAGTAAATGCATGTAATTTAACGGCCCTTATTTTATGTTATGTTATTTTTACCCCAGCTGCCAGAAAAAAAGTAAAATAACAGATTTTTTTAACAGTGTAAGTTAAAAAAACAACCACAAGCACATGAATATAGTTCATATGATGAACTAATGCTCTTCACAAACAACTTTTCCCACAACCAGACAAACATACTAAAATACAGTGGAGGAAATAAGTATTCAACACGTCACCAATATCCTCAGAAAACATTTTTCTAAAGGTGCCATTGACTTGAAATTTTCACCAGATAATGGTAACGACCAAAGAAATCCATATATGCAAAGATAACAAACAATTTAGTTTACATTTTATGTGTAATTAAATAAAATGATGCAGGGAAAAAGTATTGAACACATGAAGAAACGGAGGTGTAGAAAGGCAGTGAAAGCTCAGACAGCAGTTGAAATCTTTTAGTAGTTCTTTAGTAAGCCTCTGCCCTTCCTCGTTGTAAATGAATATTAGATGCTTCAGTCCAACTTCATACATTATCAGGGTGATGAAGATGAAACCAGGGTGGACATGTCAGCAAGATCCCAAAACACAGCTAAGGAAAATCAAGCTGTAGAATGGCCCAGCCAATCACATGACTTGAATCCAATAGAGAAAAGGAAATAAAGCTCAGATTTGATAGACAAGACCCACAGAACCATCAAGATTTGTACACTCTGTTGAAGTCTGTGAAAACCTCACACCTGAGCAATGCATGCAACTTCATTCTCCATATGAGAGTCGTCTTTAAGCTGCCATCACCAAAAAATGCCTTTTATAAAATGTACTAAATACATTTCAGTAGTTCAGCACTTTCTTCTTGTGTCAATTAATTCTTATTCCATATTTTTTATAGTTTTTTTTATTTTTATTTTTATTTTTATGCTTGTATTGTTTGGGTTTTTGCCAAAATCTGGTTCAATTCCATGTCAACAGCTCCTTTAGATATATTATTCCCCGGAAAAATGTATTCAATACTTACTTCCCCCACTGTACAGTATGAGTTGCTCAGTGTCATTAACACAACATCATCATGGTAACTAAATTCATTCATTCATTTTCTTTTCGGCTTAGTCCCTTCCGGGGTCGCCACAGCGGAATGAACCGCCAACTTATCCAGCATTCGTTTTATGCAGCGGATGCCCTTCCAGCTGCAACCCATCTCTGGGAAACATCCATACACACTCATTCACATGACAATTTAGCCTACCCAATTCACCTATACCACATGTCTTTGGACTTGGGGGAAACCGGAGCACCTGGAGGAAACCCACACAACCACGAGGAGAACATGCAAACTCCACACAGAAATGCCAACTGGCCCAGCCGAGGCTTCAACCAGCGACCTTCTTGAGGCGAACGTGCTACTCACTATGCCACCGTGGCGCCATGGTAACTAAAGTAATGCAATAAACGTTATTTATAACAACTTCATGTAACAAAAAACTGAAATGTACATAACTGATGAGAAAAAACTACAGTAATGTAAAAAAAAAGCATAAAATGTAAAGTGTTGTGCAGGGAATTATGGAAAATTAAATTTACGGTGTATTCGTTAATGAAACATACAGTTAACCAGGTCTTTACTGAAGCATTTTTACAGATGATATCATGGCTATTTTTTACAGTGTATTTTTTTCTCAGGTCTGCCTCATGTTTTTACCTTTCTTTCATTTTTTTTCTGCATCTATTTCCACCCCTCTCTCTCATCTTTACCTCTATTTATCTCACAGAATTCCGCCTGGAGGAAGAAGTGTCTCATTTTCTCTCATTTTTTAATAAAAGTGAGGATATATTTTTGGAAAAATATGAAATATTAATTCATGATGTGTATTAATAATGCATTATTAATATCCTGTGATGGCAAGAGGTCTTCTGTGGAAATTTATCAATTTACCTGGATTATTTTAGGTTATGTCCTGAAGGCGGCGGGATCAGTGGAACACCTTTCACAGGATGACATATGTCATGTTCTTTTTATAAATATTTGGTTAATTAATGACACTATGTCCTGCGTTAGCTATAAATGCATGCTAAAAAAGGAAAAATGGAATGCATTTATGCTACACTATTAAAAGCCTGTAGGTTCTTTTCTTGCCTCTGTGATTTCATGAAGAATATTTCATATCCATGGAATCTTTCTATTGGACCAAAAGGTCTGTATAGAATATATACATTCCTGGAGAGCGCCAAACACATCCCAGGACGTACGTTTTTTTGCAGTTTTTGTTTTTGAAAATCCAACATAGGCCATATATGTATGCATTTTGAGGTCTCAAATATCTCTCGAGTGCCATTAGCGGCTGCTGTTCTCGCGTAAATCCACTGAGGCGCAGTTGACTGACTGACTGACTGACCAATCGACTGATCCACTGTCCTCCTTCG
Source organism: Danio albolineatus (assembly GCA_903798035.1). Lineage (NCBI taxonomy): Eukaryota > Metazoa > Chordata > Actinopteri > Cypriniformes > Danionidae > Danio > Danio albolineatus. The sequence continues at coordinate 2,854,505 of CAIGQQ010038854.1, read as the reverse complement.
ATAAACCCAACCAATAGTGTTTTTAAAATTGACCAGCCCACCCACTTCCCTAAACCCAACAGACAGTTTTAAAAAGCTATCCAGAAAAAGAAAAGCCCTTGTTTGATTTTTTACTTGTTTACAGATTTTACCATATTGTCACAGCTATTTACTTGTTTATTTTATTTTTTGGCTTCTGTCTTATGCTGCGTTCACACCAGATGCAAATGAAGCATCAAGTCATTTACATGTTAATTAAATGCAAAGACGCGAATAGACATCATGTATCACGAGTTGGGCGAATGAGATGGTGCGAATAACGCGATTCATGCGAATAAAGCGGCGTGAGTTGAGCGTTTGACTTAATACGCGAATCATGCAGATCAATTGAGTTGGAAAATCTGAACTTCAGCGGACTTTTGTGCCACGTTAACCAATTAGGAGCAAATTCATCATCATGAATTTGCCATTTTTGTGTTTACCCTGTATTTACACAATAAAAAACGGATAAAAAAAAACGAAAAATAAAAACTACAGCAGAAACCGTAAAATAAATTTCAGATTTTTTACGGTAAACTACTGAATTCCAATCATTTACTGTGTGTACGCCAATGTTTTGAATTATTTACATCTACTCATCATACCTACACTGTAAAAAAATCTGTTATTTTACGTTTTTTTCTGGCAGCTGGGGTGCCGGAAAATAACAGCCGTTAAATTACAGACATTTTACTGTAAAATTACAGACGGTAAATTACAACAATTTTACCAGAAACTCAATTTTTCAATTCAATTCAATTCACCTTTATTTGTATAGCGCTTTTACAATGTAGATTGTGTCAAAGCAGCTTCACATAGAAGGTTATAGTAAATTGAAAGTGTCAGTCCAGTTATTAGTGTTGGAGTTCATTTCAGTTCAGAGTTGTTTAATATTCACTACTTAGAGTCCAAACACTGAAGAGTAATCCATCGATGCACAGCTCTAGCTGCAGTCTAGGCGCCGGAAGCTGGAGAACTCGAGGCTCATCTGTCCTTGGAGGGTCACAGAAATCCGTCTCTTGCTTGCTACTCCGCCAAGCAGCTGCTCAGGATGCAGCCTGGTCCAGGATTATGGAGCCGTGGAATCGTCTCGTCGCGGGTCTGGATCGCATCCGTGGCGCTGCATAGTCTCTGGGGGCCTCGAGATGAGTATCCCCAGGTGGAAATAGAGAACAAAGAGAATAATTAGCATAGCTGCTGTTCATAGTGTAAATAAACGAGATGCGTGGAGCACATTCATGTATCATACCGCTATGTGATGTATTGAGTGTATGCTTTACTAAAGAGATAGGTCTTTAATCTCATTCATTCATTTTCTTTTCGGCTTAGTCCCTTTATTAATCCGGGGTCGCCACAGCGGAATGAACCGCCAACTTATCCAGCATTTGTTTTACGCAGCGGATGCCCTTCCAGCCACAACCCATCTCTGGGAAACCCATCCATACATTGTCATTCACACACATACACTACGGACAATTTAGCTTACCCAATTCACCTGTACCGCATGTCTTTGGACTGTGGGGGAAACCGGAGCACCCGGAGGAAACCCACGCAACCACGGGGAGAACATGCAAACTCCACACAGAAATGCCAACTGGCCCAGCCGGGGATCGAACCAGCGACCTTCTTGCTGTGAGGCGAACGTGCTAACCACTCGGCCACCGTGGCGCCGGTCTTTAATCTAATTTTTAAAAAAAATTATGCATGAGTAGATTGATTTATTCACACGTGCTGCGTCTGGTGTGTGAACACAGCATTACCCACTTTCTGTAACCGTTCTTTGCCGAACTGGAATTCCGTCGTTGTGGTCAACTCTTCTCTGCATCTCAAGTCTGCCAACGTACATTGTGAGCTACTGGACAAACTGGTGACAGAGGTAAGCGTTCAGCTGGTAAGCGCGAGAAGGAACGGCGTCATACTGCCCCGTAGCGTTTACTTTAAAGACGAAATGCAGCCATATGTACTTCTGACTACATAATTCACCATCTCCAGAAATGTATACATTGCTACGTTTTCAGAATGAGCCTATGTTGCAACATGCACTGTTCCAAATTAGGCATTAAATTAAAATATAAATGCTTTTAATTATTCTAGGAACAGTCCAAAAATATTAAAATGTAATGAAATATTATAAACATTATCATTTGATTATTGAAACATTATTTGATAATCAACAAATAAATTGGTCTTCTTTATTAGACCTTTTTAATTATAGCGAACCCATTTTTGAATTTTGATTCAACGCAAAGCCCTATTGCTAGCTGAGAGACTGGATTTTTGTTTTTGTTTATAAAAATCATATCAAATGAGTGAAGTGATTCTGTGTTACCTAATTTACGATGCTTTTGATCTTTTGAAGAAATTCTAAATATAATAACTCTGTCATTATTTACTCACTCTCAAAGCTTTTCAAAACATGTATGTGTTTCTGTGTTCTTTGAAATGCAGGTCCAAAACAATGTCAGATCAAGTCGACTTTTATTGCAGGAACAAAAAACAGACACTTTTTGTTCCCATGCATACAGGCTTAGAACTACATAAGGGCAAATGACATCAGGACTGCTTTTTTGATGTGATACACTCTTAGTGCTCCATTATTTTTGAATATTACCCTTCATGTAATGTGTAATGTAGGCAGAGTTTGACAAATACACCTATTGCAACCTAAAAGAAACAATCGCTTCTTATCTGCTGAAATGAGCTGTGAACAGTTTAGGTTTCACTTCTCTAAATAATCTACATAGAGCCGTTTCAAATTTGCTTAATGTCAAAAATAAGAAGAAAAAAGAAAGGAGAAAATGTGCCCATAATTGACATTTTTTCTGTCAGACGAACACCATCAGAGTGCTTTTGAATTGTATCCTGGCTCTTTCATGCCATATAATGGTATTGAATAGTGGCTTTTATTTTAAAGCTTCCAAAAAGTGCATAAATCATCAAACTATATTCCGCCAGTGGATTAACGTATGGCTTATAAAATGGATTTCTTTGTTTTTGTAACAAAAATATTTCAGATATTGTTGTATGCACTGAGGATGATGGTAACTTTCATCTTTGGGTGAACTGTTCCTTTCAGTGCCCTCTACCTGGTGTAAAGATAGATAGCTTCATGTGTGGTTCGCTATGAAGTTGCGTATGAACAACATTAACAATCATACCGCAGTTTTCTTTAAAATGTTTACTTTGTAGATGGTCTTTTAGCCAAAATTTAAAAGACCCTCATCTGGGTCCGTCATGTTTTTGAGTCCTCTTGAAACATTTCCGTTGTGTTTTTACCGACTTGCTTCGCGTTTTCTTCTGTTGTGTTTTGACCAACTTGCTGCGCGTTTCTTCCTTTGTCTGTGTTGTGAGAATTTGTAACAGGTGCGCTGTCAAACTGATGAAGATCGTTTCTTAATTTGCTGGTGTTTTTTGTTATTGCATGTGCTTTCTTAAATTGCAGCGCGCTAACCTTTCTCGGCCACCATATTTTTTCACCAGGTACCACCTCAGAAAAAAATAGTCTCTCCAAGTACCACCATAATAACTGGTATTGAAGTACAGTAGCATAGTGGGCCCTAATTAAGCAGCTACAGCACTGCACAGTTCAAAAAACGAGGCAGATTAAGTATTCTAATGAAGTGTATTTATTATTGTCAGCCTCTTAAATAAAAGGTTTAGCCAGTTAAAATCAATTTACTGATCTCATCTGTGTTATTGTACGCGTCAAAGGGTTAAAAGTGTGTTCATTTTTTTACTTTCAGAGATTACTTTGCGTACCACTAGAAGGAAGCTTGTGTACCACTAGTGGTACGTGTCCCACAGTTTGAAATCCACTGCTCTAAAAGGTCTTCACTTGTGTTCTGAAGACAAATCTCAGGAAGAACATGAGGGTGAGTAATCAATAACAGAGATTTCATTTTTGGTTGAACTAACCCTCTAAATAAGCATAACACAGACACATTAACTATTCGCTCTTTTGTAAAACATCAACGTAAACACTACATTTGAAAAGAATTCCTGTCATCCCCAGCATTGTGAGTTTAAAAGGTTAAAAAGAGCATTCCATCGGAGCCTTCCTTCAGCTTCTGCCTGAAGTGCTTATTTGAATGCCTGTATAAATGTGTGGGAATAAATAGGTTCACATGTCTTTGTTGTAGTTGACAAGCACCGAAGGGACCACTCAGAGACAAGTCTTTCTGGAGGGAGCGCAGAGAGTCTGGCTTTAGTTACAGTTGGAGAGAACGATGTGCGGAGAGAGTGAGAGAGAAAGAGAGGGAGGGAGATTAGAGGCTGAAGTGCTGAGAGGAAAAGAGAAAGGATGAATGGAATAGGACCACATGTTGGGTCGCATCATCAGTGGCTCATTTCTCCAGCTCTGGTGTTTTTGAGTGACTGGAAACAGCACAACTCTTCTGGATTAACAGGTAACGATCATGAACACCACGTAAACATGGTTTTCTCTGTTAAATCAGTCTTGCTACTGAATACATTTTGGAATGAAGCAGTCTAGTTATGTGCGTGTTTTGTGTGTCGCTGATGTTTTGCTTCAACCTGGACAGCAATTTTGCATCAAAGCGTTCCAGCCTCTCATGTGTTGTTCTTTTTTCTCCCTCATCGAAAAATCCAGCGGCAAAAACTGTCTCTTCTGTTCTGAATCGCAATCCATCTCAACACTGTCTGCGGAGGAGAGGAGGTAAACATGTTTTCGGTCTCAAACTGGGACGTTTCGGAGATCAATGGAACGCTTCGAACGGAGAGTCGCCTCCTTGACTTAATGGATGAATAAATTGCTCTTTAATGGCCCTGAATGGGACGGCTGCTGAACTCAGGTCCTCTGGGATTTCAGCGGAGATTTCGAAAGACACCAGCATGGAGCTGAAGGTGTCTCTGAGTAGTGCAGTTCTCAATAACTCAATGGATTGCAATGGGAGTGAAGAGAGGAACCGGTCTGAGTTTTCGTCCTCTGAGTATGTCCAGAAGAACTGGGTGGCGCTTTTAATTTCGCTGGTCATAATCATAACAGTGACGGGCAACATCCTGGTCATCATGGCGGTGAGTTTGGAGAGGAAGTTACAGAACGCCACTAACTACTTCTTGAGGTCTTTGGCCATAACAGACATGCTTCTGGGAATCCTTGTTATGCCGGTGGCAATGGTGACGATCCTATATGGTGAGTTTCTGTGCATCTTTACATGTGTTTTCATTGAATCATGAGTTCTCTGTATGAAAAAGACGAGGCATTTCATTAAAATAACTGTTAATAAGTTTTAAACATAGAGCCTCAAGAATCATTTTATTACTTGAAATAAATGTTAGATGAAAACTCTGATGCCAAGACAAGTTTTAGTCATTTGGTTGAGTTTTTTTGGAATTTTGTGTTAGTTTTTAGTGTGTCTGTAAAGTTTATTTCAGTTTTAGTTATTTTAGCTTAATTTAAAGTTCAAATGAGCAGAGGGTTTCACGGTGGCGCAGTGGGTAGCACAATCGCCTCACAGCAAGAAAGTCGCTGGTTTGAGCCTCGGGTCAGTTGGCATTTCTGTGTGGAGTTTGCATGTTCTCCCCCTGTTTGAGTGGGTTTTCCTCTGGTTTCCTCCACAAGTCCAAAGACGTGGTATAGATGAATTGGGTAAGCAAATTTGTGCGTAGGGTATGAGTGTAAATGAGTGTGTTTGGATGTTTCCCAGTGATGGGTTGCAGCTGCATCCGCTGCATAAAACATATGCTGGATAAGTTGCCAGTTCATTCTTCAGCGGTGCCCCTTAGATTAATAAAGGGACTAAGCCGAAAAATAAAATGAGCAGTAGCAACAAATATTATTAGTTATGTATATATAAAATAACTTCCTAATTATAAACAGAGTTCCCACTTCAAGCCGAATATCAAATTCCCTGACTTTCATTGACTAAAAAGCTGACCTTTAATTACATCCAGTGAAACAGACCTCTGTTGTGCTTATATTAATAAAATAATATTAAAATAATATGTTAAAATAATAACAATAATCACAGTGGCGCAGTGAGTAGCACAATCATCTCACAGCAAGAAGGTCACTCTTTCGAGCCTCGGATGGGTCAGTTGGCATTTCTGTGTGGAGTTTGCATGTTCTCCCTGAGTTTGCATGGGTTTCCTTCGGGTGCTCCGATTTCCCCCACAAGACCAAAGACATGTGGGTAATTGGGTAAGCTAAATTGCCCGTAGTGTATGTGTGTGAATGAGTGTGTATAGATGTTTCCCAGAGATGGGTTGCAGCTGGAAGGGCATCCGCTGCGTAAAACATATGCTGGATAAGTTGGCGGTTCATTCCGCTGTGGCGACCCCAGATTAATAAAGGGACTAAGCCGAAAAGAAAATGAATGAATGAATGAATAATTAATATTTATATAATATATTAATATATTATAATTAATTAATACATATATAATAAATTAGTCATTATGATTATACTTGAGTAAGACTTATTAGTGAAATTTCTTCCAAATTTAAAATAAAACTTGCTTTTTATTTCTATAGTTTCCATAGAATAACTAAATGGTGCCATGTTTTCAGACATATTTACAAATCTTTTGTTTTAAAAACTCAATCCCACTGTTTTAACTCAAAGTTAAGAAATCAGCATTTGGTCGAGCAACACTGTAAAAAATGGCAGTTATTTTAATTATAAAAAATTGTAAAATACTACAATAAAAAATCCATGACCTGCTAACAGTAAGTTTCCTTAATAATAAACTGACTGAATTCGCTGCATGACGTTTAACATTTTATGCTTTTTGTTGACAATATTATTTTTGCCTGATGTACATTGGAGTTTTATGTTTGATCTAATGTTGATAAATAATGTTTATTGCATTGCTTTAATTTTATATCTGTTACCATGACGGTTTTTAGTAGTTGTGTGAATGACACTGAGCATCTTCAATATATTAGTGTGCTTCTCTGTGGGAAAAGTAGTTCGATAAATTGTTTTGTCATTTGAGTCTGTGTAACAAAGGATGTGATGTGTAGATGTTAGTACTTCAAAACACTGGTGTATTAGCACTATAAATTAATGAAATATGGTAGTTTGTTTATCATAAAAATATAAGAAATTTATTTTCAGAATCAGAGTCACTTTTATTGCAAAGTGTGCTCCTCACACAAGGAATTTGCTTTGGTTACAGAAGCTTTCAGTGTACATAAAGTGACAAGTGACAACACAATAAATAAATAACAATAAATATAAATATGAAAAAAAGACGATAGACATTAAACAGAGATGCTGTCAGTCAAAAAAGATCTGGATGTTGAAATGTGTGTACAGATTTGTTATAAATATACAGGTTATAAGGTGCTGTGTACAGATGCGTAAGAAGTGTTGCATCGTATATTGTTATAAGGTGCTGTGTACAAGTGCGTACGAGAAAGTAATGCATCGTTTATTGCACAATAGGAAAATATTTAACTGTTCATGAGGTAGATGGCCTGAGGAAAGATGGTTTGTATTTTATGGTTTGTATTATTTTTAACGATAAAAAAACTGTTAAAAAAATACACCATATATTTTAGGTTTTTTTACAGTGTAATTTTCAGTCAAAACAAATACAAATGTATTATTCTGATCACATAATTTTCTGGAAAGAAAAATGCTCTAAATTACAATATTTTTGGAAAATGTAACATTTTATCCGAATTAAAAACAAATTAAAAAACAAATATTAGTTAATTGATGAATCCAGTAAATCCTGAGACTTTTCAAATGGACTCTTATTTCTCTTCAAAGATGTACACAGTACAGTATGCACACATACACAATGATTTTCATTAAAAAACAAACAAAGAAAAGCATGTTTTGAAGTAAAATACTACCGATTTGCTTTCATTATTACTGTCTTTCTTTCTTTCTTTCTTTTTCTTTCTTTCTTTCTTTCTTTCTTTCTTTCTTTAACAAATGGAGTCACAAAGCATTGTCATAATGAAACTGCCATAACGAAAAACATCTGTGATGTGCCATCTACCAACTCAACATTGTGTTACTGTTTGTGCTTCTCAACAATGAGCCACATATATTGTTAAGTTGTTTGGAAGCCAGAATATTTAAAAGATTTTTATTTATATTTTAAGTTTTTTTTTCCTTCCAGGTCAAGGTGTAAACCCCAAACTCTCTCATCTTATAACACGTGAACCTTTGGAAAATAAAATAATTGTCTCTTTAGAACAATAATTGTAAGCCTCCATACATTTCGCTGGAAGGTGATTTATTTCAGCGTGTAATGAGTGTGTGTCGGACCGTCTGGTGTGTCCTAAATTAGGCTGCTTGTATTCACGCATGGGGAGAGAAATCCCTCTTCCTACTCCTTCCAGCGCTTTGATGAGGAATTAATTATGCAGTAACGATGCTGCGCTTTGGTGTGTGTGTGTGTGTTTGTGCAGCAAAAATTGTTATGCTTCCCATTTGATGTCCTGAAACTTTGACTAAAGAGGATAAAAGACGATAAAACATGTCAAGTGTTCAATCTGATGAATGTGTTTTCTGTGTGATGACTTATGACAGCTGGTCCTCAATGTACAGATTTAAGATAACACACTGCTAAATTATTTATTTTCCTTCTTTTATTGGTCGAGTTTATCCTTAGTAGATCTGCATTTTATATAGACTAAACAAAGTCTGGCTTAAACCATAACACACTGTTTCTAAACAAAACCTGCAAACACGAAATGCAAAACGCAGTTCGAGTGACCAGAAAATATCCACAACTACATCTTTTGCCCCCTGAAACGGGTTATTCCCTCATCTGTGATGTAATGCTGTTACATAAGAAGAGTAATTGAATTTATATAGCCCTCGTGAAACTGTGGTTGTGTTCAGAGACGCTCCAGGCGCTGGATCTCTGTTTTCAGACGAACCTGTTGTGAGATTTCTATAGAAGATACTTTGACTTTACAGATGCAAGGACACTAATGACTGTGATGACGAACACTGTCTGTATCTGCAGATTTTCGTCTTTCTCAACAAGATCTCCTGGGTTCGGTCTCTTTTCTGTTTTAACAAATGTACAGAGACTCAGTGTCTTCCAAAATATCCCGCACTTTTTGAGTCGGCAAAATAAGTGGCTGATTCCCACGAAATGCAGCACTTTGTTTTTCGTAATGAGGAAGCAGCAGATAGTTATGTGTGATATATAAACAACATGTAGCGCTCTTTCCCTATGGCGATGGAAGGGTCCTGAATTCTTATAGATTAGATCCCTCTAATTGGTAATTTAACCCCATTCCATTCATTCATTCATTTTCTTTTCGGCTTAGTCCCTTTATCAATACGGGGTCGCCACAGCGGAATTAACCGCCAACTTATCCAGCATTTGTTTTACGCAGCGGATGCCTTTCCAGCCACAACCCACCTCTGGGAAACACATCCACACATTGTCATTCACACACATACACTACGGACAATTTAGCTTACCCAATTCACCTGTACCGCATGTCTTTGGACTGTGGGGGAAACCGGAGCACCCGGAGGAAACCCACGCAACCACAGGGAGAACATGCAAACTCCACACAGAAATGCCAACTGGCCCAGCCGGGGATCGAACCAGTGACCTTCTTGCTGTGAGGCGAACGTGCTAACCACTCGGCCACCGTGGCGCCCTAACCCCATTCCAATTAATGCAAATAATAAACACAGCCAATCTAGTACGAAATTCGAAATCACTTTGTCAAATTTACTTAAATACACTTAAACAAATAAAGATATACAAATAAAGAAATAAAGGTTTGTTTCCAAATAAAACTTTTGGTTCTCAGTTTTTGTTTTCAGACTTAAATAAACAGCAAAATCAACAGTTCAGTTAGGGAAAAAACCAAAACAGTCCATATAAACTAAATGGAAAAATATTTAAAGCTCGTTGCAGGCCTGTTTCGATGCTGGCGGTCGGAGTGGCATTAAAGGGCACATACATGAACCCTTTTTTAAGATTTTATATCACTACTATGGTTGTTCTGAGTGTGCCAGTCTAGGTTCAGATCAAAACACAATTCAGATTGTTTTATTATAATGTGTTAAAAAGTGTAAATTTGGGGGCGTGTACACAGGTCGCTGTTTTAGGGGTGTGTTGCTTCACATGAAAATTAGTTTCGACTTCCTGCCAATCTTAACAAGGGGCGGAGCCAAGAGCACCCCTGCTTTGTGTACGGCAACAGACAGGCAGACAGAGAGAAGCAACATGAGCGATAGAACCAGCATTCAGCCATAATTTAGTTGTAGTTACAAAATCATTTATGTCTTCGTACAGTTTTACAGCCGCTATGTAAGGATGCATGCATCATCCGTAATGCGTTTGATAAAGTTCGCCATATCAGAGTTCTACAAACAAATACAGACAAGACATAAAGATATCCACTAAGATAAACACTGCATTGGTATGATTTATATGCAAAAAGGATCGCGGATTGTTAGAACTGATCCATTTTTCAAAAACAATTTATTCGCGAATCCCGAGTGGAATTGTCCCTCATTCTCAAAGCAGTCTGCGCTAAAATGGTTAGCGCAAACATACGACATATTAGGTACGTTTTCAGGCACCTGATCGTTAAAGATGAAACTTAGCCACTTAAGCCTCTGTTGCTCATTTCCAGGAAGACGATGAAGGCTCTTGTGTTGAGCCTTGCATCCAAAAACAGCACAAGGGTGTTCCTTTGGTGGCATCGCTTCGACTCACACTAAGAAAATGGCGGACGTGAAACAACAAACTGAGGATATGGCAATGCGAGTCTGTCAATCAATATGGGTGGGCGGGGGGACCGGGACTGGGTGTGTTTATATCACCCCAATATGACGGTCTATACACTATACCTACACATATGTCTGTCCAAACAGCTTAAAAAGTAGATTTTTCATCAAAGGTGCCCTTTAAAACCCAGTTGCCCCTTCGCCCGGAGGGCAAATAATAAATAATTTACTCTTACCAGAGCCCAGGGAACACGTCAGAAGCGGAAATACAGTTCAGGAGTAAATAGAGGAAAGTCCGAAGTGTGATGTCGCGTCCAACGCTGCTAGAACTCTCATTGAGGTATCCAGATTTCTCAGACGGTCTCTGAAAATGTACGGGTTTGTTGATATAGAGAACAATAATACTTCGCGGCGATCTCTGCCTTCGCGGCCAAACACTGTATTTAGTGAACAATAATGATGTATTAGTGTATTGTAGCTGTGTTTCAGCATTTTTTTAAACATCACAGTTGTATTTAAATAGGTTATACAGTATAATAAATTACATAAAGCCGGCGGCTACTGTAGCTCACTGCAACTCTCACACGGCCCACTGAAGCTCACTGTGCTCGGTCAGTACCTGAATGGGAGACCACATGGGAAAGCTATGTTGCTACTGGAAGTGGTGTTAGTAAGACCAGCAGGAGGGCGCTCAACCTGCGGTCTGTGTGGGTCCTAACGCCCCAGGATATTGAAGGGCACAATATAATGCTCAGTGAGCGCCGTCTTTTGGACGATGTTAAGTGAAGTTTATTTATAAACTAATTTCGAGAGGATCACGTGCTGATGATTGCTCGCAGGTGGTCCCATATTATTCAATTTAATAATACCTTAAGTTCTATATCATAGCCATCTTCATTTTGAAGAATCCCCCCTTCCACACCTATTCCTCCTCCTTTCCTAGATGGGTGGCACAGTGGCCCAGTGGTTAGCACTGTTGCCTCACATCAAGAACGTCACCGGGGCTATTCCTTACCATGCCAGCTGACGTTTCAGTGCGGAGTTTACACGTTCTCCCAGTGCTCACGTGGGTTTCCCCCGGGTTCCCCGTCCAAAAACATGCAACTTTAATTTAATTGACTAATCCAAATCGGCACCATAGTCATGCTCCTAGTAAGTAGTTATCTTTTCATAGCAATCACTATCCGTTCATTAGCTACCCGCAGAGGAGTTCTCGAGATCTACCTGAGCTCAAACTCTCCTCATGCCTTGCGAACGGGAGAGAGCCC
>CAIGQQ010038854.1:2811101-2832535 GCA_903798035.1 Danio albolineatus | reverse complement strand
AAAGAAAGAAAGAAAGAAAGAAAGAAAGAAAGAAAGAAAGAAAGAAAGAGGACTTTCACATTGGATTTGGTTATTGTAATATTAAGGAGTTGTTCACCCAAATCTGAAAATTATGTCATCATTTACTCATCATTCACCTGTCACAAAATTGTTCCTTTTCCCCCTGTTGAACACAAGATCAATTATTTTGAAAAGCGTAAGCATTGACATTCATATAGGCCTATTTGTATTTCCTACTATGGAAGTCAATGGTTACAGGTTACAGAATGGTTACAGAATATCTTCTTTTGTTCAACAGAAAAACGAAACTTATAAAGCTAGTCTATGAGTAAATGTTGAATAAAAGTAAATTTTAGGGTGAACTATTTCTTTAATTTAAGTCTAATTTGAGTCTAGCCTAGTGTCAAGTCGTTGTCCTCGCTTGGACCTTTGGGAGGTCCCACAGCATTATTTTCTTTTTTCAGTGTTCAGACTTCATTGCGGCCAACTTTGCTGTGGAGAGTCATATAGCCGGTTTGCTCGGAACTGATTTATAACCTTTATTTGTGTTAGTTTTGCACTCGGCGACATAATTCAGTTTAATCATTGACAGAAAATGTACGCGCAAAAGTTTGCCCGGCGGTGACGTGTGCAAAATCCACCGGGGCAGATGATCGTGAAGACACGCGGAGCGCAAAACCTGCGGGGATTTAAACGCGCGCGCACCGTCACGCCACAGGACGGCGGAGACATGACACACACCTGAGACTTCTGCTTTGTAGTTGTTTGTTAAGGAAGGGTAATCTAAACTCCGGTCTTAGGTTTACTGGAACACCAGCACAATGAATAAACTCAGTCCTTTCAGTAATCTCGCCAAGTTTATCTCCAAGTCGCCTGATAATGGGCCAGTCAGCGGAGAGCAGCTCTGCATGGAGGACTGCAAACCTCTGTGCCGCTGCGACCCGGAGCTCTGCGTTTGTTCTTTACCACAGAATAGTAAAGAAGGACACACGGAATATAAGGTCAGTTTCAATTATTACAATTAGTACGCACACAAGTTTAAAACTAGGGAAAACTGCGTTCAAAAGTTTCAAAAATGATATCTAAATATTTTGTACAGATAATAAATTGTAGTCCTATTTGAAGCCTAATTGTGAAATGCCAATCCACAGTGGTACACTCAGAAAGGAAGGTTAAGGTACAAAATCTGTCAGTGGGCTGGCTTTTCAAAAGATAAACGTTACCTAAAGAGACCTACAGTTACATTGAAGTAGCCTATCCCAAGTGTACATATTAAAACCCAGAGTAGCAGCACTAACAGTTGCAATGCATCACCACATTTTATTTAACATTTTGAAGTAAAGTTTACTCAGGATAACTAAATAAGATAACAAGGAATATTTGATAAGAAAATAAATCTCAAAATAGTAATATCTATTAAATGTACAACTTAAATTTTACAAACAAAAAGTCAATAAAATCTAAAGTAAACTTTACTTAACATTTCTAATTAAATGTACTAATTATTTTGGTTAATCTTTTACTTGGCGAAGCGCTGAAGATTTACTAGCATTTTCTGAGTGTAAAATATTTACACGCTTTTTTCAAGTAAACCCTACTCCTCATTTTTTACAGTGCAGTATAGGCTACCTAAAATAATTAAACTACACTAAGCATTTTATTTTTACTTAACAACAAATAATGTCATGTTAACAGATCACATTGGACAGCAAAATACCAAACGAAGGGGTCATTCACAAAAAAAGTTTTTGCTATAAAAAACTTAAAACGAGTGATAGAAGTGAAGGAAATCTAAACCTAATTTCATTTGGGAAGTGATGATTTGCATAAAATATTTGAAATTGCACAAATTCACTGTTAGTTGTGTGTCTAATATGTTGAAAGTGCAAAGTAATGAGTCATTTAATAAATATTTTTAGTTTAATATAGTATGTTTTGAAATAAGGCTGCACGGAAAAATCTAACATGGCAATATTTTTTTATTTTGTGATATTGCGATACGAATAATTTCACCAGATAACTTAATAGCTCTATTTGGAAAGGATTTATAATGTTAGTTTGATTGGGATGATTCTGCGGTCCTGAATGCTTTTAAAATCATTATAAAGTCACAGGCATCAAGAACACATGCAAATGATAAATTGTGATACAAACTACTGAACATTGCATATCCTGTGATGGGACTATTGTGAACGATCACATTGCCATATCTATGCTGAAACAATATATTGTGCTGCCATATTAAAAAAAAAATAAGATTAAGAATATTGTGTTGGAATTTTCACATTTCTATCATTACAACAATTAGCAAGAAATATGCAATGCTCTGCTACTTCATATTCAGCTCTCTTTTTTAAGGGTGACACTATTTACTTAGTTTGCTCTCATTGCTATTCTTGAGGTAAACAATTAATCTGTGCTTTGTTTACAACAAGTGTTTTTCTTAGATATCTTTAAGAAAAATTCATTCATTCATTTTCTTTTCGGCTTAGTGCCTTTATTAATCTGGGGTCGCCACAGCGGAATGAACCGCCAACTTATCCAGTGTATGTTTTTAGCAGCGGATGCCCTTCCAACTGCAACCCATCACTGGGAAATATCCATACACACTCATTCACGCACATACACTACTGACAATTTAGCTTGCCCAATTCATGCAAACTCCACACAGAAATTACAACTGTCCCAGCCGAGGCTCAAACCAGCGACCTTCTTGCTGTGAGGCAATCATGTTAACCACTGCGCCACCATGACACCTTTTAAGAAAAATATGAAATTATATTCATAAATTTGAAATGTTTGAGACATGAACCAGACGTAAATATAAATGATTATGTTTTTAGTTTCTTCTTTTATTGTAATCTTTGTCTTTTGAAGTCTGTATCTATTAGAAGCTTAAATCTCAAAGTCAACAGCATCTACGTAGATAAAAATGCAGAGTGAAAATGAACAATGATTGATGCACTATACTTTTTTATAACCTTTTTACAGTCTTTTCATTCATCCTGGTGCATTTCAGTTATTCCGTGTTCAAAACACCACTGTAAATTTAAGCACAAATGCCACACTTGATCAAATGGCATCAAAACACAATTGTAACAGTGCCAATGTCATAAGAGCAGGAGAAAATTCATGTCATGTGATTGTTCAGTTGGACAACCTTTGCTAATCTTGTCTTTGATGCTGTGAGATGGGGAAAAATGTTGCGCTAATCCTTCTGCTTGGTTAACGAGTGCTTTGTAGTGCCTTTGTGAGACTTTTAAATGCCTAACAAGTAGTAGCATGTCAGACACACAAAGTGAAACTACATAATATGTCACACCTGGTAAGAAATATGTTTATGCTAATAATTTAAAACATTTGTTTAGGACAATGGAAGTCAAGAGGGCCGGATTCCTGAAAAGCAAGCTTTTGATAATCTTGGTTATGAACCAGATGGACTGAAGCACAACTTAGTCCACCAGTTTCCTGAGCAGGAGGGCGAGGTGAAGATCCAGGTGGAGGGAATGACCTGTCAATCATGTGTCCGGTCTATTGAAGATCGAATGGGACGTCTTGAAGGTGTCATTGGTGTCCAGGTGTCTTTGATCGATAAAGAAGCCATTTTGAGGTTTAACCCTACAAAGGTAACACCAGAGGATTTGAGAAAGCATATTGAAGAAATGGGGTTTGATGCTTCACTTCTGGCTTTACAAGGTCAAATACAGCCTTTGCCGACTGATTGGTCTGAGGTGACGTTAGGGGTTGAAGGGATGCATTGCGGGTCATGTGTGAAGAACATAACCGAGACCTTGTCGGGAATGTTGGGTGTCAACTCGGTATTCGTTTCACTGGAAAAAGGAAGTGTGGACCTTAGGTTTGACCCATCTCTGCTAACCCTAGAGACGGTTAAAGGGTTCCTAGAGGAGATTCCTCCAGGGAATTTTAGGGTTTCCATTCCTGGTTGGAGCTCTAGATTGAATTCCGCCAGAACTCCGACCCAAAGCGTCACCATTGGAATAGAAGGAATGACATGCAGGTCTTGTGTTCAAGCCATTGAGGGGATGATGTCCCAGAGAGATGGGGTACGCTCCATAAAAGTTTACTTACAGGAAAAGAAGGGAATTGTAACATTTGACTCCACTGTGACCTGCCCGGAGGAACTGCGGGCAGACATTGAAGACATGGGATTTGAAGCGTGGCTGAATCAAGGTAGGTATTTGCTAATAGACATTAAAGGTACTGTTTGAAAGTTTTGGACTCTTCTAAAGCCTATTAATACCATAATATGTTTGCAAATATTTAAGAAACATGCTAAGTGAACATACTTGTTTATCTGAAAAATAATGCTAAAGTCAGATATTCAGCTTTGAAAAGGTTTGTTCCGTGTCAGAACATCTGTCTTTGTTTTGGTCCCTTTAACCCACCTAATGCCAGTTTAGCCAGTTTGTGTATTTGATCCATTCAGTCAGGAAAGCTCTCAAAGTATGCGTCTGTGACCGAAAATGCGACCTCCGGTGGACAGTCTCCAAAATAAAGATTCAGATTCAGAGTTTCACATGAGGTTGTTATTAAAAAGCAAATAATGCAAACGTTATAAACGTAAACATTAGGTGAGCAGAATAAATTGTGACGTGGGTCCTAACAACACTGCTATGTGACAAGATTTGCAGTGATAAGCAATTTGGCTGTTTGCAGTAGATGAAGAAATTTTAGTTCAGCCATTCAGAAGCACAGAATAGTGCACTCACTGCACTATTTAGAAGCACCTAACCCTGATTGTAAGCCTGAACTTGACAGAAACTGTAAAGTTTTTACCTAAAATCTTATTGGTGGATTGGAATTTTGTCTCAGGAACATATTTCACTCACAGGACACAGGACCTGTATAATACTGAATGCATGTAGAGAAGTAAAAGCATTTTTTTTTTTAGCTTGACATAAATTCTTTTTCATTTAACCTAAATGTGTAGTTTAGACTTGTCAAAATTGAAAAGTAAGGCTTAAAATTTGGCTTTTAATCTTCCATTGATGGTTAAGCCAAGCAGATATCACAAAACAGGCCAATCCTTATCTGGTCTAGACAGTTGCTTCTTTTCTCTTCTCTTCTGCCAGCCAAATCTGTCCAGAACAATGGTTTCCTTGGTTACTACACAGGTTGCCATTCTAGAGTAACATGAAGTGTTCTTGAATGACTCAAAACCCAGACATGGCAACCTTTAAAAGAGAAAGTAGTTAATCGGATTAGAGGCTTTAGGCCAACTGTGCTCTCTCTGTCTCTCGGAAATGTTCATGACTTCTTTTAACTTTTTTTTTTATTACACTGTAGAAATATTAAAATTAAGTAATCAGTGTAAGGACTGGTTAAATCTTTTTTTGGTGCAATTTTCTTTCTCTTTCTAAGATTCAGGAACATATGACGTTTCATTGGTCAGTCAGATGTCAAGTGGTCTGAAACACCTGCCCTCGCAAACATACACATCCAAACCTTCCCCAAGCGGAATCACCAAAGAAAACACTGATGCTACAGGGGAACGAGAGGTGCGGAAATGTTTCGTTCATGTGACAGGGATGACTTGCGCGTCTTGTGTGTCCAACATTGAAAGGAACCTGGTGAAACATGAAGGTAAATACAGCATTTAGTGCTTTTTTTTTATACTCAACTATATTTAGAGGGGTCCTAACGAGCTTTTTACACATTTGTCCTCATACTGTATAGTCCTTTAATTTAGTAGTTTGAGCATGAAAAATATCTGCAGAGAGTTACAAAGCACAAAGTTTCTCTGTATCAGTTGTTCTCAAGCTGTGGTATGTGTACCACTAGTGGTACGCAGGCTTCCTTCTAGTGGTACGCGGAGGAATCGCTGAATAATTAAAGTAAAAAAGGAACACACTTTTAACCCTTTGACGCGTGCGATGACACCGATGTGATCAGTAAATTGATTTTAATAGGCTAAACCTTTTATTTTATTTTCAATTTTCTAATGTTATAAATTGTATCATTTGTAGCTAATTTCCTTCCCATATTTGTAAGGGTTGTTGGGGACATAACTAGTATTTTTATATCCCAATGTTGACAGGTAAAATTTTATCATTTGCTTTTCTGACACACAAAGTCTACTCTAACGCGCAGTTAGCAGATCTTATTTCTAATTTAAAAATGTAAGTACATTTCATATTTAAAATACAAGTTAATGTTTAGATTTCAAAGACATATGTTGCATGGTGGCGCCACGGTGGCCTAGTGGGTAGCACGTTCGCCTCACAGCAAGAAGGTCGCTGGTTCGATCCCCGGCTGGGCCAGTTGGCATTTCTGTGTGGAGTTTGCATGTTCTCCCCGTGGTTGCGTGGGTTTCCTCCGGGTGCTCCGGTTTCCCCCACAGTCCAAAGACATGCAGTACAGGTGAATTGGGTAAGCTAAATTGTCCATAGTGTAGGTGTGTGAATGAGAATGTATGGATGTGTTTCCCAGAGATGGGTTGTGGCTGGAAGGGCATCCGCTGCGTAAAACAAATGCCGGATAAGTTGGCGGTTCATTCCGCTGTGGCGACCCCGGATTAATAAAGGGACTAAGCCGAAAAGAAAATGAATGAATGAATGAATGTTGCATGTTTATTTGACTTATTTGTATATTTAAAAATGAGCAGCTCAATTGTATGTAAAGAGACACATAAAAACAGAATCTTATTGCTTTTATCCAAAGTGCGGTATTTATGTATAATAAATCATCTGTCATGTATGTTCAGCTAAAATCACATATATTACACCCTGTAAAAAGGAGTACAATAGGAAAAGATCAATTAAAGGGATAGTTTACCCCAAAATGAAAATTTACTCTGTATTTACCCATCTTTTATAACTTTCTTTCATCTGTTGAAGATAAAAGCTGAAAACCTGTGTACACATTGACTTCCATAGTAGAATACACTATGAAAGTCAATAGTTCCCTGCATTTTTCAAAATATCTTCTTTTGTGTTTAACAGAATAAATTCATAAAGGTTTGAAACCTGTAAAGGCAGAGTAAACGATGACATAATTAAACATAATAAAAAATAATACATTTTTTGGGTGAACTATTCTTTATAAAGCATATGAAATGCATGACTTGATGAGTATGTGTATTGATGTTTCTCTAGGTATAAAATCTGTGTTAGTTGCCCTGATGGCTGGTAAGGCAGAGGTGAAGTATGATCCAGGCCTTCTGGACCCAGCACAGATCGTCCAGCTTATCTCTCGCTTAGGGTTTGGTGCTTCAGTGATGGAAGAGAATTCAGTCCAGGACAGGGTGCTGGATCTGTCTGTGAGTGCTTTTCTGCTTGATCTTGTCACTATGAACACTTTTTAAGTGAACTGAACAAAACAAAATGAACAAATTATTTTAAGTGTTCTTCCTCTCTTTAGGTTTATCAAACTGAATTTATCTTATTTGTAATTGATCAGTTGCATCATTGTAATGTCTATAACACCATCATCATCACTATTTTATTCAGTTTTAATTGATTATATATGTCGCATTAAAACACCTTTTATACACAATTTTTGTAATGGGTGACACGGTGGCTAGGTGGTCGTTAGCACTGTCACCTCACAGCAAGAAGGTTGCTGGTTCGAGTGCCGGCTGGGTCAGTTGGAATTTCTTTGTGGAGTTTGCATGTTCTCCCCATGTTTGTGTGGGTTTCCTCCGGGTGCTCCGTTTTCTCCACAGTGTGTGGATGCTTCCAAGTACTGGGTTGCAGCTCAAAGGGCTTCCATTGTGTAAAACATATGCTGAATAAGTTGGCGGTTCATTCCACTGTGGTGACCCTTGATGAATAAATGGACTAAGCCTAAGAAAAATTAATACATGAATTTCTGTAATGCAAAAAATTATTTTACTTATTTATATTTTCAACATTGGAGGCCATAACAAAGTTGTTTTTAACTTAATAAATCTTAACAATAATAACAATCTATAGAACAAGAATATTGATAATAATATAGTTGAACAAAATCACACACAAGTGGGTGGTTGAACTGCTTGTATGTGTTTAGGATACATGTAAGCTAAAACACTTTAGTTTGAAAAGATTGTAATTTTCGCTAGTTATTTATCAGCTTGCATATTTGCTCTTTTTTTCAACCTCCCTAAAAAAGGATAGATTACCCAAATATATAAATTTTCTCACCATTTACACCATCAAAACACATTTTTGCTGCCCAGTTTGCTTTGGGTTGTTTCACTTAGACAATTATTTATTCATTCATTAATTCATTTTATTGTCGGCTTAGTCCCTTTATTAATCTGGGGTCGCCACCGCAGAATGAACCGCCAACTTATCCACGTTTTACGCAGCGGATGCCCTTCCAGCTGCAACCCATCACTGGGAAACATCCATACACATTTATTCACACACATACTCTAGGGCCAATTTAGCTTAAACACATTCACCTATAGCACATGTCTTTGGACTGTGGGGGAAACAGGAGCACCCGGATGAAACCCACGACAACATGGGGAGAACATGCAAACTCCACACAGAAATGCCAACTGACCCAGCCGAGGCTCGAACAAGCGACCTTCTTGCTGTGAGGCGATTGTGCTATCCACTGCGCCACCGTGAGGCCCCCTTACACAATTATTTAAATTATAAAGCATTATTATACTGTATTTACTACACACTAGGGGGTAAAAATCAAAGTCAATGGCTACCAGCATTTTCCATAATAACCAATATTATGTGTTCAGCAAAAGAAAGAAACTAAAACATCTTTGGATCAAGTGAAGTGTGAGTAAATGATGACAGAATAAATGTTTTTTTTCTTGAACACCATTTAATCCTGTCCCATATCTAAACTTAACTGTTAAAACAACTTCCTTACCAACCAAATTAAATAAACATGAGGCTTTTATTAAGGCATGAGTCTAGCTAATACTGAATATGTGTATTCCCCATACTAAAGTGTTAGCAAAACTTACATATTGTAAAGAAAAGCCTCTCTACTCTCTCTGTTTTCCCCATAAACCTGAGAGAAGAAAGATGAAATGGAAATTCTTATGAATTCAGCAAAAGAAGGGTTAGAGATGATCAATTTATAGGCCTCTGAGTTTGTTTCAGTCTTGTGGATTTCAGTCCTGACGCTGATATTTCATCAGGTCACCGGCATGACATGTGCATCTTGTGTCCATAACATCGAGAGCAAACTCTTGAGGACAAAGGGAATACTGGAAGCATCTGTCGCACTGGCCACAAACAAAGCCCATGTGAAGTTTGACTCGGATTTGGTAGGCTCTCGAGACATCGTCCGAATTATTGAGGTACAATTATATCTGCATTATTGAGAAAGCACCTGATTAAAAACATAATACTGCAGAATTAAAATTCTATATTACCACTAGAAGCTTGAAAGTATGAGTGTATTTTGCTTGGAAATGTATGTTTACAATGATTCTTTGAGAAAATTTCAAAGTAATAAGATAAAATAAAACATCATGCACTGGGGCATTTTGCATTTAACCCTTTTTTTTCAGGTATATTTACACTGTTTAATCATTGCTTTTATAGTTAGGTGCAGTTTTACTCAACCCAGGCTCATTCTGAAAATGTAGTCCCAAGTACTATTCTGGAGTGTTGTTCGCAACCGATGTTCTCGCGTAAACCCACCAGAGGCCGCTGTCTGCTGACTGTTTGGCTGACCGAATGACTGACTGACTGAGCAACCAATCGACTGAAACACCCTCCTCCTTCCCTAAACCCAACCAAAATTTTATCAATTGACCCACCCACCCTCTTCACTAAACCCAACCAACAACTTTCAAAAAAGCAATCCAGAATAAAAATAAAAGCCCTCGTCTCGTTTTTACCACGTTTTCAGACTTTACCGCGTTCTCACCCTGTTATTTGCTAGTTTATGTCATTTTTTGGATTCTGTTTTTGTCTTACCTGCTTCCTGGAACCGCTCCTCGTCAGACTCAAACCCCGTTGTCGTGGTCAACTCGTCTCTACATCTCAAGTCCGCCGACGAACACGGCGAGCTAACGGGACAAACTGGTTGCAGCGGGAAAGTCGTCCATATGGAGGCAAGCGGTCGGCTGGTAAGCACAAAAAGAACGATGTCACACCGCCACGTAGCGTTCGTTTAAAAAATGAAACGTACCTCTGACCACGTAATGTGCGGTCTCAAGAAATGTTCGTGGGACTACCTTTTCACAATGAGCCTGTGTTGGTTTTACTTGCTGTTTTATGAAAACTAATTTTCTACTCAGAATGATATTAAAAGGACCTATCATGTAAAAATAATTTTATAACACAGTTGTGTTGCAACAGTCTGTGAGTATAACCAGCTTTTAATTGTAAAAATGGATACATTTTATTTTTTATTATCACACTTCATAAAAACACTTTGATTGATCAACACTTTGATCAAAGCCCAGCCCATTAGTGACGATCTCTCCCTCATTATCTCGATCTCTCCCTCAAATCTGCCGTTATTCTGACACATATGCAATTGTAGCTCCGCCTTCTTATGAAAAGGTGGCTGGGAGCACAATCTCATTTGAATTTAAAGCGACGGTCATGAAAATGGCACAATTAGGATCAAAGCCTAAAAGGGTCAGTTTCAAAGAGTTATCTGTGGGGTAATTTTGAGCTGAAGTGTAACAAACATGTTCTAGGGACATTAGAGACTTATTTTACATCTTGTAAAAAGGGGCATAATAGGTCCCCTTTAATGTTCAAAAAAACATTGGAAGGGCATCCACTGCGTAAAACATATGCCGGAATAGTTGGCGGTTTATTTCGCTGTGGTGAACCCTGCTAAATAAGGGACTAAGCCAAAGGAAAATTAAATGAACTGTGTCCCATATTGTGAATTGCTACCATTATTTTTTACCATTTTCCTCCCTGTTCTCTAGGGTTTGGGTTTTGGTGTGTCTTTAATTAAAAACGAGGGATTGAACAACACACTGGACCATCAGGAGGAAATTCGGCAGCAAGTATCTTTTTTAAACTTGCTAGTTTTGTATGTGTGGTGTGTGAGAGAGCTCGAGTGTGTATTTCAGGATGTAATAATGTAAACTTTTGTGTACCTGCAGATGGAAGCATTCGTTTCTGTTCAGCCTTGTGTTTGGGATCCCAGTGATGGGTCTGATGATCTACATGATGGTGATGGACAGTCAGCACAAGGAACACGGTGGATCCATGCCTGTGGACCAGAACATCCTCCCTGGTCTCTCCATCATTAACTTGGCCTTTTTCCTGCTCTGCACACCTGTTCAGGTACAGGACATACAGTGTTATTAAGTAGGCATACAGTAGAAGGTTCTCATAAAAACAAATGTCATAAATCAGTTGTCACATTGTCACCGTTTCCACTGAGTGGTACAGTACAGTATGGTACGGTACGGGTCACCTTTATCAGGCTTGCGTTTCCACTGCTAAAGGTACTCTTTTGGTGGGCGTGGTGTACGACAGAAAGTTTCAGTCAACGTCATTTTCGCTCGAGGAAATGTCAACAGTAAAGCTGTACGGGTCGTTCACAAATCATACGAGAAGCACTTCCACAAAACAGGCTTTATTAATCACATAAATACTTGTGCATAAATGTTCATTACTAAACTTTCTATGAACATGATTAGATTATAACTGCAGATCAGTGATAGTGTGAAATAGCCTACTGTAACGTCTGCGATTATATAAAATAAATAAATAAATAAATTCAGCAAATATGAACACATACAGCCCATTTTAGTCTCCGAAATGTTACCAATTATAGAAAAACTACACACAGCAGACATTTAATCCTTATTTAGGTTCAAAAGCAACATGAAATATAGCCCCCAGTCAGTGCAAACCTCTCATTTGTGTCTTTAATCTTCACCAGCACATGAAGCCTCTCGTTAGAAAGTAATTCCGTCATTCCGAGTTCATAATAGTCCAGAAGGTGATAATAATAGTTAAAACGTAGCAGTTTGTTCATGCTTTCTGAAAAAATTATTTGCTCCTTTGTTTTCTCAGGCTTCTCCTTTGTTTTTGCACACGTCAGTCTCGCGTTTGTCTGTTTCTGAAAGGATTGGGTTTCAAAAGCACGTCAATAATCAAGCGCACCGGATCAGGTTTCAAAAGCACATCAATACTTAAGTGCGCGTTTTTATCAGCAGCTCAATAAGTTTGTTATTTCAAATATAGACGCGAGCGCACGTGAGAAAGTGAAAAAAGAGCTCACACTTCAGACACTTCACACTTTAATTTAATTTAATTAATTTAATTCTCTTTTCATTTCATTTACTTTATCTCAACTCCACTCTCACTGGCAGAGCTGTGATAAAAACAAAACACTATTGGCTGTTAAAGGGGTGGTCCACTGTGTATTTTTAAGGCTTGGTTGTGTTCATATGATGCAAATCAATGTGTGCTCATGCTTTACTTTTGGAAAATCACAGTATTTTTTCATATATCTTACTTTTATTATAAACAGCTACTCAGCTAACATGAAAGCAACCTAGTTGCTCTGAAAGGCCCTCCCTCAAGAGGCTCTGATTGGTCAGCTAACATAATGTGCTGTAATTTGGCTCCACAACAAGCACGCATTTTTGCGCTGTGTAAACACTGTGGGTAAAAGTAGCTGTTTGCAGTGTTAGCTGCCTGAATCAGACAGAAAAATGAAGAGCACACAGCTGAACCTCACATCTGCTCTCAAAAATAAAATCTGACAAGTGTCTTTCGCATATATTCGGAATAAGCATGTGTAAGTAATATAAAACGTTCATATGTCTTTTGTTCATATACCAACTGCAGACGTCTTTGGCTAAAAGAAAGCTGAATGGAGTGACGACCTAATTAAAAATGCTCGACTCTGCAGTTGTCATTTTTATATAAGGTAAATTCACGCTATGCTGAATCACGCACATCACTCGTTTTTGATTGCAGCAATGATTTCAGCAAAAACAGTTAAATATGGTTGATTAAACTGCGGACACTGAATGCTATGAATGAAATGTAAACATGTACGTTCACATAACCTGCCATACAGGTGCAGTTCGCTGTCAGAATGCAGTTGTTTTGCTTGTTAATGATTTCCCAGGCCTTGTACAGCTCTGTCTTCTTTCCTTGTCTTTGGCTAGGCGGTTTTTACTGTATTGCAATAGCAATACATACTGTAGTTTCGAATCTGGTAATCATGGAGCATTATTTCTTGCACATGACCACACAGAACAAAAGTGAAGGCATCCAAAGACTTGTATATTTAGGAAAAGTCAGGCATTTATCTATATACGTGTAGTTCTAGTATTAAAAGGGAGGAGCTACTCTATGTCCCACCCTGTCTTCATGTTTCTGTTGAGATTACGTCAGACATCGAATAAAAATGCACATTTTAAAGCACCTTACGGGACCTTTAAGACCATATGTATGTGTTTACTGCCAACCAACGACTCTTCAATACTCTTATTTTCGAATTCTCGTTCAGTTTCTAGGTGGTCGTTACTTCTACATTCAAGCGTACCGGTCGCTCAGACATGGTGTAGCCAACATGGACGTGCTCATCGTTTTGGCCACCACCATTGCATATGTGTACTCATTTACAGTGCTCATCGTAGCCATGATTGAAGGAGCCAAACAGAGTCCTCTGACGTTTTTTGATACACCGCCGATGCTTTTTGTGTTCATCGCTCTTGGACGCTGGCTGGAGCACATTGCTAAGGTAAAGAAACATTCAAAACTATCTACGGTTGGGGGGTGAATTTTAGGGACAGTTCACCCCAAAAGTGAAACATACCCAACATTTACAAGTGGTTCCAAACCTTTATAATTCAAAGTTTTATAAAATATCTTAAAAAATAATTGGTGATACTTCACAATAAGTTTACATTAGTTAATGTTAGTTACTCTATTTACTAACATGAACTAATAAGGAACAATGCTTGTACAGCATAGTTCAACGTTTACTAATGTATAATTAACATCCAAATTCTTGCTTGTTAATGTTAGTTTATGCACTGTGAGATAACGTGAACATGAACATTAACAAAGATAAATAAATACCATAATAAATGTTTTTTTCATTGTTTATGTTCATTGATTATGTTATGTAAATACATTAACCAATGCAACCTTATTGTAAAGTGTCACCAAATGTTTTTTTTTTTCAGTTGCTTTGGTACATTTCTCACAACACTATTTACATTTGCACAACATGCAAGTTAATGCAAGTTAATGCATTTCTCAAAACAAATAGTCATTTGTGCACCTCATAGTAGCAGGTTTTCATTCCTTCCAACAAATTGCAAATGCTTTTGGACATCTCTCTGCTGTTTTATAACATCACTTGCTCATGTCATGTCCATCAAAATTAACTAAACTTGTGAATGCTGAACAGTCATTCCATATAAAACTAATAGTCCTCGTTTCATTACTTGAGTCATTACATACAAAAATGTTGAACTGGTTGTCAAAATCTGTCTGACAAATTTGATACATTTCTTTTTTTTCCTGAAAATGTCTTCTAAATTGTACAATGTCATGAATGATTTCCAGACCAATGTATGTTGTAGGTTCAGTTCCATCCTGCACTGCAATATTGTTTACAGTTGTGCACAGCTCTACCCAAAGGGAGTTTATGTTTGTTGTAAATAAAGGTGTATTTATTGTTTTGTACAATGCTGTGAATGAATTAGAATTGCAATCTTACTGTTGAAGTCAGAATTATTGGCCCCCTTTTTCTTTTCTTTTTTTTTTTCTTTTTTAAATATTTCACAAATTATGTTTAACAGAGCAAGGAAATTTTCAAAGTACGTCTAATAATATTTTTTCCTCTGGAGAAAGTCTTTTTTGTTTTATTTCAGCTAGAATAAAAGCAGTTTTAACTTTTTTTTAAACCCAGTTTAAGGTCTAAATTATTAGCCCCTTCAAGCTATTTTTTTTCGATAGTCTACAGAACAAACCGTAGTTATACACCGATTTGCCTAATTACCCTATCCTGCCTAGTTAACCTAACTAACCTAGTTAAGCCTTTAACTATGTCACTTTAAGCTGTGTATAAGTGTCTTGAAAAATGTCTAGTCAAGTATTATTTACTGTCATCATGGCAAAGATAAAATAAATCAGTGATTAGAAATGAGTTATTGAAACTATTATGTTCAGAAATGTGTTGAAAAAATCTATCCATTAAAAAGAAAAAATAAATAAATGGGGGTAATAATTCAGGGGGGCTAATAATTCTGACTTCAACTGTACATAATCTTACATATGAATTACATATTCAGTGTCTTGTACTCAGATACCTCACTAAGTGAAGTTTCACAAACTAATTTTAAGAGGAGCATGTGATATGATCGACTACAGCTGATCCTTATCGCTTATCATAAGCTAGCCTATCAGATCATTCTAAAACTACTATAATATCCTGCCTAATCCTGCCCCCTCTATCCTTCCCCTCTCCCCCCTCCTCATTCTATGATCGGGCAACAAGGCGGCTCATTGGCTAGAGCCGCTGCCTCGCAGCAAGAGTGCCATAGGTTCAAGTTATAATTGAGCTTGTTGCCACTCCCTGCATGGAGTTTGCATGCTCTCCGCGTGTTCTCTTGGGTTTTCCCCGGGTCCTCTTGTTTCCACCCACCGTCTAAAAACATGCACAAAAACAAATCGTAATAACGGTCTCAAGCACTTAACACATTCATACTGAATCAAGCAGAGCAACCATATTAGCCAAAGTACAAACGGGGGGCACTCGAGAAATACCTGATGTCGTATCCCTCCTAATGGTCATTGACCAGACGGGAACCTTGGGCTCATCTATCTCCGAGCTCAGGGTTCTCTCCCGGGACAGCATGCCAAACCTGCTATCTGCTATAGTCGAGCGAGTGTGAACTCTTGAAATGCAGTAATGTCTAACTTTACTGTAGTTTTCAAAAGGCTTTGCAAATAGTATAGTAAGGGTTATAAGATTTAAATTGAGCAGGATTAAGCCTCCTTTCTTCATAAATCGCTACTCATCTCCATGAACTGCACAGAAACAGACACCTCTGCTAGTCTGACTAACCTATTTGTTACCCAGACTACGGAAAACACGTGACATGAACAAATTTGAAGTGATATAGCCCTTTAGTGGTCACTTACAGATTGTACTGGAAAAGCTTGCAGAAACAGAGTAAAAATATTTATATTGTTGCATATATTTTTAATTATTCGACAATATTTCTTCCGTTGGAGCAGCAGTGGTGTATGACTGTGTGTTTGCTGTAACCTCACTGTCATGCATTCGTTGATATGCTTCATGTGACAAAGCTCTCATTATGTTATAAAAACGCTAAAATAAATCATGTCAGAGGAGATTCCTCAAACTGCTCTGATCTGTGTTTGGTTTAATCATTTACAGGATCAGATGAAAAATGTGTACATATAAGCTGTTTAATGTAAAAAATATATATATTTTAAACATTATTAGACAGAATAGTAAAATTCTTTACTTTTTGTGTATACTGTATATATACAGTCCAGGCCGAAGTTATTCATATCCCAGGATCGCATCCAAAATAAAAGTTTGTAATTATATAATATATTTGTGGGTACTGTGCGCCGTGTGCAAATTTACTGTATTATGTACAAATATAAAAACACAAATGCCTTCATATTATTTATTTATAGAATTTACATCTAATATTCATTCATTCATTCATTCATTTTCTTGTCAGCTCAGTCCCCTTATTAATCTGGGGAATGAAACACCAACTTATCCAACATGTGTATTACGCAGCGGATGCCCTTCCAATTGCAACCCATCACTGGGAAACATCCGTACATACTCATTCACACACATACACTACAGCCAATTTAGCTTACCCAATTCACCTATACCACATGTCTTTGGACTGTGGGGGAAACCGGAGCACCAGGAGGAAACCCACGCTAACTCGGGGAGAACGTGCAAACTCCACACAGAAATGCCAACTGACTCAGCCGGGACTCAAACCAGCGACCTTCTTGCTGTGAGGCAATTGTGCTACCCACTGCGCTACTGTGATTATATATAAATGTATCTGTAAATATTGAAAGTTTGTTATTTTTATATATGTTTGTGTTTATATAAACATAATAAATATGCACAGCACACTCACATGTATTATGTAAATACAAACTTTTATTTTGGATTTGATTAATTGCCATTAATAATTTGACAACACTAATATATGTATATATATTTATTTATATTTAAATATATTGATAATTATATTTATGTATGTGTATTTTTTTAACTGTAGACAACGCAGCCTAGTATATTTAAATATTTAATTTACAATGTGAATTGCATAATATTATAAACATAAATACATATCAATCGTAACTACCATTAGGTAAAAAATAACATACAGTACATGTTATGTTCACTTTAAACATAACTTCTCAAGTCTAATCATAAGGCTGAGATTGTGTGCTTTTTGTGTACATGTGGTTTCAGTTGTTTTTTCTGTCTTTTTGTAAATTCAGAATAAATCTTAGTACAAAAGCTTTGGAGAATCACAATGTGTTTATGAAAACTTTTATATTCAGATTTCACACACTAAGTAACGTTCTTCTAAAGGCCCTATCATTAAATCTTATATAAATGGGCTTGATATCTCAACATAATTTTTTCCCTGGGTGAAAAAAACAAAACAAAACATGATTTTGCTTCGATTTGTCCTTGCAGAGTAAGACTTCGGAGGCTCTGGCTAAACTCATGTCTCTTCAGGCTACAGACGCCACTATAGTGTCCCTGGGTCCCGACAACACCATCATCAGGTTCACTTCACTCCTTACATAAACTCCTATGTCACAGTTTGAAAACATTTCAGGGGGAATAAATCAAAGACTGAAGATATTAATATTTTGTTTAATATTTAATTAATATTTTGATATCAACCTTCTCATTTATATGTATGAAATGTAGTGTTGTCAAAGTGAACACCTTTACTCTTGTGATTATAGTTTCCCTCTTCAAAAGGCTATCCTCCAAAGACATGCCAGCAAACCCCAACACACAAAATGATTGACAGACAGGGAGCATTCCTGACAAAAATAAAAGCTCTGCTGCTACATTTTTTTCTGAGACAGCTATGATTTTCCACGACACTTTTATCAATAGCTTTTTTTATCAGTCTACCAGTTTTAAAGTTCAATTTAGGATATTCCACTGAAAAAAACAAAACAAGATGTGCATGAATTATACAAATGCACATTACAATTGTATGTGACCAATTAAAGAGCCCCTATTATGCATTAAAAGGTTATAATTTGGTTTTGGGGGTCTCCAACAACAGGCTGGCATGCATGCTTAGTCAGAAAACACTTCCAATGTCTTATAATAGGCATTTATTTTCACCTAATTATCCCAACGACTCCCATTTGATTCGTTCAGCGATTCATTTGTTCCTAAACCCCTCCTTAGCACTATGCTAATCTGTGCTGATTGGTCCGATGACCCAGTCTGTTGTGATTGGTCGACTGCGTTCAGCACAAGACAGAGAGAAACGCCAACCACGGCTTATCGACAGTTTTGAAGTAGTCAGAGTGCAGAGTGTATGTGTGAGCCCAATGCAGAAGTGCATTACAGCAGTGTAGTTAAACACCAGCATATTGCTCTATTCTTAGTAAAAACAGTGACAAACATTCAGTATTTTGAAACTGGACCATCGCACGCGTGTAGGAACAGTTGATGGTGGCCATAGCAATGACAAATGGCAGTGGATCACAAGCTCACAAACGCATTTAAATCCGTAAACAAATCGACACGCGTCATGTTTTCAGCATGGTTTTAGACATGATATGAAAATATAAAGAGTTAACCAGATACAATACAAGCCGCGTGGAGCAGTTACAAGTAACAAAACACAATTATATACATAATTTGCAAGCTAGAGAAT
Organism: Danio albolineatus; assembly: GCA_903798035.1. Taxonomy (NCBI): domain Eukaryota; kingdom Metazoa; phylum Chordata; class Actinopteri; order Cypriniformes; family Danionidae; genus Danio; species Danio albolineatus. The sequence continues at coordinate 2,813,682 of CAIGQQ010038854.1, read as the reverse complement.
ACAAGGAGGCAACCATTTTAATCGCACTTACTTACACTTCTGAAATGGAGGAAGAACTGATCCATAAACTGTGTGCTGTAAAGTTCCTGCCAAGCTCTGACAAAATCCCATAGTCTTTTCTGATCCTTCCTTTAACAAATGGTTACGACGAATCCCCCATTGAAAGCGTGTAGATTGCTAAAGCACTCCTCAGAATAACTTTGGGTACTTGAGCCCCTGACCTTTTTTCTCCTGGAGAGAAAGTGCCCTTTTTCCTGGGGATAATAATTATTTTTAAATACTACTAATAATAAAATATATGTATAAGTTGATGCGTGTTCTATTAAAGGACAACCCTGTCAAACAATTAAAAAAAAACTGAACTTTGAAGTTTATCTTGGTTTGTCTACCTGCTCCAAGCGGGCCTCGAACCGGCGATTTGGAAAGAAAAAACACATGTGAGGCGAACGCTCTAATGAGGGTGCTATTTGCACTGATTTTCTACCGTCAAATGTAAGGTGTCAACAGTGGAGCAACGTCTATCAGCGCTTATATGCCAGTTTACGCTCTGCACACAGACTGCATCTGGGCCATAGCTTAACAGTCAGGCCCATACACACACTGCAGACAGACTGTGCGTAAAACAGGTGTTACTAGCTGACCTCCGTAACGGCAGCACGCTATGATCGACAGAACCGCCAAAGTAAATTCATCCGTCATCATCTATATTGAATGGAAGTGAGTAACGGTTAACAATAGACTACCCGAGGCTCAAATTTAACGTCAGCTATTTATCCAAATATTCAAAAGCAAAAGGCTATTTTTGTCTTGCTAACATCCTCCTGATCAACAACCATATAGGTTAGCTAAAGTTTGGCTCGGGCAAAATCATAGGCATATAGGCTATTGGCTGAGGCTAATGTAATGGAGAAATGACAGCTGGATAGTGAATATATTCCCCTCTCATTTATTCAGAATATATCATGTTAATTGAAGCTATAAAAACATGTACATATAGGCTAGCTATGTGGCTACATTCTTCACAATATTTTATTTTGTTCAACAGAAAAAAGAAAACTCAAACAAAAATAATACGTTGAAGAGGGATACTTCACCCAATAATGAACATTTATTCACCCTCAAGTGTTTCTAAATCTTTGTTTCTTTATTTTGTTGAACACTAAAGAATTAAAGATTAAAGCAGATATTCTAAAGAAAGCTGTAAACCTGAAATCATCGACTTCCAGAGTAGGAAAAACAAACACCATAAAAAGTCAATGGTTACAGGTTTCCTGCTCTCATCAAAATATTATATGGTGTGTTTAACAGAAGAAAACAGTCAAATAGGTTTGGAACAAGTAGAATGTGAATAAATGATGACAGAATGTTCAGTTTTGAATGAACTCTCCTTTTAAGGGTGAGTGTGTGATGAATTTAAGGTGAAATATCCTGTAATATATTTTATTTATTAAAGTGCAATTATTATTATTATTTAATAAAAAGTGTCCTTTTTTCCACTTGAGCCCCTGCCCCTTAAAAGGTCTCTGCACGTCCCTGCACAAATGATAGCTGTCTATCAGGTTAGGACTGAATACACTTGAACATGTTCTTCACGGTCAGGATCATTTCAGTTTGGTGAACTAATATCAACCCTTTAAAATGAACCCCTGAAAAGATATGATAGGCTTATTTAAAGTAATATATGTATTTTTAATAGGATAAAAAGTTATAAGTTATACATATAGTGCAAGCACCAATTGAATATCATGGTCGCCCTCTGTAAACTGTGGCTCCACCTTGGCCCCTGCCTTTAAAATTCCTAGATCCACCACTGCTTGAATTAATGTGTATACTTTAAATTCAAGGAATTTTAAAAAGCTTGGGAACTCTGTGTGTGCCTGCCATGATCTGTGTGAAAGTGCATTTATGTGATATCCCATTAACATAAATTCCTTATTTATAAGTAATTGTTCTGAGGGCCATAAATCCACTAAAAGAGTGTAAGACGGCGATTGAACTGAGAAGCTCTCCGACTTTGACCTCTGTAAGAGAGTTGAGATCTCAGAGGAGAAGGATCGAGCATCTGCTCTAGATGGCAGTGAGTGATGTGTGTGCTGTGATGTGTTTTCTGTCATGTGTCAGAGAGGAGCAGGTGTCTGTGGATCTGGTGCAGAGGGGAGATGTGGTGAAGGTGGCGCCCGGGGGAAAGTTCCCTGTCGACGGGAAGGTCATTGAGGGCACGTCTATGGCAGATGAGTCTCTTATCACAGGTAAGACTCTCGAGTAGGGCTGCACGGTGTTGGAAAAAATTTATATTGCTATATTTATTTTTTTCTGCATTATATATTGCGATATAAATACAGTTTCACCATTTTTTTATAGCTTTATTTGACTATTTTATGTGGAGTCTAACAGTATTCAGGTACAGACATTTAATAATCACTGCACAAAATGTTTTTCTAATTTAGGGTTTTTGTCTCATTCCTAGTACAGATATCTAAAATAAAGTTTCAAGAGTTCACACTTAGCTGATGATTGATAATAAAGCTTGTTTTGCATGCTGTCCCGGGAGAGAGCCCTGAGCTCATAAGATCCTCGAGCC
>CAIGQQ010038854.1:2768522-2803333 GCA_903798035.1 Danio albolineatus | reverse complement strand
TTTTTTTTTTTGAAGATTCCAGATTTTCCATATAGTAATATCATGGCTAAATCTAGTCCAATCCTAACTAACTGCATTTTAAGGAGTCGCATATGCAAGATCTGATAATAGTCTGTTTTTTCTCATTTATCCCTCTTTGGTTTCGACAATCAGATTGTGTTAAAAGTTTAGTGTTGACAGTGTTCATGATTAAATTATCTCTCCATCACCACAATTTTATTCATTCACAACATTCCTGCCTTCACACATCTAAAGATACTTAAAGTAGCGACAAGAGGAATGTGACAAATGTGCACTTTCTCACACAGTTGGTCTCCCATACTTTCTTATTTCTCTTATATCTTACAGAGAAGACCAGTGCATCCTTGTAGTCTGGACGTGTGTGTGTGTGTGTGCGCATATGAAAGATGATTGAGCTGTTTAATATGCTAAAGCCCTATTAAAGGCCGATGTCAGCAGCAGACGGCGTGCGGCCGCCCAGCCTGCCCCGGCCCACTGCTCTGCATTGTGTCTCTAAATGAACACGCTACTGTGTTAATTAGCAAAGGAAAATGGCTTGTGGAATTGAATTGGTCATTGACATGCGAGGCGTTCGTCTCTCGTTTAGAGAGATATGAAAGTGATTTAAGTCTCAGCTATGTCTTTTATGGAGGTTTTAAATAATCTATCTGCAGAAAAAGAGGAGGGGGAGGAAGCGAAAGAATAGAGTCGCCTTGTCTGTCGCAGACTCGCATTTATCAGGGTTTTTTCCTGCTAAAAATGTATGTCTGAAATGTTTGATTCAGTCTGATTAGTTTGAATTAAAGTTGAAGTGTTACATTTTCTTCTCACAAAATGAAGATGAATTTGAGACAAGTTTCTAGACTCCTGTACTGGCCATTGGTTGGTTGACGCAGCTACAAACCTACAGCATGTATACTTCAGTTAATTTAAATAATAAGGCCTTGATCACACCAAACTTTTGTTTGCATTGAGAGGTGCCTTTTTTGAATGGTTTTCTAACGTCCATGAACATTTTATGCGCTGCTTTGCACCCTGCGTGCCTCGCATTTTCTGTTGAGGTGACAGCAGTGTTTGTGTTGACAAGACGATTCTGGGGACTTTTAAAGATGGAGGAGAGACTAGTGGTCACTGTTTTGAGTTATCCGGAGCTGTATGACTTCACAAATCATGAATATCACAATATTATTTAATATTACAATTACAGCGGGGAAAATAAGTATTGAACACGTCACCGTTTTTATCGGAAAACATATTTCTAAAGGTGCTGCTGACTTGAAATTTTCACTTGATTTTGATAGCAACCAAAGAAATCCATATATGCAAAGAATATAAATCCAATTAGTTTACAAATCAAGTTATGTGTAATAAAACGAAATGATGCAGGAAAAATGTATTGAATACATGAAGAAAGGGAAGTGTAGAAAGTCAGTGAAAGCCCAGACAGCAGCTGAAATCTCTCAGTAGTTCTTCAGCAACCCTCTGCCCCTCATCAGTGTAAATGAATATTCGCTGCTTCAGTCCAACGTCTACATTAGCAGGATGATGAAGATGTAGCCATTGTGGACATTTCAGCAAGACAATGATCCAAAACACAGCCAAGGGAACTCTCAAATGCTTTCAGAGAAAAAAAATCAGGCTGTAGAATGGCCCAGCCAATCACCTGACTTGAATCTAATGGAAAATACAAAATAAAGATCCGGTTTGATAGACAAGAAAATCCGTCAAGATTTTCACCAAACAAGGCAACTCAGGCTCATTGAAAATGTGCCTCAGCTTACATTTTTGCTAAACATAAAATACGTTGCTCGGGGAATGCTTTGCAGCACATTTCTGATGAGAAATCCACTAGAGGGTGCTGTCTACATTTTTGCGTATCTAAATTATGCTACTTATGGTATGTTTAGTTGTACGTTTTACATAAACATCCTTCTTGTACACATCCACAAGAAAGCAGGGCTTGTCATACGGATCCCCTAGAGCAGCGATTCACTGAGCTAAACTCTTACCTAAAGCCAACTATTATTCCCAATGTAAGAGAAAAGCGCACTGCAACCGTGGGTTTCAAAACAACCATCAAAACAAAAAGCAGGACATGATATCACAAGATGCGGCTGGAAAAAGTAAAGAAAGTTCTAGTATACCTGGTTTTTCTTAAGCTACATTGCCTGTTAAATTCCAGTGCAGATGCTAGTTCTTCCTTGCAGCAGAACTATGTTTGTGGTCAGTTTTGACACATTACACATTTTCTCAAGCTCTTGAATTTTGAACTGATAAAAAATACCATCACACAACAAGGATGTTTAGTCTGGCACAATTTTATTGGATGTTTGATAAGTTCCATTTCCAAAATATATCAAAAGGGACCTTTTCATGTATCTATAAATTTTGTATAATCTCTCTCCAACTACTGGCCCAAAATTTGGTACCAAATTGACCAAAAAAGTATTTTAATATGTATTTAATAATTATGTTTGATAGGAAGAGAGTTTTAAATTGAACTATTATGAAGACAACAAAGGGTTAGATATTTTCATAGTGAAATAAAAAAAAGGTTTGCAAGTTTTTCCTTTTTTTGTCACGACAAATTGTGAATTGCTGAAATCTATTTAACAATATTCAATTCAGTTATAAAAAGTCCAGTTAATTATATGCTTCAATTATTCACTCATATTTTCTCTATATATTTCTTAAATATATATTGATGTCTATATCAGTATAAGCCAATAAAGGCTTATTTTTAATGTCAATATAATTATCAACCTGAAAAATGATTGATCCACTTCAGATGTGCTATTGGCCATGAGGGTTTTATATTGATGACTTCCACATAAATAAGTTGCATGCAGCAGAAGAGTTTATCTGACTTGGAGTGAAGACTTGTCATATTTTTATCACTGTGGAAAGAAGAACGGAGGACAAAATAAAATTGAAATCGATAACAGCTGCATTTTATGAGCCTTAAAGTGTTAAGGCCTAATGCACAGACCTGATATACGGAGTTTGCAATCATACTGTAACAAGAAATGTGTTTTGCATAGTTGAGAAGATGATTATTACTTACTTACAAATTTATCCTCAAATCACACACGTCCATAACCATGGAGCATAGTCTGTATGGATCACAGATAAAGTATAAGCTTTAGTCCCAGAAATGTTTGTCATGCCTAAAGATTTAAGGTAGTAGCATTTATAAATTACAGCTGCTCTCTCTAAATTATGTGTCAAAAGGTTCAATAGACATAAAACATTAGTTGGGATTCCATCTTAATGTGAAGCAAATCTATTAAAAGTTAGCAAAAAATAAACAGTTTCAAATGTGTGCATTTCCGTTAAGCTGTTAGTGGCTGATTTTAATTGTGCTAACGTACACTGTAAAACATATTGTTTCTGTAGTTTGTGATTCAGAAGTTGTGATTTATGGTTGTAAATTGCATCATGGGAACTCTACAGTTTAACGAAGTGACTTCTATCGACATTTTAGTAGTTTGAAATAATAAATTGCATAAGAAATAATATATAGAGAAATAAGTCTATATACAGTAGGGCGTCACAGTGGCGCAGTGAGTAGCACGATCACCTCACAGCAAGAAGGTTGCTGGTTCGAGCCTCGGCTGGGTCAGTTGGCATTTCTGTGTGGAGTTTGCATGTTCTCCCTGTGTTTGCGTGGGTTTCCTCCACGTGCTCCGTTTTTCCCCACAAGTCCAAAGACATGCGGTATAGGTGAATTGGGTAAGCAAAATTGTCCATAGTGTATGTATGTGTGTGAATGAGTTGGTATGAATGTTTCCCAGTGATGGGTTGCAGCTGGAAGGACATCCGCTGTGTAAAACATATGCTGGATAAGTTGGTGGTTCATTCCGCTGTGGCAACCCCAGATTAATAAAGGGACTCAGCCGAAAAGAAAATGAATTTATGAATAGGTCTGTATAATAGCAGAAAAAGTACTGACTGTTTATTGCAACGTTTTTGTATCGTGTTATACAACCCCATTCCAGACATTATATCACTTTAAACTATTAAAAATGTTAATAAAAGTCATTTTTTTGAATATTTAAATTTTAAAGGTTCTTGGCAGAAAGATCAAGGTCTCATAATGCAATTAAAAGCATAAATAAACAAGGAAAAAAGTAAATCACAAAATATGGAAAACTGCTAATTTACAGATTTTTGACAGTGTAGTAACAAACAGTTACTACAACAAGGCAAGTTTGAACCGGAAGTTGCTGAGACTCTTATTTCAGTTTATTGACGTACTTCCAACTGAAACTAAATATTGAGTAGGGGCAGGGCTTTAGCTTGAAAGATTAGTTTTCATAGCAAACAAATGGTAAGGGGGCATGGTTAAGAATATTGTGGCTAAAGCGGTCAAACTGATGTGAGCAGCAAACTCCAAACACTTAAGCAAATAGTCAGACATTGATTGAAGATTACCAAACAAACATTTTTTTTAGTAGATTAACTTGCACGGATTAATTGTTCACCTAAAGAACAACAACGTGCACTAGCAAAATAAGCATTGCATATTTTGATTTTGCATAATGTTTGGCCAATGAATATTCATCTTCCATTATTAACATGAACCATTTTTCGTCAACAAGTCCAAAACAAACTTTGCGAATTAATGGATTTCTATTCAAAATTTGCCTTCACTTCTTTCTCATGCGATACTTCAAAATGTGCATTAATGCAGGGAGATGGAAACCCAGCTATTGTCATACTGTTTGAGATTTTGAATCTTTTATCAATTAATTGTGTAGCTCCACAAAACAAAACAAAAATGGACTTCAGTAATGAAATCTTCACGCACTTGGAGCTGAATGCGGTGGTCGGGTTCAACTTTAAATTTGAATTCGGTGCTCTCTTAACCTTTCTGCGTCGTTTTCCACTGACTCTACAAAACAACAATTTTGTTTCAGACTCTGAGCTTAAACTTTCATAGACCTTTCGCTGCCGAGGCTTCGTTCTCTTCTACTTGTCTGCGGCTCTCCCTCTCTCCCTCTTTCTCTCTATTGCAGCGCTCAGCAGGCCAGGGCTGAAAGTCAGGCGTTTTGAAGAGAGGACGTTGAGATTGAATGGCTCATTCACAATAAAGAAGAATTAGAGGGCTTCCACCCTGCCACTCTTACAATGGTCAAACAGCCTGGCACAACAGGAGAACTGTTCACGCCAGCTAACACACAAATACACGCACACACAGAGAGACACACAGAAAAGCATGGCCTTTGTGTCTGGTAGAAGAGAGTGAGGTTTTGTACCAAATGTATTTTCTGCTTTATTTTTAGATGGATAATATGATTTCGATCTGTACAGTACTGTGGCTTGTGTCATTGCTCATCCAAAAAATTATGACTTTCTTTCCTCCATTCGACAGTCAGGCTGCTCTTTTCCATCCAGTGAAAATAAATGGTGACAGGGGCTTTCAAAAGCCAAAAATAAGCACCTATAAAGAACGATAGAAATATAACATACACTAATTCTAGGACAAGAACAATAGAACTATATGGTAAAAATGTTTATTATATCTAACCCAACAGCAAAATATACACCAATAACAATATCTAAACCAGAGATGGCCAAAGTAGAGTCTGTGGGCCAAAGTTGACCCATTGTAACCTTTGATTTGGCCCACCATCGCATCTGAGAAGAGAGTGAGAATGATGGTAGCAAATGCCTTTAACACAGAGATTGTCATTTCTAATTTAACATAACATTCTTTTGTTTGTTTGTTTTATTGCTAAGCTGCAAAAAAAGCAAACTGAAACGAAATATTTCAATTAAATATTGTAGATAAATCTGATTTTATTCCATGGTCTGTTGAGATTCTTGATTCTGATTAGCTGGAGGGTGTGGTATATTTCGTTAAAACGCACAGGTAGTTCCAGTCAGTTTTGATCACAGTTCAAAATAAATGTGCTTCTCCCAAACGTTTACAGTTACCATAGCAACTCGCATGTGCTGCACAGGAAACCAATGAGGGCTGTTAATGGCGGACGGGAAATCCGCAAAATTAGGAAAATACTCATCAACTATGCCACAAAATCAAGTTTTAAGAGTTTTTCAAGCGAGAATGTAGTTATTTTAAAGTCAAATCGGCAGTTTATGAGTATGGATAGTGCGTCTTTAAAAAGCTCCAGGCGGTCAGTAGCAGCTCCACGAACGTTATTAAATAAATTAGGAAATCCGCCATGGTAACTATATTTACCTTTGGCCCGCTAGCCTCAATCAAGTTTGGGCACCCCTGATCTAAACCATTACAAAATTAACCCTTGTGTACTGTTAAAATTGACTACTCTTTTCAGAGTGTTGTTACATTTTTTAACATTTTCAAAGCATTTTCCCAAAATATGTGTCAAAATACTATTTGTCACCAAAAATCATTCCATTGTGGCCAAATTAAGGCCCAATCCCAATTCTATTTTTGTACCCCTACCCCTTCCCCTTGGCCCTTACAACCGAGGGTTAAGGGGAAGGGCTTCAAAACTTACCCTTAAGAATTGGGAAAGCACTTCAACACCTGCACACGTCATCATATGTCATCGCCATCTCTTGCTTCATACGAGATCAGACGATCACGACTGCTGTAGTTATTCCAGTTGTGTTATTTTTTGGTGTTTATCTTTAGGAAATCACTGAAGGCATATATTATGTTATCATAACGATCTAATGTGGCAATAAGATCGTAACTATATTGTGTATTTACACAGTGGCCATATTTATCTATGTAAAAACACAAAAACAACCTTAATATTATAGCAGACACTGTAAAAAGCTCATTCCCAGCCACTATACATTATTGACAGGGTATTCGAGTGTCATCGTGTGTCAGAATGTTGTGGGACTGCTGCACATGGGTTATGATTATGGATTAGATTGCGAAATTTTGCCTTTTTTTTGTTTTGTTTTTTTGGGAAGGGGGTTTAAATGCATGACGGTAAAACACGAACGCGGTTATGAATATATTAAAACATATGTTTGTTTGTCGTAAAAATTCGGAATAATGTCAAACAAATACTAATTTGTGGATCTCCCGGGTTCAGCTATCCTGCTGCTGTGGCAGGTGTTCTGGGAAATGTTCTTACCCCTCCGTTTTAAGTGTGGTCCTGAAAAATCTTCGTTCGAAGGGGTGTATACCCCTTGCCCCCAGCCCTACGCCTTCAAGCTAAAGAAAATTGGGACACCCCTACCCCTTGATGTGAACGCGCAAAACGAGGAGTAGAGGTAAGGGGGAGGGCTAAGGGGTAGAATTGGGATTGGGCCTAAGACTCAAAATCACCCCAGAAAACAGCACACAAGGGTGAAGTGCTGTTCATTATTATCATAACGTGTTCTGCATTTTTGTTGCTGACAGCTTTAAATGCTCAAGATCATTAATGTAGGAGGATTTGTAATTAGCTGGTTGTGTTTTAATGTTTGTGACTGGAAAAACATAAATTGTGAAAGTAGTTCCAACAATATTTTTTCCATTGTGTAGTTATTGTTATAATAATGGACTATTTTTATATATTAAGAACATTTTTTAAAATCGATTATTGTAGTTATTAGAACTGTTGAGAAAAATCATTTGGGAAATTGAAACTAGTTGATCAGATCAGAGTTGAACTTCAAAATGCATCGCTATTCTCTCTCGGTTGGATTCTGAGCTTAGTTTTTAACAGTAGATGGTGCTGTATGCGTTACAAACTGCCATACTCTGCTTGCATCCAATTCCTTACTAATACTACTTAAACCTTAAATAAACGTTTAAGGGATTACAAAAAGTGTTCATTGTGAGTTGGGCTTACATTAATCGCGTAACATTAATCCCAAATTACGCTCAAAAAATGACGTTTGCTGCTTATTCAAACTACTTATTTAAAATGAGCTGAATCAACACAATCCTTGGGGTTTTTTGAGACAACTTAACTGTTTTATGTTCAATCCACTTAAATTTGTAAATTAAATTAAGTTAGCTTAAGTGACTTATATTGGGACAACATAAAGGAATTGTGAACGCAGCATTTTTTGCAGTAAACGTAAGGTTAAATCTAGGCTGCTGTTAAAAAACACAGCTCAGAATTGTTACGTCAGGAGTGGTGTGACGAAGTCAAACGGAGGCGAGGATCCCATTGCAGATATTTTAATAACAGTATAGCATTTCTTACTGGGCAAATCCAAAAATCAAAGTCAAAACAGGCATGATGTCATAAGGCAGGCTGCAGGCTGGGATAATCAAAAATACAGAGACTGTGGTCAAAACACGGAAAAGACTGGGACAAAGAAAAACCGTTACTAGTCACAACAGGTAATAATCTCGCTACAAAGACTGTGAGTGTGTGTGCTGCTTTTGAGGTGCGTGCAATCAGTCGTGATGGTCCTCCGCTCGTGTGTGCAATCAGTTGTGATATGATGCAGGTGTTGTGTGTGTGCTGCATGAGTGGAGTTGTAGTCCGAACATGGCTGATCTGTAGTTCCCGGAAGTGTGTGTGTGAACCAGCGATCTCTGACAGCGGAGAGAGCGAGAGAGAGAGAAAGAGATCGCTGGCGATCGTGACAAGAATCAAGAGATGGGTCAGTTGGCATTTCTGTGTGGAGTTTGCATGTTCTCCCTGTGTTCGTGTGGGTTTCCTCCGGGTGCTCCGGTTTCCCCCACAGTGCAAAGACATGTGGTATAAGTAAATTGAGTAAGCTAAATTGGATGTAGTGTATGTGTGTGAATGATTTTGTATGGGTGTTTCCCAGTGATGGGTTGTAGCTGGAAGGGCATCCGCTGCGCAAAACCTATGCTGGATAAGTTGGAGGTTCATTCCGCTGTGGCGACCCCGTATTAATAAAGGGACTAAGGAGAAAGGAAAATGAGTGAATGAATAAATATAATTTTATACTTCACTCATCACTGAGATCAGTGGTCCGGATAAGATTGTGCGTATACGTATTTTTGCCTACATCTTTCTTTGAAGGGCTTTATCCGTTATCCATTTTACTGTTTTGCTGTCGGCGACAGTAATGGTTGTTTAATTACTCAATAAAAGCATTTTATGGATGCAGTGTGTGTGTGTGTGTGACTGAGTCTGTGTGACGTATTGATTTTGCTGACAGCGAAACCTGAGATTTCACTTAGGAAAAGTGAGTGTATCTGTCAGTCGATGTGATTCTGGTTTTAAATAGGGGTCTATATGCATTTACACACATACATAAATACACGCGCACACACACGCACGCACACACACACACACACAATAAGCAAAGTTTTAAGAGAAGCTCCACTGACAAAGTTTCAGTCGATGTAAAGACGCTCAGCATTAACTGAAACCAGTTAATGAAACGTCTGCCTTTAAATTATGGAACATTGCTTCAGAAACTGCTGTGTGTGTGTTTATTTATGTATGTGTGTGTCTGTGTGTATTTATGTGTGTGCATGTGAGATGGGCCAGAGGATTTGTAGCCAGTGGGTATATTGGAACAACAGAAAGTCATTCTCTAAAGCACCAACACACACTATTTTACACAAACGAAAGTACACACACTAGATCAGCAGCTAATGGGATTGTCCTGGTAGTTTTGTAGGATACAACTACAAAAAAGAACATTTAAAAGAACTTTCCAGCAAACCACAGCTAATATCAGACTTCACATCATCACATCTCATGGCGAGGCTGTAACGCAGGCAAAAGCAGCCAGAGAAATGAACGGCTCCACTTGTAGAACAGTTGAAGTTAGTGTGTAATTCTCATGAAGAACCCTTCATGTGCTGTTTGGGGAATTTCTGCACTTATCTCAAGAGGTCTGACTGATGTGGTTTGTAATTGGAGCTTCATTTTAGACGACATCTTCATCCTCTACGGTTGTTTTATAGTCTAGTCTTAATTGCTGGTGCTTGCCATTGTTCATTGTCACGGTTAGGAATTAAAATTTGTTTTGTAAAATACAACTGGGTGGGTTTATCGAGTTATACAATATATTAAATTAGAATATATTATAAATGACAATATATTATAATTATAAATAAAGCAATATTGTTTACTGTATGTATTGATACAGTGATACGGGCACAAATGAAAAACAGAGGAAGACACAGTTAGCTGCTGCAAGTCATGCCTTATATTATATGAATCTTACAACTTGATATACAGTAGTTAATAAGATGTATAGTTTGAAGTGGATCAGATGCTCAGATTCATGTGCTTCTGTGCTGACAGTATACTTTTAATGGACTGTTTAATGTGTTTTACTTTGTGTGTAATTGATGCTTTACAGGCATATTCTCCATGTGTAGTCATAAAAGTCATGAAAATATTTATATTGTGCTATCTTCATGTACATGTGGCTGTGTGTTTCTGCTAAACTTCATGAGTGAACTTGTGAAATAATGCACATGTGCACCAAACATTCTGACTATGATGTTATTTTGATTAATATTTCTTGTTGGCTTATAAATGTGTCAAATTAAATGTACAAACATACAAGTAGGTGTATTTTTATGATAGCAGTAACCATAAAGTGACTGCCCTGATCTGAAACCAAATAACGGAATTTTACTTTTGTATTCAAACGTGACAAATCTTTGGTGACAAATCTTATTTTAACACATTGAGATTTTTCAAAAATTCAACGACACACTCTGGGCAAATAAAAGTTCTGTTCGTGGCTGTTTTTGCTCCATTTACTTCCATTATAATGACATTTTTTGATTGCATGACATCATGACATGTAAGAGAGACCTTTGTACACTTATCTTGACATGTCTGAGAAAATCAAAATAAGCCCCTCAGCTCTCGGAACATAGTAAACGTAGTGGGCTCTGTTTTAAGGATCTAGTCGCAAAGTCTAAAGCATATGGCACAAAAGCATTAATGGTGCGTAAGAATCCACTTTTGCTATTATAAGGACTGTAAAATACGCTCTGCACTGCGGCTCATGTTTTACAGTGATGTGCTTATTCTATAGCCGACAGCTAGCTTTCTGCAACTCTCACATGGTGGCCTACTGAAGCTAAGCAGGGCTGTGCCCGGTCATTACCTGGATGGGAGACAACATGGAGAAGCTAGGTTGCTGCCGGAGGTGATGTTAGTGAGGCCTTAGTGTCAGTTTGTGTGGGTCCTAAAGCCCCAGTATAGTGAAGGGGACTCTATACTGCTCTGTGCGTGCCGTCTTTTGGATGAGACGTTAAACCGATGTCCTGACTCTCTGTGGTCGTTAAAAATCCCAGGATGTTCTTCGAAAAAGAGTAGGGGTTTAACTCCGGCATCCTGGCCAGATCTGCTCATTGGCCTCTGTCCATCATGGCCTCCAAACCATCCCCATATCACAATTGGCTCAATCACTCAGCTGGTGTGTGGTGTGTGATCTGGCGCAAAATGGCTGCCCTTGCGTCATCCAGGTGGATGCTGCACACTACACACTGGTGGTGGATGAGGAGACCCCCCCCAATGTTTAAAGCACTTTGAGTGTCTAGAAAAGCGCTATATAAATGTAAGGAATTATTATTATTAATTAGTTTTGAGAATAACGTGCATTAAACCAATCAGAATCTCATCTCACATTCCCTTTAAGAGTCAGTAGCGTGCCGTGGCTCATTTGCTGTTTACATGGCGACTTTGTAAGTGTAAAAACTGAATGGAAAAACTGAATGCTTCACTAGTTAAACAGACCATCTGCAGCGAGGATAAAGAATGAGCCTTCTCCATTCTACCTATTTACTTTCTCTTCTTTACTTTCGTGGATAAGGAAACAGTGGAAACTCACTCCACTGAAGACATCCATTAGCCTACATATTTAATTTAGTTTGTTAAGCGCAAAGATTTGTTTCAAAACTATTTCTAAATTCAGTTCTTATTTCCAGTAAACGAATAAATGAACAATAATAATGAAGTGTGGTCAAAAAGAGTTATATCCAAACACGCGTCCTATTCTTATGCCCCATATGGTGATGCACACATATCCAAAACCCGACAGGAGGACACATCTAAACTTGTTTTAATTAAAACAAATATAATTATATATGTATATAATAAATAACACTAAGCAAATTGTCATGAATAAACTGAAAAAAGCCCCCCGAGATGAAGAAGGCATGGAGGCAGTGGTTTTTAAATTTATGTAGAAAATAATCCTTTATTTAATATTTTAATCCTTTAATTCTTTTTCATTTGTAAAGATATTTGCGTATTGCTGTACAACCTGTGTGTATTAAGCGATGAGTACGCGTTTAAGGCACAAAATGGATTTGCTATTTAAACAGTCTAGTCCAAAACATGAAAATTAGGGTTGCGCTGGTCTGAAAATAGCAGCAATAGCAATTTTACTCCATAAAACTCAATATAAAAGCCAGAAACTTTTTAGCACAGGCCTATCTAAAGGGTTAATGCTGCCGACTAATGATCAACAGTAAAAATTACACATTTTAACCCCCAACAATCAAGAATGCATGATTATATGGTATCACGGCTTTGCAATCAAAACATGTCATTTTAATGAAGTCAATGGGGCAAAAACAGCCCCCAACATAATGAATTGTGTATGATTTTTAAGCCTTTTTTAACATAGTGTGTAGTACAGCCTACATTACATTACCAAATTTGTTTTCATTGCCTCATTTGAACATTGTTTTATTGGCCAACATTGGCAGGACGTATACAAAAAGAAGATAGGCAATTTTTGAAAAAGGATTCTAAATAACATTTACTATGACAAAGGCAAAGAGGAACAATTTTGTTACCTCTTCCAGAGTGATTTCTTTTCCCAGCTGAAAAACATTCATGTAAAATAGCAGATGAAAAAACATCATTACATGGTTACAATTAACAGAACAGTAAATGCTAATTTACTTAGCATTACAGTTAGATTTTTAGTTATTGTTGTTGTTTGTTTGTTGGCCTTAAAGGGATAGTTAAAAAATGAAAATCTGCCATTAATTTACTCACCCCCAGGCCATGCAAGATGTACAGTAGGTGACTTTTTTTCTTTAGTAGAACATTTCGATACCTTTGTGATTCATTGAATGCAAGTCACTTTGGAAGTCAAACGAACATATAGAGGCAAAACAAACTGAAAACCCTTGCCCTCTAATAATAAATCAATCCTGCAACAGAAAGCTTACATTCCAAACTGATGGCCAAAGCTCTGGATTGAAGGTAAATATGTTGTAAAAAATTCCATTTACACTAGTTGCTTTACTGAAGACGTCCTTGATCTGTACATGTTTTTCTAGACTCTAAAGGTGCTGGTGTCTAAAACGGTTTACTTGTTTTTTATGAATCACCAAGAACCATGGTTTCAGCTAAAACTATTTTTATTGTTACACTTTGCATCTTCTGAGGGTGCGTAAATAAACATTCATTTCCATTTCTGCTACAGACATGAATGATATCTCAAATCATGTGGCTTGTTGCCAGCTACTTTTGCAAATTTAGCATTTTCTTGTGTATGTTTTTATAGGTGAACATAAAACGAGAATTAAATGCAGAATTAACGACGACTATTATAACGTGCTAACCTCAACCGTTAAAATAAAACAAGTAATTAGAAAGCTGTTAAAAGACATCTTTTCAGATGCGTTATTGATATTGCTTTTGATCATTCGTCATTTTTTTTATTACGCTCTTCTTCTTTTATCATATCATTTCTCAGCCACCTGTCCTGCTAATTGCCATTAGTGTGATTTGTACACTGTATTGTAAGTTGCTTTGGTTTTAGTGTCTGCTAAACAGTATAACTTTACTGTTTTGTGCGATTACTCATGTAATGAGTGCGATGAGTGACTTTCAAAGCTTAATTTATGTCAGTTAAAGTCTTTCCAGGGGAACGGCGCCAGTTTGTGTGTGTGTGTGTGTGTTTGCAGTGTTTTCCCATGAGAGCACACTGACTGACCTCAAGTTGCGTGTATCGATCAGGAGGATTTGCTGCTTGATAGAATTGAATGTAATTGGGCAGTTTTTAATTGAGATGGATAGAACATGTAAATTTGGCTCCATCAGCCCAAAATCAATATCCATCTGCTGTAATAAAGATTGTGTGTCTGTTTCTGTATTTTATTTGGTTTCAACAGAACATCGGATTGTTTCTGATGCACAACGCTTTGCCAATCCATTGTTCCGGCAAGGTTAGAGGAAATTTTTATTTTAGAAGTGCTTCATGTGTAATATTTTATGGCTAGGGACAACTTCTGTCTCCTTCTTTTTTATTTATCCATCCTCTCCCCTCAATCTCTCTCCCTCTCTACTGCCATATGCCAAAGTTCAATGCAGAAGAAAAGCTCTTTGTTTCATAAACTAAAACCTTGGTGCGGTACTGCACGTGTGCTTTATGTGCGAAGCCAAAATGAGAGAGATATAATATTTTTAGGGGTAACATCTGTTGTCGGGTTCAGTTGCTAATGCCGAGAGCTCCATTATTGATCAGTCATTATTACAGTATGCTGAAATATTATGTTCCCGTACGATGTGCGCGAGTCAATGAAACCGAGAAAGAGACGGAGAGGGTGTAACATGAGGTTCCTTGATTACATTAAAGAGCTTTTATTTTATTCACTTGAGATGAAGCCTTCTGGTGTATCTCGGTATCAGACCTTAATGATATCATCAGAGCTATTCTTGATGTGTGTGTGGGGGTGACTCCAGATCTACCGGTACACATGTAGCTGAATTTCACTGTCAATCTGAAGATCGCAAAACAGCTCCCATTACTGCCTTAAAAAAGGAGACTGTGGAAGCTGTTTGCTTTTGTCTTTCAATATTTTATAATATTATTCGTTTTTGTGAAATTATTTTTATCCTAATGTTTTTTTTTTTGACAAGATGATTATGCAAAATTGGTCATTATCTGGAACTGCGGTAATTTTCTAATAATGCTAATTAATCTAAATTGCTCAAATTTTCTCTCAGCTGTGTTTTTTGCAGCACACTTAATTTAAATTGCCCTGAAAAAAGTTAGAATAATAAGGATAATTAGAGTCTTTTTTTGTTATATTAATATTATAGCATGTATGCATGTTGATTAGCAAGTTTGTGAAGCTGAAGCTGTCTGTAAAAGAGTCATTTTTGTAAGCTATTTATACTTCCTAATTTTCTATAAACTTCCATATGTTTGAATTGACCCAAACTGTACTCTTTTGCATGCAGGAGTGACCATGCAGTGGAGCCCTGAGCAGTCCCAGTGGGCGGAGCAACACTATGACATCACCTCCACCACTCGTTCACCAGGGCATAAGATCGAAGCGCTTCGGGATCCGAGGCTAACAGGTTCGACCTCAGCTGCAGCGTACCAGCATTCATGGGCAAATGATGACATTTCAGCTCTGACCGCTTCTAACCTGCTCAAGAGGTATGCAGAGAGATATTCTGCTATTCTGGATCTACCTTGTGAAAGTGGACTTATGGGATATCCCGACACGGCCATCTCTGTTAGCGTAAGGGGACCCGGTGTTGTGAATAACGGGTCTCCCCTTCTTAATGGACGAAAGCTGGAGGCTGAACCTTGGCTGGAGGCTGTCTATCCTCCTTTAGGTTGCATGCCTGAACTTCTTCCTAAAGCGCCGCTGAGTGTGTCAGATGTGTCCGTCAGTGCGTGCAACTCCCCGGTTATAGGCAACGGGAGTCTTCCGGAACCTTGTTTTTCCAGCAGTAGTTGTAACAGTCAGACAGGGAATCAGGAATACAGCAGCACTCCCTATAGCACTCCCTTCCTCCAGCCTGTAGGTGCTTACGGTGCCCCCCTTTTCCACCCTACGCCTTCCCATCCTAGTCTAGTCTCAGCCTACAGTGCTAACACCTCACCAAACCTGTCTGCGTACAGCTATCCGAATCCCCGTTACCCCTCACAAGCTGTTCTTCCTGCAGGCTACAGTCCTCCTCCAGCATACCTGCCTACAGGTGTAACACCTAACCCTCTTCCAGCTGTGGGATACTCATATTCCACCACCAATCTGGGTGGTAGTGTCTCTGAAAGTGATGCCCCAAGTGCTACCAACCTTTCCAAGTCATATTACCCATCAGCTCAAGGTGAGATCGGAGTGTTTGAGGAGTTTGATTTTGGCGGGAACTCCAATTCGGACTCCAGGTCTGAAGGCAGCCCTCTCTACAGACCGTCAGGAGATGACACGGTGGACAAGCAAAATGGGTTCAGCCAAACAGCAGACGTGACATCTTCATCCTTCAAACCAGGCAATCACGGAGATTCTTTAAGAAGCCTGGAAACTCTCACCGCAGCCATGAGCGGTAGGAGCAATGGCACATCCGGGCAACACTTCCCATCTACCTCGACTCCTGTCGTCACTCCTCACCAACATCTCTGCCTCGACACAAACACACCCTGAGCGGCCGTGCTCACCTTTCAGCCAGCAGTGCTTGAGTTGATGAAGTGTGAGTGCTCCCTCCAGTGGACCGGAGATAGAGAGGAGAAACTTGCTCAAAGCCATAGTGTCAGGGTTCAATGCTGGGGCCTCAAAATATAGATGCACCGGGGGAATTCTGGGCTGTCGGGTCAACAGGGACAGGAGGAGTTTAATTTCTCCTTTCTGCGAAGATGACAATGATGTTTATGCCCCTTCTAGCCGAGCCTAACAGGTCAATGCGAGACAGTGACCCCTGATGGAACAGACAGACCAGCATATCCTCAATGACGGACGCATATATCTTGAGTGGGAAAGGGTTCACTCCTCCATTCCGACAGATAGGAAAGTACATCAAGGGAATTTATATGACTAACGGATGTGTGGTGGCTGCCATGGAGACAAGGAGTCGCGGTAACAGATGTGATGGTTGGACAGTAGCTATGGTTGACCATACTGCCATGGTGTACATTGTGTGTGTGTGTGTGTGTTTGTGGCCTTGTATTGGTTATTTATGTGGTGAGCTTTAATTGTAAATCCCATTCCCCCTTCTCCACAGGAGAACTGACACATCCTGGTTGTTTAAAGAATCCATGTGTGTGAGTGTGAGGGTGGGAGAGAGAGATAAAACCTCAGGAAAGAGTCTGTCAGATAAATGGCGTATGCCGGTGCGTGTAACAGAGAAGAAGAGGTCATTTCACAAACCGTCCTTGGGGGGGAACAATTTTGTGGTCCGAAGCAAACTGTTTTTTTTTTTTGTCTGTTGATCAGTTTGTTTGCACTCTCACTGCATTTTAATAGAAGATACCCATCTGTTGCTAGACATCTTGATGCACACAAGTCGAGAAGCCTAATGTTGTTGCTGGGTTTGTCATAAATATTTCAAGACAGATGTCCAAAGCAGATAATCTAATCACCATACATGCCATGTATGTCAACAATGAATCGGGACAAAAATAATGTAATTAAATGGAGCACTTTGTGAGTGGTTTGGGAAGATTTTAAAGGGGTCATATCATGCTTTATCCTTCAGTTTGTTATGTAGCTGTTGGAGTTAATGTAAGATCTGCAAAGTTACAAAGCTCAAATTGGGCCACAAATTGATTTATTAAGAGGCTGATTCAGACCTGCCTAAAACAACCTGATCCAATTCTCCTTCACATAGCTATATCACTATATCAATTATTTTTTGTATCTCTTAGTTTTGTTGCCGGCATGTCATGCTGTGCGTTTCTTTGTGAAAACAAAAGCACTTTATTTGGCTTTCTAAATTTGGAGTTCGTTACTGTCAGACTGTTCAGCATTAGTAAGACATTCACTGTTTTCTTCAACATTAAATTATGTCCTCGCAAAATAGCGGCAGTTCATGATGTTCTCATTCTCAGTAAGAGCCTGTACCAAAAAAAAAAAGTAATTATATGATTTGATATAGTGATGTTTTACATGTTAAAGTTATGTAGCCTACAAAAGGTTCTTACGCAAAACATAAGCAAAAATAAGGACCGTCTTAAAAGTCCAAAAACATTTGGATAGATTTATTTAATGACAACTTTCAGGTTATTTGATGTATTTATAACATGGATCAACATTATATTGAAATAATTTATAAATAAATAAATTGTAAAAAAAAAAAAGAAAAAAAAAAGTAATTTTCCAACATAATTACAGTTGTTTGTGCGTATAATTAGATCACTGGTGGTGAGGCGTTTGTTCCTTGAACAGTTTGGTAAAAAAATGAAGTGTCCATACCTTTGAAAATAAAGTTGTACATTCTAATCCATTAAAGGTGCAGTAGGTGATTGTCTTCAGAAACATGTTTTGTTGTGCTGGTTAAACGTCTCTACACATTCCAATAGTAATGATTAAAGTAAATGATCTAAATTAGGGCTGTACAATACAGACAAAATAATCATGTTTGAACGAATATTGCGATTTTATTTGCAATTTTTGCTTTTCAAACAACATACTGTACATACATTTTAAATGCATTCAATGCACAAGAGGTGCATAACAAAACATTTCACAATGAAATAACATAGTATTCAGTTTAATAAATAAAACTGTAGTAAAATTATCTTTAAAACAGACAACATTAAATAAATGAAGATGAACTAACCTCAGCTCTAGTGAAATTGTACACAGTAGTACTAACTGCTTGATAAACAAAACTGTCTTAAAAACAGACAACATGAAAAAATAAAGATGAACTAACCTCTATTCCAGTCATAACAATAAATAAAAACTAACAAAACCACAAATTAAATAAAAAAAAACTAAATCAAAACCACCTATTCGGCTCTCCTGCTCAACTTCGTCGTGCGCGGAGTGAGCTCTGATTGGTTAACATCTTTCTCCCGCTCAGCTTAGCTGTAATTGCCTGGTGTGCTGCATCAGCTCTGATTGGTTAGCATATTAAAATCATGCGCACAAGAACGTGAAAATAAATAAATAGATAAAATTGCAGCCTTACGAGATTTAGAAATTGCATGTGCTTAAATTGCGATTTGTTTGTGATTGCAATTAATTGCACAGCCCTAATCTTAATGTATTTATATGTATTTTTATATTATGGGTAAGGCATAAGACTAAAAAATGTTTGTCCAATTAAATATTGTTGGGCAGACAAATAACTCAGTTACGACAGGTATCTCAAACCGTCTGTCAACAAATTTAAATTTGAATTTCTGCGCAGCCTCTTTAAGCAGACAGATACGTCACTTGCGCATTCATCTGAAGTACGGATCAACAGCTGACAGAGCGTCAGGCAAACTCTACATCAACCTGAACTTATTTCTGAAAGAGCGACGTGGTCTTGTATCCATGAAAAGAAAGATTGTTTTCGAAAGGGCTTTTGCCAAAAATGCTGAATGAAAGCTTTTCTGAATCCTAAGTCAACATTGGAATTACTTTTGTACACTGGAGGAAAATGACGTTATGCAGTTCAAAACCACGATATGATGGATGACACCGTGACTAAAATATTACTTTAAGACAGGTATGTTTTAATACTATTTTAGCCACGCAACGCTTATGTAGATTGTGTTCTGAACATATGAACGAGTTTATATACACAGAAGTGTTGTTCAGCCACTGAAAACGTCAGGGAAAAGGCTGACTATTTTCAAGTTCGTGGAGTACCTTTCAAAGCATCGACAATATAGTCGGTTAAATAGACCTAAGCATTCGTTTAGTTGTTCAAGTGTAAAAGCAGATGAAACAAGCGATGTACGAGGAAAATATGTAACGTAAGTTTAATGTAAACAGATGACAGGATATTTCTGTTTTTAGCACTGCTTTTTCTGATCTCATTTTTATTTAGTTGAATAACAAAACATAAGTAAATAGCGCTCTTCAGCCTAATCATCTTTACTGAGGTGAAGTTTGATTTATGTTCACACATTTGTTCATTTTTGCACAGTGACTGTGACGCTCTAACATTGCTTTGAATATGGGGTCTGAGATAGCGTGTAGGAATCACTTGAAAACAACATTAGCACTGTTTCATTGACTGAACAATGCTGTATTTTATAGTCATTGGCTGATTATATGATTTCACTATTTAGAATTTGAAAAACAATACTTTTCTAAATTTATATTATTGAGGAGAAAGTCAGAATGTGTGAATATAAAACCAACTTCACCCTAATGCCAGTTTTGGGGAAATCTAATTCCTGCGCCCACTGGCTTGTCAACAACTACGCTGGGCAAAAAGCGTGTCTCTATAGAGTTTTCTAACTGGGGAATGACATGATCTAGTGTTATCCGCTTGTTAAGTGGTGACGCATTGGTGACGTATGAAATACTGTTTCCGGGTCCAAGCCGCTACTCATCTGAATGGAGAAAATGTTCGTTTATGACCCTTTTTAGTCGTATCACACATTAATTTGTATATATTTATATAAAATCATGGTGTACACAACAGTCTCTGTGCTTGCAGCATCCCAAATTACAAAATTTTCAACAGGCGTGGATATTTATAATGCGATCGTGATTTTGGAAAGTATCACAGCGCTTTGTAAACGTTTATTATTACCATTTGATGAGTCTCCCCATACAGTCTGACAGAGCTCGGAAGCCCCTTCGCGTCACGCTTAACAAGCGGATATCTATTCGGTGCGCGTTCGTACGTTCATGACTTAAGGAGGCGTGGCTTTGGACGACAGGGGAGGAATGAAAAACTTCTAAGCTATTATGCTAATGCTAGCATTCTGGCAGATCACCTACTGCACCTTTAATTGTCCATTTAGTCAAAAGAAAAAAGTATCAAATAAACGTAAACCCATTCTCAAGTCCATCGCGGTCAAAAAGCTCGTTTGACCTTCTTTTACGTCCCCCAGGTCATCGCTAGGAGAGCATGAATAGATTATACACCCTCTAGTGGTGCGAAAGAAAGTTACAACCAAAAAAATGGCTCCTACAACATTAAAAAAAAAAACATTAACATTTGTAAACATTTTTACAGTCATACAGTAATTTTTGAGACACTTTATAATTTGCCACTTCTGAAAGGGGGATGGGGAACAGCAGGTCATTTGCATTTAATGGTACACACACATTTTATTGGTACTCACACCAAAAACAAAACCACTAAATTTGGACACATTGTAATAAATGATTTGTGCGGTATTTTAAGCTTCAATTTCACATTTGGAAGACACCAGAGATTATATTACATACTGTCAAAAGATCACATGACCCCTTTAAACATCCTCCTGAATTGTATCTGGGACTCACCTATGTGCTAAGACTATTAAAAAACAATAGTTGTGTCCCAAATCACACACTTATGCACTATTCTACGCCATTTTGTAATATAAATACTGTAAGTAGTGCGTTCACACTGAAATCTCTAAAAATAATTGCACTTTAATTACCCGGATGATGCACTCATTCAACCGGTAAAATGAAGTGTGTAATGATGGACACTTCACGCACTTAACGACCGCAGCTTTGCGCACGTAACGGAAGGGCTGGGGCTATCCAGCACATGTT
The DNA here is from genome assembly GCA_903798035.1 of Danio albolineatus. Taxonomy (NCBI): domain Eukaryota; kingdom Metazoa; phylum Chordata; class Actinopteri; order Cypriniformes; family Danionidae; genus Danio; species Danio albolineatus. Next base: position 2,782,035 of record CAIGQQ010038854.1, on the reverse strand, counting down.
GCAAAATTGTCCTACGAGAGTGATTATAGCGCCTCCCGATGGTGAATGCCAGGTATTATTTGGTATTTTGGTCATTTATTTCACTAATTTGGCAACCGTCAAACGCCATCAGGGAAACGGTTTGAACTTCCGTCTAGTAAAAAAGCCAATAGTGCTCCATTTGGGACAGCACTACATACATATACTATACTGCAGAGTGTGCAAGTGCATAAGTACATAGTGCATAAGTGCATAGTGTATAGTGTGTCATTTGGGACGCAGCTAATATGTTTCAATTGTAATAATGTGACACTGTGCATCTCGTCCGGCGTATGAAACATTATGCAAACAGTTTTCATATATTTTTGCTGCTGTGTGTTATTCTTCCTTAGTCGATATGCAGAGAAAACTGTAAGACATTTGTGTGGTGACTTTCCAAAACTTAAAACACTGGCTTAACCTTTGCTATAAATATGGTAGCGGGACGTCCTTTTTTCTCTGACCAATGACAGATGGAGGGGAATGTATGATTTGATTTGAAAAATAGAACAATCTTTATTTTTGTAATGCCCACTGGTTCCCCTGGTGGCAAGCAAAATTACAAGATGCAGCTTTAAAGGGCACCTATGATGGAAATCGTCTTTTGAAAGCTATTTGGACAGAACTGTGTGTAGATATAGTGTTTCCACAGTCATATTGAAGTGATAGCAACACAGTAAAGCTCATTTTTGAAACTTTCTGCTGTTAAAATAAGATCCAAACTCCTTATATTTTGAGGCCTACCGCATCGAGACAAAGGAGTGCGGTTTCCCCGCCCACTGAATTAATTGACAGCCATATGTTAACATTTCTCTGTAGTAACGCTTATAATCATATCCACAAGACGTGCGCAAAGCAACGGGGGTTAAAAGATCTGTTCAGCTCGCTGTGATCATCAATCATTCTCAAATGTGATCAAGAATGAGTTTTACGAGTGTAATAAGGACAGTAAAATTGCTGTTATTAATCACCACAGCCGCATAGTGTCAGTACAATCATAAAAGAAGATGCTTCAATTCCGGTTTGTGGACTTAAATCAGGTTTAATTTGTACATTAACATAACGGATGTCCATACGGCAGTGGATATTAACGTCTATCCTGTCACATTTTCAGTGCAAAAACAGTGCAAGGGTAATGTGTATGTGTGTGTGGGTGTGTGCACGCATACACAAGCGAACTTTATAACAACATTGTGTGTGACTCATCATTGCAGAAAGGCTTGAATTAACTCCACAACAAATATATAAAATAACCGTTGGGATAGTTCTTACTGTAGTAAGGGAGATCTGCTTCATTCTTGTCTGTCACTGTGCTGTTTATCTACATGAAGGCTAGGGTTCTGACATGCACATGGCAATGGTGGGCGGGGAGAACCAGCTCACTAGCATTAAAGGAACAGGCAACAAAAACAGCTACAATGCCATAACAGCTCAAATTTGTCAAATTTAAAAAGGTTTAATAAATAATCTTATGGGTATTTTGAGCTGAAACTTTACAGACACAATCTGGAGACAAAAGATTTATATTAAATCTTGAAAAAGGGGTAAAATAGGTGCCCTTTAAAAATTGTGGGGTGATTTCAGATGTTTAGTAAATAACAAAAATAATCAGTAGTTGAGTTTTGTTGTGTTGTTCTCTCTATTACACCAATTTCTGCTGTTGCCTTGAAAAAATGTCTTGAAAAGTAAGCATTAATGCAGACATAAGAAAACAACTAATGGAATTCAGACTATTTAGGCTACTTTCTGAGACAGTCGGCCCACTTGGCTACCAAAAATAAAACATTGCCTTAAGGGCCAAGTGTGAAAATGCTCAGCAAGACGGAGAGCACACGATTTGCATGTTTGTCTTCACTTAGGGTTTTGTGCGGTTTTAAAAATAGTGTTGCGTTTACTTTATCCCAAGCACTGGAAATAGGTTTGGCAGACCTCACTAGATCTTTCTGTTTACTTCCTTTCCCTTCTTTATGAACCCCACCAAAGGGAATTAAGATATTACACTCATTTATGACAGTCAGTCACCAAAGCCAAATCCCAAGGAAAGGTTCAGCCAAAATGACTCCCACTGCGTGAATGCGTTTTATTTCTGTGCCGTTTCAGAAGGTTGAATTGGGATTTGTTCCAAGAGACAAATAAAAGGAATTCCTGGTAAAGATCTATTGGGTCAAATTGAAATAGTGAATTGAACCAAATTAAATTTCCTTGGCTGGAATGAATGGAACAGGCCTCAGTCATGATGATGAATCTCAGTCTTCAATAAGGCACATCACTGTATTGTTTCTGTGCTATTGCTGTTATCACATGCTCACTCGGTTCAGAATTTTCCTGTTGATTGCAAACGTTAAACCTAAAACGTGAGAATTATGTATAAGTTTGTCAGTGATTAAGATATAAAGTGCATCTGGAAAGTATTTCCAGCGCTTCACTTTTTCTACATTTTATGTTACAGCTTGTGTACAAAAGGGATTAAATTCATATATTTCCTCAAAATTCTACACACAGTACCCCATAATGACAATGTGAAAAAAAGATTTTTTTAAATTGTTGCAAATTTATCACAAATAAAAAGCCTGAAGAATCACATGTACATCAGTATTCACAGCCTTTACTCAATACTTTGTTGATGCACCTTTGGCAGCAATTACAGCCTCAAGTCTTTTTGAATCTGCCACAACCTTTGCACACCTGTCTTTGGAAATTTTTGCCCATTCCTCTGTGCAGTACCTCTCAAGCTCTATCAGGTTGGACGGGAAGTGACGGTGTACAGCCATTTTCAGATCTCTCTAGAGATGTTCAATTGGATTTAGGTCAGGGCTCTGGCTGGGCCACTTCACAGAGTTGTCGTGAAGCCACTCCATTGATATTTTGGCAGTGTGCTTTGTGTCTTTCTCCTGCTGGAAGATTAACTGTCGCCCCACTCTGAGGTCAAGAGCACTGATGCAGGTTGGATGTCTCTTTACATTGCTGCATTCATCTTTCCCTCTATGCTGACTAGTCTTCAAGTTCCTGCTTCTGAAAAACATCCCCACAGCATGTTGCTGCCACCACCATGCTTCACTGTAGGGATGGTATTAGCCTGGTATTCCTTTGTCTTCATGCTTGGTTTGTGCTTTGACATGCACTGTCAACCCTGGGACCTTATATAGACAGGTGTATGCCTTTTATCAAATCATGTCTAATCAACTGAATTTACCACTGGTGAACTCCAATAAATCTGCTCAAACATCTCAAGAATGATCAGTGGAAGCAGAGGCTGCGTCCGAAACCGCCTACTACTCAGTAGGTACTGCATTTGAATTTAAACGTACTACTCGGCCTTTAGAAAAGTACGCTCTATACAGTATGAATATGAGAAGTATGAATGGAATTCGGACGTACTACATCCCGCATTTTGTCATGGTCACGTGACCTACCTGCGTCAGTTGCGTCGCTTCACTCCCATTCATGAATTCTCTGGCGGGGCATCATGGGATAACGCAGCGTGCATGGGATGCGCACTTCAGAATCTCACCGGAAGTAGTAAGTCATCCGGGTACTTCTCGCATACTGATAGATCGGACATACTACTCGGCTCACATACTGTTTTTAGCGTACTGTATAGTATGGAAGTATGCGGTTTCGGACGCAGCCAGAATGTACTTGAGCTTAATTTAGAGCTTCGCTGCAAAGGCTATGAATACATGTGATTTTTCAGCTTGTTTCATTTTTCATAAATTTGCAACAATTTCAAAAAATCTTTTTTCACATTGTCATTATGGGGGATTGTGTCTAGAATTTTGAGGAATAAATTTATTCAATCCATTTTGGAATAAGGCTTTAACATAAAAAAGTGGAAAAAGTGAAGCGCTTTACTTAAAAAAAGTGGAAAAAGTGAAGCGCTTTACAGAAGCGAATACTTTCCGGATGCACTGAATAGCAGTACACTTACATGACTATATATTTATCATTGTATAGAAAAATAAAGAAGAGGTGTTCTTTACCATTTTTTCAAATGTTTACCAAAAGTGCCATTTTTTATTTTTATTTTGTAAACCCAAATGCTTTCTCCCATGTCATGTTTTTTATATTGCGATCATATGAAGAGATTATACTGATTTTCATCTCCACTGTTTGTGTTTTGATCATTTTGAAAGTGAAGCAAAGGTGAATCAACATCAGTTCTTGATCTTACCATCTAATTAGAATGGTTGTTTGGTGTTAAAACGTTAAGGCAAGTGTCTTGACTGACGTTTTCCCACGCCAGAAAATTATTTCGTTTAAAATTCTATGCAAAACTCTGTTCCAAAACCTTGCAAGAGCACTCTTGATGTGAAGGCCGTTCTAATCAATAGGAAACAAAACTATACGTTAAGTGAAAAATATTTGGGCCGTTGAATTATCCCAAAAAGAATACAAACCAGAGACGCAAGATGCAGCACTCAGGAATGTTTTTTAAAAATCATGTTAATGTCAAATAAAACCGGTGTCATTTCAATTTGCTACTGTAAAAGGTAGCTTGCAACACTTGCCTTGCCTCCGACATCTGATTGGTCCTCTGCTTTGATACTGACATTCATGAGCAGTGCTGCATGTAAAAATTTAAATGCTTTTTACTTGTGTCTTAAAAATACAATGCTTATGAGTGAGGTATCTGTCAAGTCACGCACATCTGTCAAGTGCTTGTTTACATAGAAAACTATGTAAAAATCGAGAATTGGAACAGAAAAACATCTATGTGAATGGCCCCTACCTAAACTACACAAAAATAAAGATACAAAATCTGTCACTGGGGTTTCAAAAGGTAAATTTTTGTACCTTACCTGTGGACATTTGTACACTTTTGTACCTTTAAGGTACTATGAGGTACATATTTGTACTTTTGAGTACTAATATGTACCTTTAAAGACCTGTTAGGAACTATTGCCGCAGTGACAGATTGATTACTTTTATTTTTAAAAATGTATGTTTAGAAAGACAAATAGAAAGCAAATAAACTATAACAATCTGCTGTGAATTTTGTTCAGTGATTCAACAGCAGCATCTCTACTAACAGCGAAACCAGAACTTCAAGAAAAGCTACGTTACTACCTCTATACTGAAAACTGATCATATACTTTATCTTGTTATTACTTCTATGGGGAAGAGAAAAGGAGTGATGTTTTTCATAGTAATCCATACGTTTGTGACAAACATACAGAAATATTATGTCATTCTTACCCCGCTGTGTAATACGTTCATTTGCTTTGTCAGCATTTGTTGTTGAAGGCTGGAAAGACTGTTAAAAAGGCTAAAACCATTTGTTGAAATATATGTAACTGTACCAACAGAGGGCGCCATGGTGGCGTAGTGAGTAGCATGTTCGCCTCACAGCAAGAAGGTTGCTGGTTCGAGCCTCGGCTGGGTCAGTTGGCATTTCTGTGTGGAGTTTGCATGTTCTCCCCGTGGTTGCGTGGGGTTCCTCCGGGTGCTCCGGTTTCCCCCACAAGCCCATAGACATGTGATATAGGTGAACTGGGTAGGCTAAATTGTCTGTAGTGTGAATGAGTGTGTATGGATGTTTCCCAGTTGGCGGTTCATTCCGCTGTGGTGACCCCGGATTAATAAAAGGACTAAGCTGAAAAGAAAATGAATGAATGTCCCAACAGACACACGTCATAAGATGTTAATGTTAGATTAGATTTCGGTAATCTAAAGACAATGTTATTTTGACCTCGTGTTCTTATTTAAGGGACAGTTCACACAGCAATGAAAATTACCTTACCATTTACTCTTCCTCGTGTTTTTTAAACCTTTCTGTTGAATAAAAATAAAATATTTTGAAAAACGATGGCTGCTGAAGCCCCCTGATAGGTTTTAAGACAAGTGAAGACTGAGTACAAGATCAGTAACTCTTATTAAAGGGACAGTTCACACAACAATGGAAATTACCTCACCATTTACTCTTCCTTATGTTTTAAACCTTTTCTGTTGAACAAAAAGAAGATATTTTGAAGAATGCTGGCTGTTAAAACCCCTTGATAGGTTTTAGGACAAGTAAAGACGATGACACATTTTTCAATTTTTCACATCCAATAACAATTTGAAATGACGTTGATATTTGGTTGATTTTAGGTTGTGTTAGAAAGTGACCAAAATCCAACATCAAGCTAACATCTTAAACCCAAGTAATATTGATGTCAAATACTGATATTTATTCATCAGGTAACCAAAATCCAATGTCTGATAGACGTCATAGTGGTAACGTCCACACAACATCAGGCTGTAACATCATTAGACGTTAATATTTTGTTGTTTTTAGGTTGCGTTGGAAAGCATTTAAAATGCAGTGTCTGTTCAACGTTGGACACTGACGTCTGCCTGATGTCGAGTTCTGACATCAACGTGATTTTCACTTCCAAAAAAAATGCAACGTCTCATGACATTGGGGTACAACGTCAATCTGATGTCATGTTGACGTCCTGTGCCTGCTGAGGTAATTCAGTCAAGATTTCCGCCTGAACAGCTTTGCCTTGTGTACTTTATTTAATTGCACTCCTCACAATGTTCATCAACCAATAAGAATCAAGCATCCAACAGACATGCAATATAAAGTGAAGTTTATTTATAAACTAATTTCAAGAGGATCACGTGCAGATGATTGCTCGCAGCTGGTCCCGCATTATTCAATTTATGATTCACCAATCAGATGAGTCTTAAATCACTATATATACTCTAAGTTCCATATCACAGCCATCTTTGTTTGGAAGAATCCCCCCTTCCACCCCTACTCCTCCTCCTTTCCTAGTTGGGTGGCACGGTGGCCCAGTGGTTTGCACTGTTGCCTCACAGCAAGAACGTCACTGGTTCTAGCCCTTACCAAGCAGCTGATGTTTCTGTGTGGAGTTTACACGTTCTCCCCGTGCTCACATGGGTTTCCCCCGGGTTCCCCGGTTTCCTCCCACCGTCCAAAAACATGCAACTTAAGTTAATTGACTAATCCAAATCGGCTCCATAGACATGCTCCTATTAAGTAGTTATCTTTTCATAGCAATCACTATCTGCACAGGGGTGTTCTCGACATCTACCTGAGCTCAAACTCTCCTCTCGCCTTGCCAAACAAGCTTTATAATCAATCATCAGCTAAGTGTGAACTCTTGAAATGTCATTTAAATGGAATATTTCACTCAATATTTTAGGTTAGGGATCAAAACCGATCATGAACCGTTTTATTAAAGAGTGTTTTTAATCATACAATTTTGTTGACTGTAGCATGTTGTCATCTATGTGGGCAGTCAGGCAGCTCGTTAGGTTTTGGAACAGAACTATTTACATCCTTTTGGTTATTTTTTAACAGAAATTAAAAATCACTGCAAAACGTATCCCAATGTCTGCAATGTAAAATACAGACAACAGAGGTGAGAATAGGTGCATCATAAGCATATCATAAATTTATTTCCATTTTTACAATCACAAACAAAACCAAGGCCAGAGAGCTCTGAAATCTTGTCGTGTTTGCAGTAACGGTGCACTAAACTCTCTGAAGTTGTTTTGTTATTCACTAAGACTTTGGACAGCTGTGTTTGGTATTTCTGAGTGCTGGAATTGGTGTTAAAGGTGCATTACAACCGCACATGATGTTTCACTGTGTAAACACCACATTTAGTGGTTGCTCCCTCCTTACTGCGTTCCAAAATACGACATTTTACAGCGTGTGTTCTCACTATATGAAATGCAGTTATACATTTAGAACGGAGTTGTGAGTTTATTGCAGTCGGACAGAGAGAGTGTGTGTTGCCATCTTCTTAACTGGCTCTGTTGTGTTTGTTTTCATGACTTTTTGAGTATTGTAAACAATTTGCTAATTAAATATGTTTATCTTAAGCCTCGTTTGCTGTTTTTAATTGACCTCAGAGATGTCACATTTGTGTCTTTCTACTTTTATTTTGTGGACAAACCTGACAAAAACACTTTAGGTTTGCAGGGACTTTAAAAATATAAATCCAAGTAAACATTACATTATAATTGCACACATTTCTTTTAAGCGTAGTGTAGTATGTTCTATGTATGTGTTTGTGCGCAGTGGAAAAGGGCTTTTATTTTTAGCACTTTTAAAGAGGTCATATTATGTAAAAATTCACTTTTACATGGTGCTTAAACACTGTTATGTGTGTGTATCGTTGATGTCTGTAATGTTAAAAATCTACTCAACTATTTATATATTTTGATTCAAAACACCATAAATCATAAGCATTGTCTGATAATACATTGTTTCAAATTTCCCCCTACTGTGACATCACAACCCTGCCCACAACAGGTGACAATCTGCCCTATTAGCAAAGATCAGTAACCTTTATTAAAGGGACAGTTCACACAACAATGGAAATTACCTTACCATTTACTCTTCCTCGTGTTTTTTTGAACCTTTCTGTTGAATAAAAAGAAGATATTTTGAAGAATGATGGCTGCTGAAACCCCTTGATAGGTTTTAAGACAAGTGAAGACTGAGTACAGGATCAGTAACTCTTATTAAAGGGACAGTTCACACAACAATGAAAATTACCTCACCATTTACTCTTCCTCATGTTTTAAACCTTTTCTGTTGAACAAAAAGAAGATATTTTGAAGAATGCTGGCTGCTAAAACCCCTTCATAGGTTTTAGGACAAGTAAAGACGATGACACATTTTTCAGTTTTTTGGTGAACTATCCCTTTAAGCTATTCAGTCAAGGCAGGTAAGTGATTTTGTGGGTTTTTTTTTGTGGTTTGAGTCATTTTAACAGCACAGATAAACGTCCAATACAAGCAGGATTTCTTTCCCAGCTGTTAATGTTCACAACCGTAATAATTGTTTATGAACTGTTATGTGTTTTTATTAACCTTGTGTGTATTTAACAGTCTAAGCTCATAAAGAAGCTAAACAGAACTTAGGTTTAATATGCATATGGCATGTGATGTCTGACAGCCATCTGAAAAACGTATATTAGGAATTTAAACTGACAAAGGTGGAATAAGTTATGTGATTTTATTTCAGCAAAAACTTAGTTTGTATTATTGTATTATTACCAGATATGTATTTTCCTAATTTATCTTAAATATGTATTAATAGGACCTTTTTACGGTTCTACTCTAAAAATGCCCATACTTTGTAATTCTTTTTTTTTATTATTATATTAAATTATGCATTCCATTTACAATATGGCATCTTGGTGTCTGCTTTGTCAACTTTTGTTGTAGAAAATTGTACTTTATAATTTAACAGATGGACTTTTTGGATATTTTAGAATACATTTTTTTATATATGTTTATATATCACTGCCCATAAAAGTAACTTTTCAACCTCCAAAGTAGTGGAAGCACAGATCAAGGTGTCCAAATGCAATTCAAAAGCATAAATGAACACCAAATATCATCTCATGGAGTTTCTAAATGTGTTTCTTTGTCATTTTTCACAGCAATCTTCAAGTATAAAAATGCACTGGAGACACTAATCTGTCTAAAGGTGAATATGTGTAAGTGTTTAAGAAAATGGAAAGACAGAAACAATACATTTCTGTGTTTGTGACATTCAGGTAAATTAGATTGTATTTTTTCAGTCGTTTGTTGCTGTTAAAGTGATGTGCGTAGGAAGATATTTTGCAGTGAGCATTAATTTTTTTCCTCATAGATCATAAGTTTTTTTTTTAATATTCTGTCATTGTGACTTACGTTTTAATGGCTTTGTTTTTTATTTCAAGTTAAATGTAATTTTCGACAATTAAAATATGCAGGGCAGTAATTCCATTTAAGGACCCTTAAATGGACAGTCTATGCAAATTAGGGGAAATTGTGCAAAGGCAGAAGAGAGAAAGAAAAACACGAATAAATTATGCAAATAACAAAGGGACTTGACCATTTCAAAGCCTAAATTTCCAGTAATAAGCGCAGTTTTTCATTTTTTATTTTACCACGCGTCTATGAAATGACAGTGCTTCAGTGTGTGTGTGTGTGCGCGCGTGTCTGTGATGGATTTGACATGGGGTGAATGAACACAAACGGCACTAAATGCCAGTGTGCATGTCTGTGTGTGCGTTACGGCTTTCTGGACGACGGTACATTTGCGGGGTAATTATGCATGGTATTGGAATGAAGTTCAAATTATGTGTCCATTTGTGTGTGCCTGTTTGTGTTTTCTGTTACTTTAACAGCTAGACAACATGTTTAACCTTTCTTTTTAACTTAATCTTTCTCTCTTTTAGATGAAAGACCAGTTTTTTTTGGTTTGTTTGCTAAATATTGATAATTAAAAACATAATTATAACTAAATTTAACTTAAATTAGAACATAATAAAAACCAAACATACCGTACATAAAGACAGGCTTTTTTTCTGGGAATTTGTCAGACAAAAAAATAAGCTAGATTTCATGCTTTTACAGAAAATGTGAGTGACAAACAAATATTATTCGTTAACTGAAATAAAGTAAAGGGTAACTGAAAAGTAAATCATTTATGAAATGCATAAATTAAATATATTTAGCTTGTTTTCAGTTTAACATAAAACTGAAGCATTATTAGAACTAAAATAAAACAAATTATTGAAATATAGACACACTAAAAAATGACATTTGCTGACTTTGACTTAATTAAAATGAGCTGAAACAACTCAATCCTTGATTCTTGATTTTTTTGCAACAACCTAATTGTTTTACATTCAATACACTTAAATTGGTAAAACCAATACTGTAAGTTAACTTAATTCCTTCATGTTGTCCCAATATATATATATTGATTGTGCGGAAACAAACATTTTTTTACAGAGTACCAAAATAAACTATTACAAATCCAAAAAACACAACAAAATTGTAATATAAACGTAAAATGAGAAAAAATAATTAGATAAAAAAATTTAAACTGATTAATTAAAGCAACAATAGCAACTTCCAATTAAAATATGTATGTTTTTACTTTCTTAGCAATATTTGGAGACAAATCTGTATCCAGAAGGGAGCTAAACCTGAGAAAATCTCTTCTAACATCATTTTTGAAATGTCTTTAAAAAATAATAATAATAAAAATAGAACAATAGCTACAACAACAACAAAAATCAAACACAAAAAAATATATTTTTGCTGCTTGTTCTATCTACTTATTTAAAATGAGTTCAAGGAATGGATTACTTTAGGTTTTTTTGGACAGCTTAACATTTTTCAATCGACTTAAAATTGTAAAAAGCAATAATGTAATCGATTTGCGTAGGGACGACATGAAGGGATTGTGTGGAACCCAGCATGTGTTACAGTGTATACACAGACGGCAAAAATTCCAGTGTTAAATACAGTATACAGTGTGATTTTTTTGGTGTTGTTCAGTTTAAAACCAGAGTACGTTTTAATCCATGAGTGTGAAAGAGCATTTATTTAAGAGTTTTTTTTTTTTTCAGTGTTAAACTTTTACCCCAATATGCAGTGTATTTCCCACTAGTGATGGGAGGTCCAGGTTTTTTTTTTTTTTACTCGAAACATTTTTTTCGGACAGTGATCAAACCGGTATGTTTTCCGAGTCTTGATGATATAATAAATTATAAGATATAATAAATTAATTATCATCAGAAACAGTGTACTATATGCACTCATTAGCTTATACACATGCATAATTCAATTAGATTTATTTGTTATTAAAGTGAGTGATGTACAAATTTAATATATTAACACTTTAAAGGGGAACACACACTCCAATTTGATGTAAGAATAAACTCTTACTGTGTTAAGATGAACTCTGTGAGTAATGTACAAATTTCACACTTTAGACAGTGTTATTTTAACTTCAAAATGGAGGGTGTCATATGTACACCCAAGGAATGTTAAGTTAAACTCAAATTGAATTAAGTGTACACTGATTTTTTTGCTGTGCCTCGTATATATACACTTTCTTGTTTTCTGTAGGTGTTACAGTCAGGTTACAGTATTAAAAATGCTTTACATGCTGTGTACACATTAAGGTATTAAGTAGTATCCAAGCGTGCGTTTGTGTGTGTGTGTGTGTGTGTGTGTGTGTTTGCGCAAAACTTGCTTACCATTTACTTCACAATGATGCTTCATTCTTCCACTAGGTGAGCCCTAGAACAAATGCATTGAAACACACAACAATCATCCACCCATTAGCAAAACATTTTCTGAAAAAATCATGTTAAACATCTTTGTGATTTTTTAATAAAATGGGATTTCCTAAGGCAATCAGAACTATTATTACTGCATAAAACTGTTAAAGAATTATGGTAAAAAAAAATGTAAAAACTAAAAACAGCAGCGGTGGTTTTATTGGTTATTTAACCAATAAAAACACATAGGAGCGTAAAAGAAATATAAAAATTTGATGGTAAATTACCATATTTGTTACTTTGTTTTGTCATTTTTTGTGAAATATCGATATTTTGAAGTACTAACATTTACACAACACTGTAAACTATTCTGGGTTTCAGTTTTTACAAATTTACTATTGGATAGAACATAAAACAATTAAGCCGTCTGAAAAAAATGTGTTATTACAGCTCATTTAAGTTATTACAGCACCATAAGCAGGTGTGGATGAGAAAGTCACATGATAAACCAAAGCTGAAACAAGCAACTTTTCCCACAAGTACAGAAGAAACATACTAATATATAGAAGACGCTTAGTGTCATACACAACTACTAAACACCATCATATAGTAATACACCTAAATGATGCCAACCATTAAAGGGCCATGAAACACCAAAACACATTTTTGAGCTGTTGACAGTCATATATGTGTCCCACGCTGCTATAAACACTATTAGGACACATATAATTGACTAAAAAGTGAAAATTGGTTGTTTTTGCGTTATTTCAAGCAAATTCGTTCTTCCGGTTTGAAACGAATTTTTGAAGCTGCGTCACACCGATGAGATCCTTGCGTATATTCCAGCGTGGAGAGTGGACGCCTGTCCCGGCCAGAACGTTCTGACGTCTCTGAGTGATCGGCATTAATTCATGAGATAGACTTGGTTCAAACCAACCAGAGCGCTCTATTGTGTAAGCGGCACAGCTTCATTAATATTCATGATCGCTTCGAAGATTGTACCTTACAGCAGTTGCGGAAGACGCATCAAGCGCGAGTGATTTACATGCTAAGTCAATGCAAAGGCGCGAATAGGCATCCTGCAACGCGATACGCACGAATGGCGCCGTGCGTTTGACGCGCTTAACGCCGCAATTCGCGTGAATCGCTTCAGTTTGAAAATGAAATGAAAATGAGCTTCAGCGGACGTTCGCGCCGCGTTAACCAATCAGGAGCTTGCTCTTGTGGGGGTGTGATTATGACGTAGCCCCAGCTAACAGGGAACGTTCCCAGAACATTCACTAGCGTTCTTTAAAAGTTGTGAAAATGTTAGCACAGAATGTTATCAATGGAACGATTTTAGAATGTTCTCATAAAGTTGTAAACGTTCTTGTAACGTTGTTAAAAAAACGTTCTTAGAACAAAGTTCTTGGAACGTCTTCAGGACGTTATTTGTACTTAATGAACATTCTCCTAATGTTGAT
>CAIGQQ010038854.1:2757721-2768512 GCA_903798035.1 Danio albolineatus | reverse complement strand
CTAATGTTGATAAAAAACGTTCTTATAACAGTTTTTGGAACATCTTCTGGACATTATTTGTTCTTGATTAACGTTTTCGAAATGTTGATGGAAAATGTTCTTATAACAAAGTTCTTGGAACGTCTTCAGGACGTTATTTGTACTTGATGAACGTTGTCATTGTAGGTTTTATGAACGTTGTAAGAACGTTATGCTCACCATAAAGAAACATTCTAGCAACATTAAGCAAACTAGACATTTATTGGAATGTTACAAATAAACGTTCTTAGAACATTATATTTTGGTGGAAATTTAGGCTTTAAAAACATTGTAAGGACGTTATGCTAACCATAAAAAAAATGTTCTAGTAACATTAAGCAAACTGGACATTTCAACATTCTCGGAACGTTACAGAAAACGTTATGAGAACGTTCTCACAACCTAAATTTGTTAGCTGGGGCGCCTGTTGTTGTTGGTGTCCTGAGGGAAAACTCGGCTCAGTCAGAAGCACCGCTGAAAGCTTCCATCATAAAGGTACAGTTTCTGGAGGAGTTTATGAGCTCACAGACCTGGTGCACCTCTGAAATAATCTAATGGACTATCAGCCTTCATCAGTAGACTATCAGTGGAATATCAGCCTTCATAAAGCACATAAAACAGTTATTCTCTCTATAAAACACCTGTTAGCCAATTAGCAATAAAGCTACAGTCACCAAGCCATAGACAGAAGCCCTGCCCATCACGCGAATCCGAAAATAAAGAGAAAGTGCCGTTAAAGTCAACAAATTAATAATTTGGCAAATAATTTGATTACTGATATCCATGTATACACAGTCTGTGTGAAAAGGAGCGCGTGCACAAATGGAAACTCCCATTTTTATGCAAAACCTTCCCTCTTTCCCTTTCCCCGACACTCCTACCTAAACAGAGCTGGACACACCCACTTTACTGAGCTTTTCCAAACTAGAGGTGTGAAAACACCACGCTGAGACTGGGGGGTTTCGTGGCCCTTTAAGGACTAGAGGTATCCATAATCCTAGACCAGGCAGTCTCCTGAGCAGATGCTGTGGCAGTCTTGGAGGAGCAGAGCATGTGACTGATTCCTGAAAGAACTGTGTGATAGACGAGTCTCCGCATTGATCCCGTCGGCCAGCCTGAACACTAGCTGACCTATTCACACCTGCAGAATCTCCACAACGGACATCCAGTAATCTCCAGCCTCCGGTTCCTAGACTGCAGCTCTGCAGAAGAAGTTTGGCCAGAGAAGAAATGGTCGTGCCCAACTAAGCCTGGATTCTCTCAAGGTATTTTCCTTCACTTTCGTCAGTTGGTGATGTTTGTCCCTCGCCACAGTCGCCACTGGCTTGCTTGGTTTGGGACTTGTGGGTCTGCACATTGAGAGATTTACTCTTCAGTGTTTGGACTTTCAGCAGTGAAAATTAAAACACACTGAACTGGACTAAACTGAACTTCAACTCTGAAAACTGGACTGACACAGTTTCAATTTACTAGAACTTCAATTTACTAGGACTTCTATGTTAAGCTGCTTTGACGCAATCTAAATTGTAAATAAATATGTAAATGAATTGAATAAAATTAAAGTTATACAATAAACAATATTTAACAACATTAGATGTAACATAAAACTCTAATGCGCAGAACTCAAGGGAACAAAAACATAAAACAACCACAGTAATGTCAACAAAAAAGCATGAAAAGTGGCATGAATATCTGGGAATGTACATTTATGGTTATTCATAGTAAAAGGAAACTTAAACAGGTAACAGATTTTTACCATGCAACTTTACCGTTGCAATTACAGACATTTTTTTCAGTCTTACTCCTTGGTGGACAGTATTTAACCTCATTCTTGTAAAACACAGTTAATTTCTGCATAAAACCTAGCTTTCATATATTGTTTTAACTGATTTTGGAAAAAAACAACAACCTCAATACATTAAAGAAACGAACAAAACCCTATCAGTTTTGTATTATGGTTTCTAGTTTGACTAATTTGACTAATATAAGGAGTTTAAGAAAAAGGCCTGTCCATCTTGAATTTACATTCCGAGTCACAGCGAAAACCCAGACAGCCCTATAAAGCTCATCATGCGGTCCAATCAGCTGCCCTGCCATTTGATCCTCTTTTTAATGTGCCCGAGATGCAGGAACATTTCGTTCTAGATGAGGGCTGATAACAGTGATGATGTCTTCTAATCTCAGACAATTATCTACATGTTATTGTGGTTAAGCCAGAATGAAGATGTATTCATCGTCACGATTCTCTATTTTAATAGACACCTTAATTACCCCCAACACAAGTCATTAAAATGTAAGGTAGAGTACTCATTTGAATAATCATAGTGCTGTCTTGGCAGGCATTGAGACCTCTTGTTCACAGCGGCGAGTTCAACACTGAACTGTTAAAAATATACCTTTTATATTTTGATTTGAGCTCTTTTTTTATTCGGCAGAGATGTCTTTCAGAGATAGATAGGTGTGCTTTGTCCAGGCTTTATCTGCAGTTCTGAGCTATTTTTCTCTGTCTCTGCTTTCACGGTTGCTACTTTTGATGGCACACTGTTTACACCATTGATCTCGTACAATGACAGGTGTGAGTTTTGTGATGGGGTGCCCATTTAAGCCCATTGTTTGATACTGTAAAATGTTCTTTCTCTGTTAGTTCACAGTAAAAGGACATTTCAGATAACCTATAATTTGCTACATTATTAGAACCTGATATTATTTGAAAAGTGTTTTTATGACCTTGCGGAAAACACTGATAATACGATCGTCTAGCCCTGTGTTAATGACAGTTTAACTTGTGTAGCATTGCAGCAGTTTTGTTCAGAGAGAAACAGTGACATCTTTATTAATTTAACGTACCAGATCAAACTGAGTAAAGCCGCAGAAAAGCTTTTTAAAGATGTAGGTCTGTTTCTGCCGCTTTTTATCTAACAATTCTGACTTGCAAGTCAGAATATACTGTATCTCACAAATTAGGGCTGCACAATACACTACCTGACAAAAGTCTTGTCACTTATCCAAATTTTAGGAACAAAAAATTATAACTTGACTTCCAGTTGATCATTTGGTTTCAGAAGTGGCTTATATGAAAGGCAAAGGCCTCTAGATTACGCTTATTTTACAAAATAAAATATGTTAATGCATTGATTTTCAATTATTTAAAATCATTTAAATAAATTATTTAAAATCAATTATTTTAAGACAGTAAGGTCTGAATTTGCTTAGACAAAAGTCTTGTCAGTTAACAAAAAATAACGCATAAAATATAAAGTCATGGTGCAGTGTGAAAAGAATTAATATTATGTATGACTCCCATGAGCTTGGAGGACTGCATCCATACATCTCTGAAATGACTCAAGTAACTCATTAATAAAGTCATCTGGAATGGCAAAGAAAGCGTTCTTGCAGGACTCCCAGAGTTCATTCAGATTCTTTGGATTCATCTTCAATGCCTCCTTCATCTTACCCCAGACATGCTCAATAATGTTCAAGTCTGGTGACTGAGCTGGCCAATCCTGGACCACCTTGACTTTCTTTGCTTTCAGTATCTTTGTTGTGGAGGCTGAAGTATGAGAAGGAGCACTATCCTGCTGAAGAATTTGCCTTCTCCAGTGGTTTGTAATGTAATGGGCAGCATAAATGTCTTGATACCTCAGGCTGATGATGTTGCCATCCACTCTGCAGATCTCTTGTATGCCCCCATACTGAATGTAATCCCAAACTATGATATTTCCTTCACCAAACTTATTGGAATACTGGGTCCATGCAGGTTCCAAAAGGTCTTCTGCAGTCTTTGTGATGATTGGGATGAATTTTAACAGATGATTTATCGAAAAAATCTACCTTCACTTTTTAAAATGACTTAACTAGAAGTCAAGTTATTTTTTGTTCTGGGATCGACGACAAGACTTTTGTCAGGTAGTGTATAAATCATTGATGTTGCAACCTGTATATCCACAACAGTCAAATCGCAGGATGTACATTGTGGAGTCAGGATTATAGTTGACCAGGTACAACAGTTCAGAACACACGATAATTTTGGAGTCATTTAAGTTTAACCAAAGTAAAAGTTCATCAATTGCATGTGTTTTAAGGCCTGTGTAAACTTTTTAAGCGAGTTTAAAGCATTTGGGCACAAGGAATTATTACATTTTTAACTTTAACAAAGATTAATTGTGTTGAATTAATTACATAATGAAGAATATACAGCTTTATAGTACATTTGATTTATTTCTTAACCTGTATACTGTTAGACTCCTTCATTTGTATAGTGCTCTATTTGTCTCTGCTTGTGATTTGTTTATTAGATTTTATGCACTCCCCTACAAAATCATCCCAATCAATCTAAAATTGTTAATTTATTAAGGTATCTTGTGAAATAATAACACAATATAAATCGCATAAAATCAAAATATTGCAATGTACGTTTATTCCAATATTGTGCAGCCCTTTTAACAAATCTGACTTTTTGTTCAGAATTGCATGATACAAACTCACATTTGTTAGATTTTAAGACAGAACTGTGAAAAATATACTATTAATTGTGAACAAAAAATAATAATTTTCAGCATTGTTGGATACAGACCCAGAAATTATTGGGGAAAATACAATTTGTAAGATAAACAGCTTCTATACTATATTTATTTTTAATTGAAAAAGCTTCAAAGGATAATATGCAGATGATTAATTATAAACTATATGCAAAAATAGTAACCTACAAATCGATATATTGTTTAAATAAATAAATAAATAAATAAACCTTATAAGAAACTTGTTTTACAGTGTAGAGCAAACTAGACCATATATATAATTTCCCCTTTTATCTTATTGCCAAACAATACGAGCCTTTCCAGAACTTTCCAAAAGAGGGAAATAAAGCTGTTGACTCAGTGAAAAAAATATTTAACATTACCCCTGCAGATTAGGAATCCTCCTCAAAGTATTGTTTACCGTTTGTAAGTATACCTAATAAAGTTTATAATAAAAGCCTTCAATGTTGATTGTCGCGGAAGCCAACATTTAAATTGGTGAAAGATTCAGATGATTCAAATGACCGTTTTTATGTGTGTGAACTGAATCAACTGATTCATTTAAACATTCAAAAGAACGATTCGTTCGTTCACGAGTAACGTAACAGCAACTTCTTCCGGAGACAGTCGGTCACAACCATTGGTCACAACACCAACACTGTTTTCAAACTTTCTCCTTTTGTTTTACACGGAGGGACGAGTATTATAAGCACGTTTTGAAAGGAATCCTTGGTGAGTATACGATGACAGAACACATACAGTACCTTCAAAATAAATCCAAAATGGGCGCCGCCATACTCACAGTAGGAACTTGCACATTTTCGTAGAAATAGCATACCTTTCTGCAAGATTTAAATATTTTACACTGTATATTAATGTCAAATTATTGACAACCGTTTTTAAATCATACAGACACGAGATTTATGCTGCTTTACAGTCGACGGCGGAATTAGAAGTTCACAAGTTGAATGATTTTCCCCGTCTAACCACAAGATGGCACCCACAGCGGAGTTTTATCGGTGTAAGTTTCTAAACAAAATATTTTTATTAAGATAACATTTGTATACAGGACAGAAATAAAAAAGGCCTTCAATTGACACTTCATTAATTGTTAAATAACTTTCACGGGTGCACAAAATTTTTATAATCTAATTTGTTTGAGGGTTTTGTCAACCACAACACAAAAAATACAGTATCTTTCCAGTGCACTCGAGTTCACTCCCTCTTTATCATTCACTCCTTCAAGTGTACTATATTAGTGGACTAATGTAGGAAATAGTGAATGAGAATGTTTTGGGCTATTTTGGAAACAGCACCACAGTTTAACTCTAATAGGCATTTAGAAACTTCACCAGAAACGTCTAGTCAAGTGTTTTGGATCCAGTTGGAGCTAAAATATTCAGAAGCTGGATTGGACAACCACATTGTGAGCAAATGTTCATTAATTATTTTTCATGATATTCAGTAATATTCAGCTGTCTTTGATTAGCGACATCACTATCTGCCAGTTTCCGGCACCTGAGTCTAAACCTCATTTTGACGCTGCTGTTTCAAAGATGAATTTCACACTTCAGTTATTCAGTGGTACATCGAGCTATTCCTGTATAGTGCTATAGTTGCAAAGAGCAGAATGTGTGACTAACAAAAAAATAAGTGCCTTAGGTTTATAAGTTTAGGCCCCATTGTGTCTGTTACTTCCTGCACTTTGGCCTTTTCCCTCTTTGGCATTGCATTGGATTGGCTGAGAATGAGGTAAAGAGTGAATTTTAACCCACTGAAATACAAATAGCTTTAATGCACCGGCCTCTCATTCTATAATACCAGCGGTGCGTCTGCGTGTGTGATGCATCGTCTCTCTGGAGACACATTACACAGCTAATGGTCTGAGCGTGCTTCATTACTGCTTTAATCCAGCACAGTGAGATCATTTCAAAACACACACAGACACACATTTCATATCTTTGACACATTTGTACTAATTCCCCCCACCCCACACCCCACAATCACCAATTTTGCCTCTGTTTGTGTTTCCTGTGGAAACATACAGTATGCAAAAAATAATTGGTTTTTATTGTATATACTTTCAGATGCCGCTCTCTCTGCATAGGCTCGCTGTCGCTACACATTTCTAAAGCCACCCTTCAGCGGGCGAACCCTGCTACCTCCACCTTTTTATCTCTCCCTCTCTCTCTTTCTCTCCCTTTCTGTAAATGCCATCTGAGAAGAGAACACTCTGACAGGCTGACCTTGAGTCAGCGCCCATAACTCAACAGGTACTTACAGTATGAAACAGATTGCTTTTATATGGGCCTGTAAAACAGATCCATGTATCTGTCTGAATGCTATGACTCATAAACACCAGTCAATCATACACCTATCTATTTGTGTGCATTCTATATCTCAGAGTGATTTTTATTTGGGAATTTGGCCCATACATCTTTATATAAACAAATAATGGCATATAATTGTGGTTTAATGGATAGCACGCATGAAAGGACATGTTTTTGTAAGAAGCTTTGGATAACAGCATTATTACTTGCTAAATTAATAAATGTAGAGCTTAACAGGTATTTGCTCGAGGAGCAGAGTATAACACCTGTAAAAGTCTAGTCATCCTGTCGCATATACAGTGCTGAGCATAAATAAGTATACCCCGATTTTACAATTAGTATTTCAGTGAATATAGGTAATATGTTTTGGTGCACTTGAACAAAACATATTTATTTAAAAGATATATTTGTTAAAATAATATTTTAGTCACAGAACATATTTACAAATACAAAAATAAACATTTAAATGCAAGCAAATTACTACAAAATTTGAAATAAAAAATGTTATCTTGATTTTGGCGCTCTTTATTTTTTTTTTATTTAAAATTTTAAAAATAAAATTGGGTTATTTTTTGACTTATTTTTGGACCATTATCATGAGTTATTTTGTAGACTAGCTGCAGCTTTGGCTCAGTACTGAATAATCTAATTTATATGCACAAATATAATACTGTAAATAGTCTTTTAGAAAATATGAATTTATAAGATAGATTTGTTACTCATATATGCTGAGCACTATATATGCTGCACAATGTAACGTATTTGTGCAGTACTGTACATGATATAAGCTGTGCTGAGACACTGAAACACTGTATTATGAGCAGTGCTTGTGTAAATAAATACAGTTCCAGACTTTACTCTGAAACCCACAACCCATTTATTTAGACTGAAGAGTTTGAGTTGTAAATAATAAAGTATAATTACTTGTATTTGTATATATTTACAGCCAAATTGTGTTGGTTATTTAGTACTGATCTGCTCACATTTGTTGAGCAAATCTGCAATGAACTCTTGTACTTTGTGTACAAACAATGGTACTTTAAAATAATTGGTAAATATTACTGGACAGTGTAAAGACCTGGGGAATAGTGTTCATCATTCATTTTCTTTTCGGCTTAGTCCCTTTATTAATCTGCGGTCGCTACAGTGGAATGAACCACTAGTTTATCCAGCATATGTTTTACGCAGTGGATGCAACTAGACAGGACCGTTGAGGTGTACTCACCTTTGCATATTAACAATGTGTATCAAAACAAAAATGTTTAAAATAAATAACACCATATTTCATACATATTATAATGGCATCAATTTCTAAAACATTGAATTGTTTTTTAAGCATTTACAGTTGTCAGACAAATAAAAACTTTAGTTGAAAATTTGAGTTAATGCAAAATATCCGCATGACAAAAATGACTGCTTCTCTGAAGTGATACCTTACATTATCCCAGACTTATTAAGCATATGCAGTTGTCTTGATAAATGTTCTTTAAATGAAAAATACAATTATTAAAATACAAAATACAAATCATGTGTTAATCTGCTTCTCTGAATTGATTTATACAGAACTGTTGAAATAAAAGACAGTATTTAAGGCAAGTATATTGACAGTAGGTGTAATTTAATTATCTTTAAATGGAAAGTAACCACCTACTTTACTTTTTCCATAGAAATTAATTACAGTCTCTAATTAACTGCAACTAATTACACCCAACACAGCCAATGATTTGTCTGATATATAGAATGACTGTAGATGAATAAGTTTATTCAAAATATGAACTGCAAAGAATTACATAATAATGTCATGGCAACTTGTTTTTACATTAACTGCATTTAGAAAGTTAACCATGTTTATACTTTTTTAAGTTGAACAATTTTTAATTTATCAAGTCAGTTTAACTGATGCAAGTTAAAATTTAAGTCAATTCATCTTTATTTTTACAGTGCTTTTACAATGTAGATTGTGTCAAAGCAGCTCAACATATAAGTTCTAGTAAAATGAAATTGAAACTTTGTCAGTCCAGTTTTCAGAGTTAAAGTTCAGATTAGTTCAGTTCAGTGTGGTTTTATTTTCACTGCTGAAAGTCCAAACACTGAAGAGCAAATCCATCAATGCGCAGTTCCACATGTCCCAAACCTAACAAGCCAGTGGCGACAAACAAACTTCACCAGTTGACAAAAGTGAAGGGAAAAAAGTGGAGAAAGGCCACACTGTAAAACCCAACAGTCAACTTTATCAAATGAAATGAGTGTAGTTAACTCAAAATTTACAGAAAGTTAATTCTACTCAGGCGGTTCATTCCGCTGTGGCGACCCGGGAATAATAAATGGACTAAGCCGAAAAGAAAATGAATGAATGAATAATTCTACTCATCTGAAAAAAAGATTTTTGAACTCAGTGTTGAAGGTGAGTTAATTAAATTTAATACCTCATTACTTTAACTTAAATGGAGTAAGGTCACGGTACTCATATAGATTAGTTTTTTTTAACTCAAATGGTTTGTATCAGTTTCCTCAAACAGTGTTAGTAGTCTTAACTTATTAGGTTTTACAGTACTCAGTTGGTTTGAGTTCTCTTCATTTATTTGGTTTTACTGTGCTCAGATTGCTTTGTTTACTCAAATGGATTAAGTTCACAGTACTCATTAGGATTAGTTTTTGAACTTAAATGGTTTGCTGCAATCGGTTTCCTCAAATGGTTTGAGTTACCTTCACTTTTTGGGTTTTACAGTGCAGGCTTAGTTGGGCACGACCATTTCTCCTCTGGCCAAGCTACTTGTTCAGAGCTGCAGTCTACAAGCTGGGGTCTGGAGAACGCTGGTCCAAAATGACTTCTAAATTCAAATTGTTACTTAAACAACTTAAAAATGAGTGAGCAACATGTTTTTTACAGTGTAGCTACCAATTGATTTGTTAAAAACAATATCAAGAATTTTTTACTTTTAATTTTTTTAAGTTTTTACTAATTGAAGTGGATTGAACATAAAACAAATAAGTTGTCCCAAAAAAACTTGAGAATTGTGTTGTTTCAGCAAACAGCAAACATATTTTTTGGAGTGTGTAGTAATCTAGTAATCTAATAAAAAAAAATCCTGTATTTCCTAAAAACAAAATACTTCAATGTCAGTGTTTTCTAATATCGCCTGGCCCAAAAAGCACTGAAGATTCTCTCATATCACTAAGCACTGTGGACCATCGCTGACAGAATTCCCATCAAACTGACTCTTTCCACACCCTCAAACTGGATCTTGCACATTCCTGCCTATCAAGTGTTCCGACAAAGCTTTATCTAATGTGCAAGTGCCCTTCTCTGAAATTACCACGTCTGCCGTGATTACTTATAGTCTCAGACGCCAGTGAAGATCTGTACATCCTCGTCTGCGCAGCGCCCATGAAGGTATAATTAACCACACAGTCTCGAGCCCTCATTTCAGTCTCGGCGTATTAAACACAGCATGTCTTGGCCGCATTTGGCATCCTAACTATCTCCGTACTTGAGTCATGCAGACAAAGGAAAGGCTTTGTTTCTGTTTCATAATTGCATTGTGTGGACGCTTACGCAGTGACCGGCGAACAGTCACGAGGCGAGACGGCACAGACGCTACACGAGCGCTCTGTAAATTAGCATACCATCTGAATTCAGTGAGCACACGCAACTTCGGGGTCAATATGCATGTCAGCGGCATGTGTGCGTGTGAGAAAGAGGGAGGGAGACAGAGAAAGGGCTCTCTCCAAGAAAGTCAAGTGGGGTTGACGGCTGAACAGTCTCTCTGCTTCTGTGTTCAGAATGGACGATTCTGTTTCCTACGCTTTAGAAAGCCAATCTCAGACTAACCCTAGTGAATAATCACAAATCCTCCTCTGTGCGTTTTTCTGTCTAGGACACACACACACTCACACACACAGATGTATCTTTGAATCTTTGAGAG
>CAIGQQ010038854.1:2683164-2757711 GCA_903798035.1 Danio albolineatus | reverse complement strand
AAAGAGGAGAGAAACTGTGTAATTACCGCCCTTCAAACCACAACAGCACCATTCTAATCAAGCCTGTATGGAGCCTCGACGCACACACACACACACACACACCGTCTCAGGTAGAGAAATCTAATTGAGGATGAGGGCTGAAAATTAAAATTAAAGCTTAACATTAGACACACATAACCTTGAGATACAATTTGAAGTGGTGAATTCTCTGAGAGAGAGAGAGAGATGTTACAACCTCGCATAAAGAACGCTAACAAAAAACGAGTGGGTTGGAATAATGAGTTTTTTCCTGTGTTAAATCCCTTTTTTATGCCGCGAATCCATTTCTTCGAACCTCTCAGTCAGGAAGAGCTCTTTTCGTTAATCACTTCATTTTCCCGCTCAAATGGGTCGGCCCACTCACAGACCTTGACTAAGTATGCGACGGAGGGATGGAAAGATGCAAATGTGGGGCAAAATTATGAAAATATGAGGTTTGGATAGAAGGTTACCGCGAGAAGTAATTACGGGTGTTCGGTGGAAGGAGCTCCAGCCCCTCTTCGCTTTCTCCGACAAGCCTTGCTGAGGCAAATACGAGCGAGTGTGGAGCTAATGACTCTTAATGTGGCGACGCTGGCCATAATTTCATAGTCCTCGCTCTTAATAAGCGTAGATGTAATGAATTGGTATTTAGAGGAGAAACTGTTTCCATATATCCGTTTAATGCCATTACTGAGCAAATTAACCTTGCAGGGGATTCATTAAGCTCTGTTCCGATTGGCTGATCATGCGGGTGGAACAGGAAACGTATTAAGGATGGACAACCTTTAAAAACGCCAAGCCTCAAAGTTTTAGTGTCGGACGATGTAGTTAATAACCACAGCTGTAAACGTGTGTGTAGTGAGCGAGCCCTGCGTTATACCACTAAACAACACTTCAACCCTTCCCCCAGCCCACCTCTGGAGTGGAGCTGATTGACTCGTCATGTTGGAGAACCGCTCTGAGAGTTCAAGTAGGAGTTGAATCGTTCCATCGAGAGGTCATAAATGAGCAGATGATTGACAGATGTCTTTATGACTCAGTCAGTTTGACTGATGCGCTACAAACTGCAAGAACAGATGAGACAAAAGATTTTAAAAAAGAAAGCCTGTCTGGTCATCAATCTTACTGTGAAAGTGAATCAGATCATCAATATAGCGTTTGCTCCTCTCTCTCTTTTATTTTTGCAGTTCTCTTCACAGAGTGTTTAAAATCTGTCTGTTTTTTTTTTTTTTTTTTTTTACCAGATTACATTTCGGAGCTGGTTGCATAAACTGCTTAGACTAGTTTTAGGAAGTCACACGTTTTATTTTCTTCAAGACATTACATTTTAAGGAAAAATGTTGATTTGTAAACTTAGTAACTTACTGTAGACTTGGGTGCCACTGTGGCGTAGTGGGTAGCATGATTGCCTCACAGCAAGAAGGTCGCTGGTTCGAGCCTTGGCTGGGTCAGTTGGCATTTCTGTGTGGAGTTTGCATGTTCTCCCTGTGGTCGTGTGGGTTTCCTCCAGTGCTCCGGTTTCCCTCACAAGTCCAAAGACATGTGGTATAGGTGAATTGGGTAGGCTAAATTGTCCATAGTGAATGAGTGTGTATGGATGTTTCCCAGAGATGGGTTGCAGCTGGAAGGGCCTCCGCTGTGTAAAACATATTCTGGATGATTTCGTGGTTCATTCCGCTGTGGCGACCCCAGATTAATTAAGGGACTAAGCCGACAAGAAAATGAACGAATGAATGTAACTTAGACTTGTCGCATTTATATAATGCTACTTTCTGTTGATCTGAAATGCGTCTTTTATCCTTACGTGGATATTAACATCTGCTACATGAATAAATGGAAATGTAGGGCCATTACAACACCATTTTTCTAAAGTTAAGGTTAATAATTTTAATTTTAATCTGAAAAGCAAGAGCTCTTAGCTTACTTGTGCTTGTTCAAACTTTTAAAATGGAGGGTACATTTATGCAATCGGCTCCTTAACATGAGACAAACATTTTTCTTTTATGATTAAAAACACAAAATGTATACAGCTATTAACACTATTAAAAAGTATTGTTTTAGTTGTATCTAGGCATGGGCCGGTATAAGATTCTGACGTTATGATAACCCTGGATAAAAATATCACGGTTTCACGGTATGATGATATTGTGTTTACTGCTCTAAAATATGCTCTTTTTAAATGCCTGGCTAAAAAACAAAACCTTTTTCCCCTTTGAACACAATATATTTTATTTTGAGAAACATTTAAATTATTTTGTAGCAGTAAACATGTCATCATCATTCATTCATTTTCTTTTCGGCTTAGTCCCTTTATTAATCCGGGGTCGCCACAGCGGAATGAACCGCCAACTTATCCGGCATTTGTTTTATGCAGCGGATGCCCTTCCAGCCACAACCCATCTCTGGGAAACACATTCATACATTCTCATTCACACACATACACTATGGACAATTTAGCTTACCCAATTCACCTGTACCGCATGTCTTTGGACTGTGGGGGAAACCGGAGCACCCGGAGGAAACCCACGCAACCACGGGGAGAACATGCAAACTCCACACAGAAATGCCAACTGGCCCAACCGGGTCCTGCCCCAACCGGGGATCGAACCAGCGACCTTCTTGCTGTGAGGCGAACGTGCTACTCACGCGCCACCGTGGCTAAACATGTCAGGCTAAATAATTCAAATGAATCATTGACTTCTGCTGTTTTCATTAGTTGTAATAACACAGATTTCTTTACAATTTAAAACGACACCTTTGGATATCTTTTCTGCTGGTGATTCTGTTGTCCTAAAAACAAACAAACAAAAAAATAATAATAAAATAAAAAATCTCATGTTTTTTTTATTTAACTAAATTGGCCATATTGTATGAGTGTGTGTTTGTGAATGTGAAAGTGTATAGGTGATTCCCAGTACTGGGTTGCTGCTGGAAGGGCATCCGCTGTGTAAAACATAAGCTGTAATAGTAGCTGGTTCATTCCGCTGTGGTGACCCCTTATAAATAAGGGACTAAACCGAAGGAAAATTAATGAATGAATTTAGAAAGTGCATATTCTGCATAAACTTATTCTGCTTTCCTGATCCTACATAAACCACAGTACTTTAATGACTGTTATTAATCAGCTAATTTATTACATTGCAAAAGTGATAGTTAATAGTTTATTAATACCAAAAATTGTACCCTAAAATAAAGTGTGAACAATATAAGAATATAAACTATTCATTCATTCATTTTCCTTTTGCTTAGTGTCTGTTTCAGAGGTCACACAGCGAAATGAACCGCCAACTATTCCAGCATATGTTTTACGTTGCGAATGCCCATCCAGCTGCAACCCAGTACAGGGAAACACCCATACACTGTCGCATTCACACACACACTCATACACTACGGCCAAATTAGATTAATCAATTCACCTATAGCGCACGTGTTTGGACTGTGGTGGAAACCAGAGCTCCTGGAGGAAACCCATGAGAACATGCATACTCCACACAGAAATGCCAAGTGACCCAGCCGTGACTCGAACCAGCAACCATTTTGCTTTGAGGCGACAGTGTTAACCACAGCCACCGTACCACCCTAAATTATTCATAAATATGATAAATAAATGCAACAAAATATACAATGGTCATTTAAGATAGAGTGGCCAGCTTTCCTTTGTTTTATTGTTAATCCATCATCTGCTGTGGTTATTAAGCCCACATTTGTAAGCGCAATAAAAAAGAAGTGAACGAAATGTTTTGATATTAACCTCCCAACCTGCTTCATGAGCTACCCATGTGCTTCTTTACACTCGTGAAGTTCACATTAATATCCTAAAGTGCAGCTCTAGCGTGGGCAGCATAATCAAAAGCACGAGAATAAGACATGATCATTTGAAAATCCTCGAGTTGCCAAGAGAGACAAACTGCAATTCAGGGACAAATGATGATTTTTACTCACGCTAATGTCATGTCTTTAACTGCTGAAGAGGGCTCTTAATTATGCTCTCTCATTCAATCAAACTGTTTTCAATCAAAAGTTCGCTTTACGCAGACTTTGTAAACGGGGGATTTATTTATTTATATAACTATTCTTTTATCTTTGTGTGTGTGTGTTTTTTTTTTTTTTAGCTAGACGGGGAACAAGATTAAATCCATTATATTATAATTAAAATTTTTCACTGAACAATGAGTTGCAAATTAAAGTGCAGGTCTTATGTGTGGGTGTTTGTGCGTGTTTGTTTAAAAATGGTGGGACTGAAGGGAGGATAAGCAAACACATAAATCCTGAATAATTTAGATCTATTCGATTTCTTTCCCAATGCTGTGTTTCTATACCTGCAGTGCAACCAAAACAGTTGAAAGCGTCCTCTTTTTTTATATCAGATCAGCTCTCGGCATCTGATATATTACAGTAGATTCTATCAGAGTATATTTGTTTGGTCTAGTTTTGTCTAATACCCAGAACCCATCAACAGCAATTTTTGTCTGCTATGCCCAAAATGGTATTAACAGTCTTCTGTCAGGAAAGAAAAGGAATGAGAAAAGCCAAAAAAAGAAAGCAGATAGAGCAGACAATGGTGTTAAAAAAAGTATTTATTATTGTTGAATTTGTGCTGATCTGAAACAATTGTTTTTATATTATAAGTGCAATATAAATTGCATTATAAAAAATTGCATAAATAGCAAAAATTAATGCTTTGTTTACTACATCGTGACATTAAAAACCTTGAACTAGAGATATTTTCTTGTTATATATAAATAGGCATAAATAAGAAGTAATAGAGGGCATCACTGTGGCGCAGTGGGTAGCACGATCACCTCACAGCAAGAAGGTCGCTGGTTTGAGCTTCGGCTGGGTCAGTTGGCATTTCTGTGGAGTTTGCATGTTCTCCCTGTGCCTGTGTGGGTTACCCCCACATGTCCAAAGACATGTGGTGATTTGTGTAAGCTAAGTTGTCCGTTGTGTATGTGTGTGAATGATTGTGTATGGATGTTTCCCAGCACTGTGTTGCAGCTGGATGGGCATCCGCTGTGTAAAACATATGCTGGATAAGTTGGCGGTTCATTCCGCTGTGGCGACACCAGATTAATAAAGGGAATAAGCTGAAAATGAATGAATGAATAAAGTAATAAAATATATGGAGAAAATAGAATAAAAATGAAAGCAAAAGATAAATTATGTAAATACTCAAAGAATAAATAAGAAGTAATAAAATGTATGAATATAATAAAAATGACAATTGAAAGATTAATTATATCTAAACTCAAAGCATAAATATAGAAAAAATACAATAAAATTGACAATCAAAATATAAATTATATAAATATCATACTCAAAGCAATAAGACGAAAGAGAGAAATAAGAGAAATAATCAAAGAATAAGATGTGAAAAAATATATAGAGAGAGAAAATACAGTAAAAATAACAATAAAAACATAAATTATATAAATGTTCACAGACTAAATAGGAAGTAATAAAAAGTATGAATATAATACAATAAAAATAATGATTGAAAGATAAATTATATAAATACCCAAAGCATAAAATACAATAAAATCAAATAAAATCAAAGCATAAATTATATAAATAATCAAAGCCTAAATGACATAATCGATGATTGTAAAAGATTGCATTATGAAAGGGAATAATTGAATGAATGGAAAATATCCATACATACAATGACACAAAATATCATCAAATGAACCCCAATTACTTAAATAGTGTTATTTAACAATAGTATTATTAGATAATAATTAATTATTAGTTCTTGGAAAGGAAAATGTTACAGCCGTTGGCTTATGTTAATGTAAAATGTGAATAATTACAAAAGTGTACAATGTAATATTGTGAGTATATATTGTTTAATCTAAATATTTTAAAGGGGTTTAATTACAACACAACACAATAAATATACTGCCTCTTTAAACGAATAGAGCAAGTGGGTCTGTGTTAGAAATGTTGAGTTAAAGAAATGTAAATGTGCTGCCATCTGCTGTTGGATGAGATTCTGTACACCACAGACCTCATATTTATGTAAATATTCATGAGAATGTTGTACCAGCTTTCAGTTTTTTATGTTCTGTCATTTATCAAACAACTTTTTTAATTTAGCTTGATACTTTTTTATAAGCGAATTTGAATTAGTTTATATTTATTTATGTGATACAAATGATAATTTCTTACATTTCATTCATTTTGCATTGGTTTAGTCCCTGATTTTTCAGGGGTTGCCACAGTAGAATGAACTGCCAACTATTTCGGCATATGTTTTACGCAGCAGATGCCCTTTCAGCTGCAACCCAGTACTGGAAAACACTCATACACACTTTCATTCACACACATAGACGACAGCCAATTTAATTCATCCAATTCACCTATAGCATGTGTCTTTTGACTGTGGGGGAAACCGTAGCACCCGGAGGAAACCCACATTAACAAGAGGAGAACATGTAAACTCCACACAGAAATGCCAACTGACCCAGTCGAGACTCGAACCAGCAACCTTCTTGCAGTGAGGCATACCTATTCATTAGACACTAGTTCTTACTTTAAATGTTACTACTAAGATTTTTAATCGCACTCTTTTGTGGCAATTCTGTCATAAGGCAAGTAAAAAGCAGTTGTGATTAATAAAATAAGACTTATAATAATTACAGAAGATCTAAGTGTCTTATAAATAAGTACCTAAAAAGAACTAGTATCTATTAAATTGATACTAGTGTGAAACCTACTGTGTTTAGAATGACTACATAATGAGTAAGTACTAATAATAAAGTATGTAAATACAAGTATAAAAAAAATCTGAAACATTCGTGCTGTCTTAGGATTCTGTTTACACTGTTTGCCTTTTGACCCGCCTTTACTTTGTGTGTGTTGGAGTGTGCATGTGTGTGCCAGTTGCTTTTGTGATGTAAAAATGGGTTTATAGCTGGTTCGTCAAGCTTGAAGGACAACCGTTGTACCCCAAATGTACATTGCCTTCAGGAAAATATGAATATAGAAAATGATTTTTTTTTCTAATGTTGGGGTTACACATTTTAAGAAAAAGGTCAAGATAAAAAAAACATTTAGGGTTTTTTTTTTCTGCTGTTCAAATGGGCCCTGGGTCACTTTTTGACACATAAGTCTACAGGAGGGTAAATAGGTATGAGGATAATATATAAGTAATAGTGTCAGATTATCAAATATTGAATTAAAAATAAGAATTACTATCTAATAATGATTAAATATTCATTCATTCATTCATTTTATTTTCAGCTTACTCCCTTTATTAATCTGGGGTCGCCACAGTGAAATGAACCGCCAACTTATCCAGCATGTTTTATGCAGCAGATGCCCTTCTAGTCGCAACCCATCACTGGGAAACATCCATACACATTCATTCACACACATACACTACGGACAATTTAGCTTACCCAATTCACCTATACCACATGTCTTTGGACTTGTGGGGGAAACTGGAGCACCCAGAGGGTGCCCACATGAACATGGGTAGAACATACAAACTCTATACAGAAATGCCAACTGACCTTGCCGAGGCTAGAACCTGTGACTTTTTTGCTGTGAGGCGATCGTGCTACCCACTGCGCCACTGTGATGCCTAAATGATTAAATAGTATCTAATAAAACAGTACAATGATTAAGTGCTATCTAATTGAACATAATGAATAAGATAATCATTGAATCTAACGCTGTATACACTCACCGGCCACTTTATTAGGTACACCTGTCCAACTGTTCGCTAAAGCTAATTTCTAATCAGCCAATCACATTGCAGCAATTTAATGCATTTAGGCATGTAGACATGGTCAAGACGATCTGCTGCAGCTCAAACTGAGCATCAGAATGGGGAAGAAAGGTGATTTAAGTGACTTTGAATGTGACATGGTTGTTGGTGCCAGACGGGCTGGTCTGAGTATTTCAGAAACTGCTGATCTATTGGGATTTTCACACACAACCATCACTAAAGTTTACAGAGAATGGTCTGGAAAAAGATAAAATATTGAGTGAGCAGCAGTTCTGTAGGTGCAATTGCCTTGTTGATGCCAGAGGTCAGAGGAGAATGGCCAGACTGGTTCGTGCTGGTAAAAACGCAACAGTAACTCAAATAACCACTCAATACAACTGAGATATGCAGAAGAGCATCTCTGAAAGCACAACACATCCAACCTTGAGGCGAATGGGCTACAGCAGCAGAAGACCACACCGGGTGCCACTCCTGTCAGCTAAAAACAGGAAACTGAGGCTACAATTCACACAAGCTCACCAAAATTGGACAATAGAAGATTGGAAAAACATTGTCAGGTTCTTATGAGTCTGGATTTCTGCTGCGACATTCGGATGGTAGGGTTAGAATTTGGCGTCAACACCATGAAAGCATAGATCCAACCTGCCTTGTATCAACAGTTCAGGCTGCTGATGGTGGTGTAATAATGTGGGGGATATTTTCTTGGCACACTTGTGTCAACACCACAGCCTACCTGAGTATTGTTGCTGACCATGTCCATCGCGTTAAGACACCTTTATGATCAATTTTGTATCAGTTTGTAAGTCTGTCCTTTATCATACTGTGTTTTCTGGGTTATATTAACTGTTTTAAGTGTGCTAGGTTAGGTTTATCACTTCAAATCCCTTGCAGAACCATCCAGGTACCTTTGGAAAACTCATTTTAACATCCTATAGTTTAGGACACACATGTTTTTTAATAGTACAGTTACAGTACAGTATAGCAGCATTTATTGTTAATAATTATGGTGTGTAGTAAGTAGCAATATTAGTTGCAAAATAATTAGTTACTGTGATTAGATTACTTTTCCACTGAAATAGTAAGGGATTCCTGTTTACTGTTAAGGTAATTTAATTACAGATATTTATAATGTAATGTGCTTGTCTTAAATACTGTAAATGAATTCAGCAGTTCAACAGTTCTGTATAAATCAATTCAGAGACATCAGCAGAGTAACAAATCAAAAATATATAATGCTGAATAATTCAATTTTTTTAGCTTCTAAATAAGGTTTCATTTATCAAGA
The DNA here is from genome assembly GCA_903798035.1 of Danio albolineatus. NCBI lineage: Eukaryota > Metazoa > Chordata > Actinopteri > Cypriniformes > Danionidae > Danio > Danio albolineatus. Next base: position 2,748,673 of record CAIGQQ010038854.1, on the reverse strand, counting down.
TGGTTGCACATGCTTAAGAAACAATGAATTGTGTCAGAAAATAATGACCGTTTATGGTCAGTGGTGCAAAGTCACTAATTACAAATACTAAAATTACAGTAATTGAGTAGTTTTTTTTCTCAGGAATTGTAATTTACTAATTAGTTTAAAAATTGTGTACTTTTACTTTCCCTTGAGTACATTTTATTGCAGTATCGGTGATCCACTACTTTCCTTTGATCTCCAGTCACTACTTAATTTTTTCTGGTCCGTGGGGTTTGGCTGAGTAGATAAATCAGTCCTGCGATTCCTGTCCAATCAAATTGCACATAGAAAGTAAATCGCATCATTCTGATCAACCTTAACACAGGAGGCGCTTTATAAATGCAGCAAACTGTTTGAAAGCATTAAAAGTGTCCCAAGGAGATGATCAAAATCTTTACACTTAATGACCCAAAGACTTAATGTACTACAGTATTTTCCGTTTACACACACACCACCACAAATTTCATATAAAAGCATACTTTCACAGTATACTACTCACTACTCTTGAGTACTTTTAAAAGGGCTACTTTTTACTCATACTTTAGTAATATTAACAACATATACTTTTATGCTACTTGAACTACATTTTCTAGTAATGGTACTTTTACTTGAGTATGATTTTTTTGTATTTTTCCCACCACTGTACATGGTATGTATAAAATGTGGTGTCATTACTTTGACATGTTTTTTTTTTTATTATTATTCTTTAAGTGGTACATTTTTAATAAAGTTGAAAGGTCATTAAATGTAAAGAATTAAATGAGAATTTCTAGTGTCTGCATTGAGATTTATCTGGATATTAAGTAGTGCTGAGTCGAGTAATTAATATATTTAATGAGTAATTTTTTGGGGGGGATACATTTTTTTATTGAGTTCACAATTTATTGAGTAATTCAGTTACTTTTCTGACATAGTTATTAAAAATTATAATAATGTGATTAGTAATTGTTTTTTTTAGGTATGCCCAACCCTGGTAAGCATACAGTAGAATATTTGAACGAAAGATAAATATCCTTAGTCAAACATTTAACGTGTAATTTCTGTCATTTGTTTCCTCCAAATGGCACAAACCGTGGATCTCCAGCTCCGGTTTTCTGCTCTGTGACTGTCTGGCGACTGAATGTCATCATCACGAGGTCAGAGGTCAGATGTCAGAGCGTGTTTCAGTGATACTGACATGCTATCAAAACAGTGTTTAATTTGCAAAGTGTGGGACGGAGCCTGTGTTTAATTGATAATGGTTTGACAGGCGAAATCTTAGAGGCTGTGTAAGGTTTCTTTAGATCTCTTTAAATATCCACCCTGTAAATATTTGAAAGTAAGAAACAAAACCCAGTCGGGAGAAGTTTGGGAAACTCAACTTTATTTCCTTCATGTGGATGAATCGCTTTTGTACATTTCCACTTGTAAGTTTCTTTGAGCAAATGTAAAAACACTGCAAGTATAAAGGAAAGAGAATCTATCCATCTGAAGGTGGAGTACATGCGAAACAAAGTTAAGCTGTGAAATGTGAAAACTTCAATGAAAAGTCCAAGAAGCAACTATTTTTCAGGCTACAGCCAGACGATAATGTTTAAAATTCCAGTGCTCTTCAGTTAGTTTTGACCAAAATCTTTTACTTTTCTTTTTACTTCAACAGAGTGATAAAAAACTTGATAAAACTTTTGACACTTGCTATACGTAAACACACACACACATTTTGTTTTTTGTGAAAAGTGGGTACATTACATAGGTTTCCATTCATTTTATACTGTTCAAACTGTATATTGTATTGCCCTCACCCCACCCCTAAACCCAACCCTCACAGGAGACTGTGTGCAGCTTTACTCTCTGGTTTAGAAGCTTTTTGAGAAATGAGGACGCCAGCAATGTCCTCGTGTTTCACCTCCTTTTTGTAATACCTGTGTCATTATACAGATTTGTGTCCTGACATGTCACAAAAACACGTACACACACACACACACACACATACATACACAATTATGGGCAAGATTCAAAACTGTTAAATGGTGCTGAGAAAAAAAACCCCTCATGTTTATGATTTTTGCTGTCAAAATGAGCTCATTTGAAACAAAAAACTGTTTGGTTCTTCATCTAAACTAAATTTTACTGAAAGCAGTAAGACTAAAACTTGTTTCAAGAGTTCACACTTGATGATTGATTATAAAGCTTGTTTGGCATGCTCCGGGAGAGAGCCCTGAGCTCATGAAATCCTCGAGCCTGGAGCTCCCTCCCATTTGCAGGGCGAGAGGGGAGTTTAAGCTCAGGTAGGTCTCCCCTACTTGTTAATAGTGAATGTGAATTATAAATAACTATGGAGAGAAATAGTGCAGACAATATTGCAAACACGGGGAGAACATGTAAACTCCGCACAGAAATGTCAACTTGGCCAGGTAAAGGCCAATGTCATTCTTGCTGTGTGGCAACAGTGCTAACCACTGGGCCTCCATGCCGCCCTGTCAAGGATGGTGGGGAGTAGGGGTGGGAGGGGGGACGACCTATAGCTGGTGTGTAGTGAGCGAACTGGCGCCGTTGTCCTGTGGCAGCCGTCGCACCAAGTGGATGCTGCACACTGGTGGTGGTGGGTAGAGACTAGGGCTGTGCGATAATACGATATTTGATCATGGACGATAAAAATGACTCCACGATCCACTTTTTCAGAAAAATCGTATCGCCATACAGTATATAGTGCAGTGCTTCCGCTTCATTCATGCTTCCATGACGGGGCGCCACACCTAAGTTCATCCCGCCACGGCTATTACTGCTTCATTCAAACATTCAGTCGTCTGTTGTTGTTGTTTTTTAAAATAGCGGGTTACAATCGCACCAAAATGTATTCAAAGGTAAGTGAATTATAACAGCCGGAACTTTTCTATAACCACCGTGCGTCATTTGTTTAACCCTTTGAGGTGACATGCTGACTGACGGACGGGCTGACAGGACTCCGCGATGCGCGAGGCCAGCATTCAGGCGCAGCTTTCAGTTATGATGAACAGTTTCCTTAAATATGCTTTATAAATAAAGTTCTGTGATTCTGCATACAAGAAGTGCGCACGAACACAGAGACGATCGGCTACCCGCATGCTCTATTTGGGGCATCTGCAGACTTGCGATCTCACCCGGTAATACTGCGCTCATGACATACGTCACTGAAATAAAGCCATAAGTTGTTGGTAGATCTGTGTACAACTAGGCTATTTAATTAGTTTGTCAAGGGGTCCAGTTCATGAAGAGCATCGCAAATAAGGGGCCAGAGATGACTTGCAATATACTGAAGTGATGATGACACAACAGCAATACAAGAGCTCGTTTTTTGCTCCTTAAGACACCCACGTTGGCTTTTTCTACATTAAAATGTGAATATGTTGTATTTTGAAACTACATAACATCACTGCATTGTACAATGTGGCTTTTTTTATAAACACATTTAAATGTTGTATTACAAAGCACATCAAAATCAGTGCATTGCTCAAGTAGGCTTCTTCTACAAACACATTCATATGTTGTTTTGAACTGCATAGCAGTCAAGGATGAAGCGATTATTGCCTAGATTTTGGTTGTATGATTATATAGTCTGAAGAATAATCATGGTGGTTATCATGATTATTATGCATTTATTAAATTCAAAACACTAATAGTTTTGTTAACTTTGTAAAAAAAAGTCATTTGCATTTGTGAAGGTGTTGCTGAGGATCTGTGTCTAAGCTCTCTGATTTGAACTAAGATTTGTTCGATTTGTTAAATGTTCATTTTGATGGTACAGTAATTGTAATGCAAGTCTTGTTGAATGTTCTCTCTTTGTTCACTTGATTAAAATATTCTTGAACATACATGGTAAGAGTATATCTTTATATGAGGACATTAGTTTAGTTGTATTGTACCTTTGTAATTTGCAAAATAGTCTTTAAAAATCAACTTAAAAAAAGAATCGGGATAAAAAACGTGAATCGTGATTTCCATATCGCCCACCCCTAGTAGAGACCCCTCTCATGATTGTGAAGTGCTTTGAGTGTATGGCAATACACAATAAATACACATTACATTACATTCCAAAACACAAAAAATGTAGATTTTACAGAAGTTATAAAAAATCAATACAATTATTTTTGCATGAATTAGTTCATAATTGAAATGCAGTGAAAGTGCGTCCAAATTGGACATTGCACTTAATTATATTTCATTGAAATTTCTTTTTTGTTTCAATGTGTTATTTACTGCCTACACAGTAAAATTAGCAGTGTAAAAATGCAGTGTTACATGTCAATAACTCCAAAAATGTTGAATTAAAAATATACAGCATTGACGACGGCACGTTAACAGTGTGGTTGCAAGGTGTAAAATAATGTGATTTTCCTGTAACCCAACAAGTGCAAAAGATTGCGATAAGTTAGACATACACCATAGAACAGTGTAAAAATTAATGTTACACTGATAGGAGTACTCTCTTAATGACACTTGTAGAGCAATAACAACACTAGTGGCTGTTAAATGCCCCAAGTTTAAAACTTTGATAACTATAGTAATGCCGAGTTCAGACTGCATGATTTTAGCCCTGATTTTGACTCGCCGACAGGTTTTGAGAAATAGCCGACAAATGCCTGAAATCACAGGCGAATCGGTGCTCGTTCACGCGAGTGACAATCACACAGTGTGAACTATCAAAGACGCGATCTGAGAGAATCGCCGATGAGTCGCCGATGCCCGGGAGATATTTGGCGTGCTAAATATCTGGAGCTGTCGGCGATTCAAATCATGCCGTGTGAAATGTGTTTTGACTGAAAATAACATCGGTTATCACCTACAGCCAATGAGAGAGCAGCATTCACTAGTGTGGGTACCTGCAGGCCAGCGGGAGGTTGAGGGAGAAGTTAAAAGCGCTCATTTTCAGTTTATTCTGACAACAGAAAAATGGGTGAAAAATTTGTGTAAATTTGGCATGAGCTCACATGTCTGTTTGACGTGTCATGTGAGCAATATCACAACCTAACCCGTTCAAAAAATAAAAAAGTGGAGGAGAAATTGCTAATTCCCTTCAAAGCCAGGTGTGCAAATATGCATTTTCTACCCCATTAAAGGCTTCTTTCTCGTTTTGTTGTTAATAACAAAAGATATACTACATGTTTTTGGGTGTGAGACGTAGTTTGGACAAAGTTGTCTGCGATTCTTCCTATTTTGAAGTCATGCAGTGTGAAATTCCCTGACGCTGATTCATCTTGCAGTTTAAACAAAGCAGCGACAAAATGCAGTATGAAAACATCTGTGACACAACTACTTTGAAAATCATGCAGTCTGAACTTGGCATAAGTGTAACATTCTACACTGTCAGTGTATTTATTCAGCACTTTAGAGTGCCAATATTACACTGCAAATTTAACACTACACATGGTGTACTTTTAACACTTGATAGATTGGGACCATATATGATCTTCAGTAGTGTTAAAATCAACACTTTAAGTGTTAAATTGACACTACTTATTTTACTGTGTATAAATCTATGAACTGCACATTATACAAACAAAATCTCTCCTGTAATTGTCATGACATTTATGATCAAATTTAGGCAATCCCAGTTTTTCTTTTTCTTTTTTTTCTTTAAGATTTTGACTAGAGACTGATGCAAAGTTACAAGAGTAGGTCAAGACAGTCATTTCCATTTTAAATGCTGCTCTAATTTAAGCCACCTTTATTAATTCATGTGCACAGTATTGAATATTGAATATGTTTAATAAATTACTGGCACACTGAACTAAGCCAATCCCTAGACTAGCACAACTTAAACAAAAAAAAAATCACATTTACACTCATTGTCTCACAATCTCCTTCTCTATATGTCCAGTTGTTTCATTAATTGACAGAGATCTGATTAGATGAAGATTTTTTTACTCTTGACAGTCTGAGAAACTACAAACGTGTTTCCCACATTGGCTCATACACTGACACACACATGCAAACACACGTGTCTCCTTATGTGCCAGTAAAGCTCTCCATTACAGCGGAGCAGACATTACCACAGGGGTCTGTGTCACTTTCTAAGTTTCATTGTTGTAAATATTGCATACCATTGAATATTGATGAGTGGCACAGATAATTAATGAAGGAAAGAGCTTGTTTTCTCTAAGTGCTTCTGCTGTGTCAATTTATTGATTTACATTTAGTCCCAAAGCATGCATGACACACAAACACACCATACATTCAGAGGGAGAATGGATGGAAAAACGAAAGCCAACTGTAGATATACGCATTTATCAAAATCTGTATCGACAGTCAGACTGCTTTTGCTAAACTTTAACAAAGCTGGGTTGTCATAACCCAATGTTGGGTCTAATATTGACAAACTCAACCATTAGGTTAAAAAGTGCAAATTAAATTGAATGGAAACAATTCACCCAATGTTGGGCTTGTACATATTTGCTCCAACGTCAGGTTACAACATCCCAGCATTATTTAGAGACAATCACAATGTTTAGAGACAGTTCCAAATTTAATACAATATGTAATACTGTACACAAGATCAATCAATATCAAATCAATACCAATATCTAATACAAGATAAAGATGTTAGCTAATTATTTCTCACCAGCCATTGAGTCATATGTTGTGTGAATTGCAACCCAGGCTCATTGGAAATACGTGCCTCAGCCTACATTTTTGTACGTTACTGAAATATGTCTTTGTTGTATGTCCTTCTGTACAGGCAATGAGGAGGGGCTTGTTGTACAGATCACTTAAACCCTTTTCTAAAACTAAACCCTTTCTTAAACCTTTCTCTAAACCCAACCAATAGTGCTTTTAATATCAAATTTAAGAATAAACTGCACTGCGACCTTGCAGTTTTACCTTAATTTTGCATTGCTTTTTTCACTTGAACCGTTCTTCATCGAACTCGAACCAGAGAGCTACTCATCACAACACTGTACACAAACTGTGATACCGAGCAAACTGATCATGAAAAGGTGTCCATATGCAGATAGACAGGAGAGGCAAGCATATTCGATTACGAGTACTCAAAATCATAGACACTAAGTTGTATTTGATGTTGTGCAAAGAACTGTACAAAAATAACCCTTTAGATGTCTCTGTAAACATCGTTACTGTAAAAAGGAACAAGAGTTGTTGGCATCATACTGCCCCATAGCATTCAATTTATCTAGAAACTGCAGTCAAATGTATGTTTGAAAAATGTAGACTGAAGCACATATCTCCAACGACCCTGTGTTGGTTATTTTTTTTCCATTGTTGAGTCTCTATTATTCAGACGTTGGTTTAGTGACCGGGTCAGTCTCACTGACACTGAAACAATACAGTCCTCCTCCCTCTGAGAAAAGGGCAAAAGTTGTTATGTTTCACTCTGACCTCAAGAGTGTTCATGTGAGTATTTAATGTGAAGTCTGGTTCTACCAAACGTACATTACATTATTTTGATAGACACTTGAAACTTAGAATTTTGACATTGACAGCATCCACGCATAATAAACTCTCTAAAAATCTACAAAAGAAATGCTTGATTGTTGAAACACAATGTTGGGTCAATTATGGACTAACCCTACCACTGGGTTTAAAAAGTATGATTTTAATTTACAACCCCAAATCAGAAAAAGTTGGGACAGTATATGAAAAACTTACCGTCACTTACTTAAATTGACTTTGATTTGTATTTCATTGCAGACAATGCAACTAAAATTATTTAGCTTTCCTCTTGATTTTTTTTCTTCTCAAAATAAACATGTATTCCAATTTTGATTCTTGCAACACTTTAAAAAAAAAAACATTTCACATCACTTAAAAGAGGTTTAGGAACTGAAGACACAAAGTGATGAAGTGTTTCAGGTGTAATGTTGTCCCATTCTTCCTGCAAACATGTCTTAAGGTGGGCAACAGTACAGGGTCTTCATTGTCGCATTTTCAACATGCGCCACACATTCTCTATTGGAGACAGATCGGGACTGCAGGCAGGCCAGTCAATTACCTGTATCCTCTTCCTCAACAGCCAGGACTGATGTGTGCAGAATGTGGTTTCGCATTGTCTTGTTAAAATATGCATGGGCATCTCTGGAAAGGCAGCACATTGTGCTCCATAATCCAAAATGTTTTAAAAAAAAAAAAAACATGAGGAATAAATCATGTTTGTTGTATCGTCTACAGTGAAATACAGGTCAAAGTAAATTTAGAAATCACTACTTTCTTTTTTTTATTTGCGTTTTTCATACTGTCCCTACGTTTTCTGATTTGGGCTTGTAACGGATTAATTAACCTATTGTTGGATTAGTCCATATTGTTGGATTAGTCCATATCAGTGAGTGTTGATTAATGATGAACTACACTGCAGACTTATTAATATCTAAATGTAAATGGTTTATGTAGACTGAAATCAAGGCATTAACAGATTTCTTTGATTCTATTTTATTAGGTTGTTTTTAGTCACACTTTATAAGGATTTTAATGATTTTAAAAATTAAATACAAATTTTAATTGTTTTTAACATGATGTAATTCCTTGATCATTCTGAATAAAATGTAATCACTTCGTATTAAAGGCATAGTTCACACAGAAGTTTAAATTCTGTTATCATTTACTCACGCTCAAGTGATTCTGTGAAAGTGGCACATCTTAAGAATGAAAATAATGTATTTTAGCATCAGATCAGCACATCAGAATGACACTGAAGACCATGAAGAACCTTTAACACTCAAAGAACCAACCATTACATTCCACCAATGGTTCTGAAAATAGATTCTTTAGATTTATTGAACCGTTCACACTAAGAAACAAATATTTGTTTAAAGACCTGTTGGTAATAAGTTAAAACCCTAAAGATTGTTTTTCTATGGCATTACTTTGAAAACTGCATTTGGAACCTTTATATTTGAGAGTGCATTAAAACATATTTTAATGGTATTAATAATTTACAATAACACTTTCTGTTGTTTTTAAATTAATTAAGCCTTAATGGTTTCAAAGTCATTTCATCATCACCACTTGAGCAGTATTGTACAATGTACATTATTTAACCTAATATCAAATTTTGCAGTTTGCATTTTCTTGTTGTCACCGCTAGATGCCAGCGCGGAGTTATTCTCCCCTTATCTCTCTCACGGGGTTTTCCTCATATTTCCGTGACATCAGAGGTCACTGAGCCACTTTAATGATCTCTTAACAAACATTTAATTGCAGTAAAGCAGTCAGCGCTTAAGCGGTGGAAAGTGCTGACGCGATTTTCCCGTGTTGCAGATGGAGAGGAATAGGAAGCGTGCTCGTGTTTCTGAATAAGGAAATGTACTGAATTGGGAAAAGGCCTATTACGTTTTCATTTAATTGATATCGTTTTTAAAAAGTATTATTTAGAAGAGAGTTTGTTTTGGTGGGCTGATGCAAACGTTTTTTATTATTATTATTATTAATTTATTTAGATTCAGAAATAAATGATTATTATTATTATTCATAATGTATAAAGAATATCAGTAATCTGAAAAATAAAATAAGTAATAAAATATATCTCTTTTCCAAATTATGGCTTGAAAATTCCCTTGTTTGTAATATTTGTCACCGTGTTCTGAAAGGGGTCCATTAGTCCATTTTTTTTATCATGATGGCTGTTGTTTTATTAATCGCTTTTCTGAAGCGTAAATTATTAATACGGAATCTTTCTCTCATTCGGCTCAAAGTAGTTTTTCCGCTTTTAGCAGAAACGCTCTCGAGGTATCATTTTTAGGAGGAGCATTTCCAGCACCATGGACAGTCCCAACTGTAGTTGCAAAAGATTCTCATCGGTTTACTTGACTAAAATCTTTTAGTTTAGCCTACTGTTTTTTGACGAACACTCTTTAATTTACACGGATCCAGATAGTGCCGTGACCGACCTGTCTAATTTAGTCACAGACACAGCCCCTCTTAAGTTCACAGTCATGAATATCCTAAAGGTGGAAAAAGAAACCCCACGTGTTGTGTTGTTTGACGTGCTTTGCGGAGAGCGATCCGTGTGAACTGTGCCCTCCTCCCGGGCTCCTCTCTTTCTCCGATTCAGTTTCCTCCGCGTCTCCGCGCACACCGGGGGGCCGCGCGCAGAGACACACACACACACACACACACACACGTCACCGCTGTCAGTCCGCCGCCGCCGTTCGTCACATTGCTGGGTTTCAGTTCGGTTGAGATGCTGCTCAGAGCCGCAGCCTCCTCACAGAGAGCCGCGTTTTCTCGTCTTTCGTACAGCGACTACCGGTGAAGACAAACAAGGGAATGAATAACGGAAAGCGACAGTTTAAAGGCGGAAAGAAGGAGACGACGTCGCCGGAATGACCCCTCACAAAGAGACGCGTTTTCTGCGCTCGTGAAGCTCATCCAGCGGATTCAAAGGGGCGCGCGGGCAGCACAACCAGCCGTCAATCATGCCGGTGCGACGGGGTCACGTCGCGCCACAGAACACCTTTCTCGGGATTATTATCCGCAAATTCGAGGGTCAAAGTGAGTGTCGCCTTCTAGATATGTTTTTTCCCCCATTGGAACAAAAAGAGCGCCCTGTGTTTTGATTCTGTTGCTGTTTGTTGTTAGTGTGACCTCTGATAGTGTGAATTTACCTTCGCAGCCAGACTGTATACGACTCGTTTATTTCTGTCTAATGGTAGAATTTGGATACCTTGATTTAATACTACCCCCGTTTCGCATTGATGTAAACATTGATTACTTAAAGGGACAGTTCACCCAAAATGAAAATGTTGTCATCATTTAGGCTACTCACCCTTTCCAACCCCTTTCTGAACACAAAAGAAGATATTTTGAAGAAAGCTGGTAACCTGTAACCATTGACGCCCATAGTATTTGTTTTTTCTACTAACGTCAATGTTTTTGTAGCATTCTTTAAACATATTTCTCTTTGTGCTCAACAGAATAAAGAAAGTCATAAAGGTTTAGAACCACTTCAGGGCAAAACAGTGAATACATTTTCATTTTTTAGGTGAGCGGTCCCTTTAAGTGATGACAGCACCATAGATTTCGCATAGTGTTTAAGCCGTTTGGGAGGAAACTGGTTATTTGTGTTGTTCAGGGCTGGCTAACATCATGTCAGTGTCTCCAAAATTCACACTTTGTGATGTGTTTGAGTGTTAATGTGTTTACTCACACTACCACAGGCACTCAGCTGAGGGGCCTGGTGTCCCCTGCCAAAATCTCACTCTTCCATGTGTTACTGTCTCTGCTGCCTTAACTCAAACATAACTGTTCAAAGAAAAGGGCATGTTGTGCTTGAACAATATTGATGTGTGCATAAATGTTTCATTTAGGTAAATATAGGCATGAGCCAGTGTTTGCTTGAGACATATATGTACAAATGATATTTACTTTAATATTTTAGGTTCAGTTAAATCAAGGTTGATTACCACGCTAAAAAAGGTTTTGACTTATTCTTAGTTCTATTACAAAAATGCATAAAATTTACAGTAGGACTGCACAATATATAATTTCAGCATCAATATCGCAGTGTGATTATTCGCAATGGTCACATCGCAGGATATACAATGTAGAGTTTGTATCATAATTCATCATTTGCAAGTGTTTTTGGTGCCTGTGATTGTAATGATTTTATTCCAGGTATAAGAAATTGCACCATGTAACCTTAACTCTGGATTAATTTTATTTAATTATTTTTGAATAAAGTTGAATAATGTTAGACTCGGGAAACGATTTCAATTGTATCTTTTTCTTGATTATATTTATAGATTGTTATGAAAATACTCACAACACTTGCAAATACAGAAATGCACTGCAAATAGCACAGAACACAACGAAAACGTGTCGAGGGACCCCAAAAAGTTTATAGATTGTTTATTAGATATTATGGAGATGCAAATAGTAAACATTAATTCATCAATCTCTGACTAAACATGTGCATGAAAATATTCACAGCACATGCAAATACAGAAACGCACTCCAAATAGCACAGACAACAACGAAAGTGCGTCAACGGACCCTAAAAATTGTATAGATTGTTTATTTGATTTTGTGGAGATGCACTCCCCACTGCAGAATCATCCCTATCGATCTAACATTATAAATTCTTTCCAAATAGAGATATTAAGTCATATGGTGAAATTGTATTCATATTGCAACATGTTTTGCTAAATAAAAAAACATTATATAATACATTATATTGTGCAGCCCTAATTTACAGTCTGCCACTAAAAGGATTTAGCATTTAGCTGTTCATTTACTCAGGCAATCTTATATGTAGGTAATTTTCTTTTTCTTTTTTGCTGAAACCGTGGTCTTTGGTGATTCCTAAAATGCCAAGTCAACAGCTACCCACATTTTGAGGCTAAAACATATAGACCTACAGACCTAAATATATTACTACAGGCTTATATATTACTACAGACTTGTTACATTGAGTTCTGATGAAGAAGCATCATATTCAAGAAACAGCACATTTTTTCCAACATTATTATCTTTAACCCACAGCCTCAGCAAATAGTTCTGAGCATGTCCATGGCAGTCAAGAATAGTTCCTGTTGCATAATGACATGATTGAGCAGAAATGCACATTAGCTGTCGCTGTTTGTTTGGAGAGGATGCGTTTGTTCATTAAAGTGGAACCTGCTTGATTCTGAAATCTATATAAAACTAAAATTACATTCACTTGTACAGTCTCAATCAGAAAGATACAATTTTCACTGATTGCTGGGATTTAATGTGTCATTGTATGTCAGGAAATTTGCTGACTTTGAAAGAAGTTGTCTTGCGTGTATCACCAAGGATCACGATTTCAGCTAAACTCTTTTTTTAATGTTCTGCTGAAAGAAAAAAACTTACCTACAGTACATCTTGGAACGAATTAAAAGAAAATGTTAAGTTGATTGAACAAAATGGAAGCAGTTTGGCGCAGTTGTGTAATTTAGGAGAAATATGATGCATAATTTTCATTCAAAAATATTTCATCTTTAACCCTATGTACTGTTGGCGATGTTTTCATCCTCTCTGGGGGGATTTTGTGTCTCAATTTGGCCATGACCTTTTATGATTTTTCAGCTAGCCGAATGATTTTTGCTGACAAATCTTATTTTGACACATATTTTGAGAAAATGCTTTGAACTCAACAATACACTGGCCAAATTTACTACCCTTTTGTTATATTAGGGATCCATTTTTAATATCTTTTTAAATAAAAACATATACATATTTTTTTTTGTATAAATCTGTTATTCAACCTCAGTCCTGATCAAAACTAATGAATTGCTTAGAAAAAAGATTTTAACTCTAATTGCCAAATTCATAAATGATGTCACTGATTTGGTGAAACAAACACACAAAATGACGTATTTTCAATATGAAAAGTAATTGTGGACTGGATTATTTTTTTGCCTTTTATCAAAGTCTTGGACATGTGAAACAACATTGCCATTTATTTAATGTTGGTGCCTGTTTCTTGTCCTGTTGACTTCTATAAGAACCACTTTTTTATTATTACAAAACCATGACATCATATAATAATGCATTGTTGATTGTTGGTGGTTTTCCCTGTTGGGAAGAGGGAAATTTGCCATTTGATCATCAGTTGGCAGCATTAACCCTATAGATAGGCCTGTGCAAAAAAGCTTAGTTTCTGCATTTTATATGGAGTACAACAGCAAATTAAAGTGTGTGTATGTGTGTCGGTGAGAGTGACCTTTACATAACTTGATGTTTCTGAGAAAATCAAAAAATGCATCTCAGCTCTCTGTACTACATGGAGTAAATTAAAACAAAGACTGTGTATTTATGCACCATCAAATATGGTTATAAAAGAAGTCAATGGGGTAAAAACAGCCACCATGTTGTTACTAATCGTTCACATGTCCAAGACTGTTAAAAAATCCAGTCCACAATTACGTCATTTTGTGTGTGTTTTTTCTTCTTCATCAAATCAGGGAGATCATTGACGCATTTTTTCTGCAGTTTAATTCATTGACGCATTTTTACTGCAGTTTAATTCAGTGGATGTTTTCACCCCGAACATAACAAAAGGGTAGTAAATTTGAACAGTGCACAAGGGTTAATACATGTAAACAATTGCAGTTATTTTGTTTTTTTGAATTTGCATTGACCTGTCATGGTGAAAAAGTTGTGAAACTAGACATAATGTTTCAGTACAAAGAATATAAAACAATTTTGTTTTCACACTAAAATCATACCAGTGAGTACCGTGGCTCCACTTCTGAGGGTTTTGTTTTAATTTCACATGTACAGATTGTTTATTAAAGTCCAAAATGACTGTGTTCTAGTAAGGTCATACAAATGCTTAACAACATAATGCCACAAATAATTGAACTTAACATATTTAACTCTGAAATATACATACATTTTTTTCTATAACTTCACATTTTTTCCAAACGTTAAGTTTTAGTATCCCTATATATTGACTGAAGGTTTATATTAGATGCGTACACAATCAAAAACACAATGATGTGTTTGCTTGTATCTGTATTGGTTTTAAAAGCAGAGACGTTTTCAGTAATCACAGTGTAACATTTAAAGCTTTTCCGGCTTAATGACTCAAATTTACAACCTCACATTGAGTAATCTAATGGAGCAGGCTGCCAAAAGCGCCAGAGCTCATATGGCAGGATAAGTAGCACTTTCATAAAAGCTTTGGGGATGATTTGCTGTATCCTTTAACCCTTGCACACCTTCTTTATCCTAATAAGTGTTCTGTTCTGTCTGTTTCTGCAGACAAAAGATTTGTCATCGCCAACGCACGCGTACAGAACTGTGCCATCATCTACTGCAATGATGCCTTCTGTGAGATGACAGGGTTTTCCCGGCCGGACGTCATGCAGAAGCCGTGCACCTGTGACTTTCTGCACGGACAGCTGACCAAGCGGCACGCTATTGCACAGGTAGCCCAGGCTCTCATGGGCTCAGAGGAGCGTAAAGTGGAAATCACCTACCACCGCAAGGACGGTGAGTGTGTGCACTTTGCATCTTTTAACAGGGTGTCCACGGGGTCTTAAAAAGTATTAAAAGTTGATAAATCCATAGCAACCCTAAAAAGTGTTAAAAAGTCTTAAATGCTATTTTACATGGTATTAAATGTTGTATAATTTTTGATTATACAATTTCTAGTTGCCTGAATTTTATCTGCGAATATTAGGATGCTGTATAGGTTGTTTTCAATCACGTTGTTCTGGTGACGTGTGAAAATCATATGGTATTAAAAATCTGAGTGGGAGACATAGAGGAAAGTCCATATTGTTGCCATTTATTCCATATTTCAAAGAAGATATCATTAGATGTTGGGCATGATCCTTATTGACCTTATTCCGCCCCGCCCACTTTTAATATTCTGCTCTTCCGCATTTTGTCATCCAACTTCCGGTACGCTAACACAGTACATGTTCGTGTGATCATTCTCTGGGGGAATCCCTATTATACAATCCAATTTTTTATTGTTGTCTTTTGGACCTGTAGTTTTTGAGAAAAGAGGAAGAAAGTACTGTACCACCTACGCATGTGTATGCAAGATGATAGGTATTAGCGGTGTTCCGTTCACGATTAAAATAGTGTTCCATACAGGGAGCATAACTTCAGTTCACTGGCAAAAATGAACATTGTTTCAAGTCTTATTAAAAAACAATGTCAGAATATACTATTATTGTGTTTAACTTGAAGTTAATGTTATATTTAATAGGTTTTTAATAAAAATTTTAAATGAAATAACTTTACAATCATTGAATTTTAGATCTTTATCATCAATCATTTTAATTTATGTTTATTTTATTACAGCATGAGAATTTAATATATTAAAACATCAAGTTAATGCAAATTAACGCTAACTTAACTCACCTTTTATGAATATAAATATCACTGCAGAAAGATTATCCAAACAGCGTTTATAGCCTGTCTTTCAGGCTCTCTGGTGGAGAGTTGTGCCATGCGATCATCACCTACAACTGATGTTTAAATATCCCCATTTCAAAGCATTTATTTAACAAAAAATTTAAAGGGGTGGTCCACTTCGATGTCATATTTGAAACTTTAGTTGATGTGTAATGTAGCTGTGTGAACATAACCAACATCTCTGAATGTAATACGCTGAAAGTTAAATGCGAAGGGAGAATTTGGCTTTTACAGCATTAGCTTAGCAAAGACAACAGCGAACGAAGTTTGGGGACTAGAAAAAAACATCCGGGTTATTGAGGTCATACACCATTCTGGTTTTGTGCATTCACCATACGCACACACCGTGCACAGCAAAGGGGCGTGGCCAGGGCGCTGTAATGTTATAGTTTCTTCTTCTGTATAAGTTTCTTCTGTGTCTGTATTTGGGCTTCAAAAGGACTCAACACAAAGGGAGAAGTGCTTACAGTTCAATCTTAATTATGTTCCAGAGAATCATAAAAAAAGATATAATTTTAGCTTTAGCATTTGATAAAGGACAGCTTCCAGAATCTCTCCCAGTTCAGTGCTGGATTTGGCTAAAAACTCCTCCAACCATAATAAAAGAAGCTGTGGATTTTGAGCCACAACCTGTAAGTATTTTTATTTAGTAAAATTGATCTATTACATGCAGTGTCTAGCGGTAGCAAGGACGCAAACAAGGATGTAAACAATGGGAAAGGCTGTTTGACACTGTTAACAATTAACAAATGGTTAACAAATAACAAACTCACAAAAGATATTTAAACGTTCCATATTACTGACACATGCTCACAATCCAAATGTATTTGAAAGACACTTGTCAGGTTTTATTTTAGAAAGCAGGCATGAGGTTCAACTGTGTCCTCTTCATTTTCTTTCCGATTCAGGCACAAACTGTTATGGCTTACAGCTACTCTGACTGACAATATTTAAACAAGCAAAAGTGTGTGCTTGTAGGGGTGTGACACGTTTCCTGGTGATGTGGAGCTGATCCACGAATCACAGCACATTATGTTAGCCAACCAGTCAGAGGCTCTTGAAGGCGGGTTTTTGGAGGATTTAGGAAATATGACATTGTCGTTGATGATGTCGTTTTCATGTTAGCTGAGTAGCTGTATATAATCAAAGGAAGATAACATAACAAATAACATGATTTTTTAGAAATGAACCATGAGCACACATTGCTTTGCATCTTATAAACACAACCAAGCCTTAAAAATACACTCTGGACCACCCTTTTAACAATTTGTGATAACATAATATTCATTTCATAAAGACTGTAATACTGTGTGATGCATAAATTAAATGCAAATGCATATTGCCGTTGCTCTAAATGTCTTCCTTTCAAAGCGACACTCGCCCCTTTCGCTTGCCCACTGTCTATTTTGAAGCGCATTAGGTGTACATAGCAAACTTACTGAATTGTCTCAAAGACATATGGTATAAGGGTCTCTGTTGTTCTCGGGGGTAAAAGAGTGAGAAATCAAGATTACAGAGATGTATAGCTTGTCTACGACGCGTTATTATTTATTCAGAGATTGGCGTTAAAAGTTAATCTGTACGGAACATGGTTAGTCTACGTTATAGAGTATGAAATCCATAAAATCCTGCTAGATTTGACATCACATTGCTTTGTTTACTGCAGTAACCAAGGCATTACCATTATTTCTGCTGTTCTATAGGCATCACCTGCTTTTTTTGTTGATTATATGAATAATGTTTTACTTTGGGATCAATTTCTTAAAATCAGTATTTAATAAATGTTACCAATGAAATCTAGAGTGAAGTGGCGATGAGTCTTAAAAAAGGTCTTAAAAGGTATTGAATTTCACTCTCTGATTCCTGCATACACCCTATTATAGTCGCTCTGTCAACATTTCTGTTGGAGTAGTAGTTTACAAAATGATAAAGTGTTTATCAATGTTTTGATTCATGCAGGCTCCATGTGAAACCTCAGTGAATGGAAAAAGAGGACATTGCTTAATGGAAAAGAATGATTCATACACAGTGCTGCAGAATATATGCCATTAACCACTTATAAGGAAGCTATTAGTCGGTTGATTCATACATTAGCTGTGTCATACTATGGAAACCTTTGATTGTTTGAGAATCACAGTTAGTCTTAAACGTCCTGCAAAGTACTTGGAAATGTGCACTTTTGTGTGACCAGGGTGCCAATTATACATTGATGATCTGGGGTCAATGTTTTTGGTAATGTTATTTTGGGTAATATATGCTTCAGTGAATCAAATGTGTATTTATTTGAACGAGTTCAAATTTATTTATAACACATATTTATAGGTTTTCAGTGTTTTGAGGGATATTTAGTGGACTCTGACCTTCAGTAACATCTGAATAGCTATTTCAGAGGTTACTCTAGGTAAGACAATTCGAACTATGCATCTAATTGTATGTTTTTAGGCTATATGTTGATGCAAACAGCTATTTGACAAGAAAAGTGTCTTGTGAACAATTAATGGTGCTCTAGATCTGCTGGTTTCAGACTTAAATGTTTTTTTCTCACAGACTGATTGACACAAATATAAATTCACAATGGTATGAACCGTTATAGGGGTGGCCAAATGTATATAACTATTTTTTTGAATTGTTAATATTATTATTTGCGATACAGATCAGAGAAAACTATTTCTCACTGTTAAAGCCAATAGCTTTTCATTTTTTTTCATAGCTCTGCCAGTGAGAGTTGTTGAGCTCAAGCGAATTTAGCAATAGCATCTTGAAGGGGATGGGACATGTAAGATACTACAGAGCATTTGATTGGTGAGAAGATTTGATGAGGTCATGTCAAAAATAATGTTGATGCTGTTCGGTGGAAGTGAAAAACTAAGCTTTGGACTTTATATCTTTTTTGTCTAGTTTTGTCAGTTTTGGAGCACACTATCTTATAGATATCCTTAAGACTAACATTCTGTATTAACATCTATATTAACGTCTAAACAACTGTATTTTGAATTCATAGGAACATGTTAGTCATTGTATTTCGAATGTTATGAATAAATTACTGTCATGTTGACACTGCCCCAACAATTGCAACGCACAATAATAAAATGATTAATTAAATGATCCTTCTCAGGGTTAAAAAGACATTTACGTGAAGCCTATCTGGTCCCTGGTCAGATTAAGTCATTTTTAAGTCAAGTTTATTGGAAAACAGGGCTTGACATTAACACCCACCAACCCGCCAAATGCGGGTAGATTTTAGCTGTGACGGGTGACACAGCCTCTCCTACTAGATACTTTGGGTGGTTGAAATTTATTTTTTAATTGTAATTTCCTAAAAGCAGGGTTCTGCTAAGGATGGCCCAATATGCACGCAAATGTGATCTTAAAATATAAAAACAGCACGACTGACAAAAATAGTGTTCGCGCGAGCAAAAGAAAGCAGGTGAATACCGAATAAAAAGGATAACTTGCACGCACAGGTGATGTGATGCGCGCTCCCGTTTCCTGGCACGAAGCAACCATCCCTGGAAACGCAACTACCATCAGTTCTCTTTAAAATAGACTGGACAAAAAGCGATGCACGTGCACCCACAGTATGCTTTCAAGAGCTTCAGATGTTTTTCAAAAATGTCTTTTTGCAGCCAACAGCAGATGCCACTTTCGCTTTAACCATTCTTTGAACAGCTTATTAATTGGCCTTACCTTAACCATGCGATCATATGTTCATTATCACATGGTATATTTTTCAGCTGCTTTCTTTTACTTACAGTTATTTTTATTAGTATGGTTTAATTTTCATTTGACTCATTATTAAAAATTGTGGCTAAGAAACAATTATTTATTTTTGGTGTGGTCAGATATAAATTTGATAAATTCTTAATTTTGATCCCTGAAAAGTCACATGAAATAAAAACTAATTGCAATGCGACACTATAAAACCACAACCCATTTGCTCATGCTCATTGAGCAAGGTCATACACAAAAAAGTTAAATGAACGCGGAGGCATGTGGACAGAACACAAAATTTAAATTAAGTAATTTTAGGATGCCAAGTTTATGCATATAATGGCAAGTGGCTAGTAATGTCGGAAATTTACTAGCCACAGTGGCTGGTGATAAAAAAAGTTAATGTCAAGGCCTGTTGGAAAATCATATCAAACTGCTCAGATGTTCCACGATGTCGCTTGAAAACAAACTCCAACCAGTGGCAACAACAAACTTCGACACAGAGTTTGTTTATCTGTGCGGTGTGAATTGACCTTTACACATAAACATCTTTTAGCCAATAGAATGAGGTTGGGGCGAGGCTTTCTGTTGGCTGACCAATGGCAGACAGGGAGAGTGAAACCTGTTTGAAAACAGTTATTATCTTTGTAGTTCCATTTGGTAATCATGGCACAGTGAGGTCACATTGAATTCAACATTAATAATGTTCCTTTGATTTATTAGTCACATTTCCATCATTTCCAGCTTTTTTTGCACATCACTGTTATGTAACTTGGGATTTTTGTTGTTCTTTAATAATAGCTTTTTTCCATTTATATGGTCTTTCTAAGAATAGACTGACATATAGCTATGGAATATACACTGAGAGAGCAAAAGATGGTGTGTGTGTGTGTGTGTGTGAATTACTGCAGAGGAAGTTAAAGTTAGCAGCTCCTGTT
The DNA here is from genome assembly GCA_903798035.1 of Danio albolineatus. Lineage (NCBI taxonomy): Eukaryota > Metazoa > Chordata > Actinopteri > Cypriniformes > Danionidae > Danio > Danio albolineatus. Next base: position 2,728,136 of record CAIGQQ010038854.1, on the reverse strand, counting down.
GTCTTGGAAAATTGTCACAGAGAAACTGCAGAAGGATGAGATCATTGTTTTTAATCATGCGCAGCTGTAGTGTCTGTTGAGGTGTAAAACAGATGCATGTTTTAAATCATGATTCAGACCTATTTACGTTCACACAAAAGTGCTATTCACCCAATCAGTGGTGTTCCGTCCCTTACCTTTATGAGACACATCAGCGCCAAATACCCCATAATGTCAAACATCAGAAATGACCTTTAAATACTGTGCTGTTGTCTTCATCCACCAGCACTTTAGTCACTATCTGTCCAATTTGACATTTTTTTCAAGACTGACTGACAGGTTGATCTTTCAGAACCGGTTTTTGCTTTTAAATATAAAAGACTCAACAGACTCAACAGTATCCAGTAGTATTGCAATAGTATCCAACTGCAGTAGCCAAAGCTGATGAAAAAGTAAGGAGGTAGGGTATCTAGACGTGCTTTTAAAAAATGCATCACTCTTTCGGGAGACCCAGCACATTGGCCAAACATGCCCGTCTAGCACAGGTGTGCATAGAAAACAATTATAAAGCAGCAGAGCTAATTGTACAGTGCTGAATCACATTAGAGCTTTATGATTGGCCCAAAACAGATGTCTTGCGTTTATACACGCTCCTATATGATCTTATTGCTTATAGCAGCATTTTTTAAAAAGGCCCTATTCACTCATCATCTCTAAAGGTTATTTACCATTCAAATGCAGTTATTTACTATGTGTGACTGGGAATATAAAGCACTGCAGCTGTGTTCTGAAGTAAACGCTCCGTTCATTGTCTCCATATGGAAAGAGTTTTAGATGATAACTTGTAAACATGTAAAGGCAATCTTATTGTTCAAAGTAGGACGGCAAAAATCTAACATTATGATATTTTCTTTTACTTCAATATGAATATAATTTGACCAGATGACTTGAATACTTCTATTTGGAACGATTTCATTAATTTAGATTGTGATGATTGCGACTGTGATGATCAATTCTTTTTGTAAGCAGTGAATTTTTATAAATTATAATAAATTACAAGCAAAAATAAATAAATAAACAATGCTTTATGTTTTATTGGGGAGTCTTAACAGTGTTCAAGTATAGAAATTCAACAATCAAATGTAAAATAACATGGTCATCATTGTATAAATACTAAAAAAAAGTAATATCTTTACCTTTTAATATTTAATAAATGTAATTCCTGCATGCCGCTGGCCAACCACTAAGCGTACAGTAGTCGCTTTAGGACAGCGTGTGAGACCAGCGATCCTTACACACATGAAATATTGCACATTATGACGAGTTTAGCATGCTACACAACTGAAAACGTGCTAGACACAATACAGTTTTTCGTTCACAATTGTAGTATAATAAAGTACTATAAAGTTTTCCAACTGGCGAATGACATGATCTAGTGGGTCTCTGTCATCTCACAAAGATATTATGCTAACGGATAGCATTTTGGCAGATCCCCTACTGCATCTTTAAGCACATTATACACTGCTAAAATAATAAAGGCAACACTTAAACAATATAATGTAACTCCCTGTGTTCCTTTTTATTATTGAGCAGTATGTGCTTATAAGTCAAAAACAGCATTTGCAGTTGTAGTTATAAACTTCTTACTATTTGCTAATGCTTAATAAAAAGTTTATAGCGTGCCTTAATTATATTTCTTAGGACAGACAATATACAGTTGAAGTCAGAATTATTAGCCCTGCTGAATTATTAGCAGTCCTGTATATTTTTTCCCCCAATTTCTGCTTAACGAAAAGATTTTTTCAACACATTTCTGAACATGACTAATTTCTAATAACAGATTTATTTTATCTTTGCCACGATGACTGTCAGGTTTTGTGTAGGGAAAAGGAGCGAGGACTCAAGTGCAGGAAAATGAGAATTTATTTATAAGAAAAATAAAAGTAAAAAGGCAAAACAAACAACAAACAAACATCAACAAAACAAATAAACAAACAAATAAACAAACTTGACTGGGTAGGCTGGTAGGGATCTGGACTGGTATCAGGACAAGACCAGAAACGACGGTGAAACGAAGACGAACTGGCACAGGACAGCAGACATGAGGAGTATATAAAGCAGAAATAATTAACAAACAAACAGGTGAACATGATCAACTATAAAAGGGTTAACAAGGAGGGTGGGGCTAGAAAATAGACGGGAGAGTACATGACACAAGAAAACACCACAAGCCATGCGCTCACATAAAACGGGACAATAACACGCAGCCAATGAGAGAACTCATTAATCGCGTGTTCAAAACAGACAACAGAAACACGCGGCCACTATGTAAACACAGGGCCACGTGCTTAGACAAACGCAAGACCCGAGACCCGAGACCGAAACCAACTAGACTTAGACGCTGGGAATGAATCAACACGCTGCAGACATACGAACACAAACACCAGGACGAGAGCGCGCAATCGCAAACACGCCCAGACCCAACGCACCCATTTCAAGCAGGTGCACGTTCCCACAATTGGCACTTATACAGAGACACAATGACAAGACACAGGACAAGACAGAGCTAGTGTCCGGACTCTGCCACCAAAACAAGAATTAACAAGACTGGAGTGGTAGAACCCTGACAATGACAGCACATAATATTTTTTCAAGATACTACATACTAGTATTTATCTTAAATTGATATTCAAAGGCTTAGTTAGGTTAATTAGGCAAGCTGGGGTAATTAGGCAAATCATTGTATAACAGTGGTTTGTTCTGTAGACAATCGAAAAATATTGTTTAAGGGGGCTAATGATATTGACCTTAAAATTGTTTTGCAAAAATCAAAAGCTGCTTTTATTATTGCCGAAATAAAACAAATAAGACTCTCTCCAGAAGAAAAAATATTATAGGAAATACTGTGGAAAATTCCTTGCTCTCTTAAAATTAATTTGGAAAATATTTTAAAAAGAAATAAAAAAATCACAAGAGGGCGAATTATTTTGACTTCAACTGTATATATATATATATAATATATATAGAAACATTTTTTTGTTAACACGGTTGACTTTGAGACTAGAAACGTGCTGCGAATGCCTAGTCTGCTCGTAACATTGTTTTACTGGCTGTCGGAGAAAAAACCCATATCATTTCTTCAGCATCTACTCCATCGATCTCTCGCGCATACAAGCTTCCTTACAGCAGCCCAAATCATCGCTTCTGTCCACCCGCTGAGAATTCTCTCATTCAATAATCAGTCTTTGCTCTTATGTTTCTGCAATGCATTCTATAGCAGACTCCTTGTGTTCTTCTCCCCATCTCATATGTCCATCCTTTAGGCTTCATCCCTCATATGTTTAGTTCTCCGGAGACTTCTAATGGACGATTATAGTTCTGTCAGAGCCAACCGCATTCCTTCAGCAGGGCAGACTTAACCACAACAATTACACCACCATTTAAAATGTGAACTTGTAATAGGGCATTACACAGAGAGGATATAATGCATTAGGACCATCATTCATGCCCTTTAAAAAATTCAATAGCAGTTAAAGGGTCTTTTAAATAGTCTTTCTAACTGAGCCTCGGCTGAACATTCATATAATTCTGTCTGCCATAATGCTAGAAGCATACAAAGCAGCCACAATTTATCTGACATCTCGTCTCCATTAAACCCTTGGCTTCTCTTTATGGCTGTGTCCCAGGGGGAACTTTGAGCAACTGTTTCTAGACCCTGCTTTATTGTCAAGCGGAATCTGTCGACTCTGTTTCTGCATGTCTCGTAGACGTCACATGAACGTATGAACTAATGGACGTGTCATTATGCCGGTTTCCACCCTAGAGACTGCATATAAATTCACTTCTCCTTCTGAGGTGTAAATGAGGCGGCTATCCTCTCGCTGAGCCACAGCACATTCTGGACCCGCTCCTTTTTTCTTTTAAATAGGAGTTTCTGTGGCTTCTGTGCATGCATTAAACTGTGAATGGGGATCAGTGCATGCATTTTTAGAAAGCCCCTGACGTTCTCTGTCTTTATACCTTTCTTCTGTTTAGCCATTTATGTCTATTTAGAAGATTTTTAAACTTCACAAAGCCCCTTTTCTTCTCAATTTTGCGTAGAATGTCATCTATGTATTGATAGCAGTGCTTTTAGCACTTTATTTAAATTTGCATGTTTTAATATTCCACAAACTATTGCATATGCCGGATTAAATGAGTGGAAAATGCAATGTGCAGAATTTCATTAGCGTTTCTATTTAGCCAACCATGGTTTTATATTAGTGTGTCTAATCACAATATTGGCAGTTTAGAGGGAAGTCACATGAAAAAAATCAAAAGCAAAAAAACAAAAAAGATATATGTGTATATGTGTATGTATATATATATATATATTTATATATATATATATTTATATAGTGTTAGAGATATATATACTGTATATGTGTGTGTGTGTGTGTGTGTGTGTGTGTGTGTGTGTGTGTGTTTGTATATATATACACATACAGTTTAATATATATGCACATGAAGTTTAAGTCAAAGTTATTAGCTCTCCTGTGAATAAATATTTTAACACATTTTTGCATTAAAAATGTATATAACATAAAATATCATATAAAATAATAATAATAATAATAATAATAATAATAATAATAATTCCAGAGCTCAAGGGCACTTAACAAAGAATGTAACAAAAGAAATAGTACAAGCAGACATTGAAAAAAACAGTAAACAGGTAGAGACAACATTAGGTTTGCAGACATACAGGAAATCAAAAATAACAAATTGGAAATACAAAACAAGACCTAAGAGACAAATATGTAGAGTACAGGTGGGTCAAAAAAAGTGGTCAGATTAGCAATCAGAAGAGTGACATTCAGAGAACAAGTGAGTTTTAAGTAGGGCCAGACGGAATCTGCGGACATTTTTTGCTATTTCTGCGGAGTATTTTATTAAAAATCTGCGGATTTATGCGGAATGATTTTGGGAGTATCATAACAAAAAACTTAATATATTAAATAAAAAGTAATACCTTTTTAACTTTTATTTAATGTTTACAATGTGAATCCAATTAGATCCACTTTATTTGGTAAACAAAGTAAGTCTCTCACATAAAATCTCTACTAAAAGACAGAAAATAGTACTTTACAAACTGTATTGTAAAAAAAATAATGTGAATATTTTCATATTAGTCAATATTATTACTGAAATTAATTTGAAAACTAAAATAAATATACATGTACACAGATTTACACCAGTAAATAAACAGAATCAATGATGGGCTAAAAAAAAAAATCTGCGTAAATCTGCGGAATTCTGCGCGGAAATCTGCGGAATTCTGCGCGCGCAGATTCCGTGTGGCCCTAGTTTTAAGTAATGATTTGAATTCTGAGATATTATTTACACAGCGGAGTGAATGTGGTAGAGAGTTCCAGAGTTTGGGTGCAATGACACTAAATGATCTGCCCCCCATTGAAGAGAGGCGAAAAACAATATTATATCAAATATAACTAAGCAAATGAATGAATGCATGTGTGAATGAATGAATGAATGAATGAATAAAAAATACATAAATTAATACAATTATTAAATAATGCACACTTGAAGTGGTAAAACAGAGTGGCTGTTACAACATACATTAACTATAGATAAACTGCAAAAACTGTATAAACACTTTTTTAAAAACATTTTTAATTAGATTTTTGATATTTCTGACAATGGGTGAAGAGGTGGCGCAGTGGGTAGTGCTCTTGTCTCACAGCAAGAAGGTCGCTGGTTCGAGCCTTGGCTGGGTCAGTTGGCATTTCTGTGTGGAGTTTGCATGTTCTCCCCGTGTTCGCGTGGGTTTCCTCCTTGTGCTCCGTTTTCCCCCACAAGTCCAAAGACATGTAGTATAGGTGAATTGGGTAAGCTAAGTTTTCCGTAGTGTATGTGTGTGAATGAAAATGTATGGGTGTTTCCCAGTGATGGGTTGCAGCTGAAAGGGCATCCGCTGCATAAAACGTGCTGAATATGTTGGCGGTTAATTCCGCTATGGCAACCCCAGATTAATAAAGGGACTAAGCCGAAAAGAAAATGAATGAATGAATGAGTATTTTTGAAAAAAAAAAATTTAATAACTAATTTATTTGATGTTTGCAATGATGACAATTAATAATATTATAAAATATATTATATTTTGTTAGATACTATTCAGCGTAAAGTGCAATTAACAGACATAACTAGGTTATTAGGTTCCCTAAGGAAGATACAGTTGGTCAACTAGGCAAGTAATTGGGGCTCAGCATAATCGAGTACACCCCATTTTGAAAATGAATATTTTTATCCATTTCTCAGTGAATATAGGCAATGTATCTTGGTGCATTTAAACAAAACAGATGTATTAAAAAGATATATTTATTAAAATAATATTTTAGTCACCAAACATATTTAAAAACTGAAAGGTAAAACAATTAAATTAAATTAAATTAAATTTCAAGTAAATTTAAAAATTTTTTGCCTCTCTTGATTTTTCTTCTTTTATTTGTATTTAATATTTTTCTATAACGTATACATTTATGTGTACTAGTTTTTAGACCGTTATTGTAAGTTATTTTGTTAGATAAGCTCCAGATTTGGCTTCAGTACTGACAAATCTAATGTATATGCTCAAATAAAATATTGTAAAGCTTCCAATTAAAAATATTAACTTAAAAGATGGATTTTTGAGGTATGTACAGTATGCTGAGTACTATATATATATTAAAATAAATGTAAAGACTCTTATATGTGAATAATGTGGTAATAAACTACCATACTCTGACTAAAATAACTTCTATTAACCAAGGTATAAACTGATAATACAAATGTGTTCCTTTTCTTTTTCTTATCCAGTTGTATGTTCATTTTTTAGGCCATACTGGGTACCTTATATGCGGACTGGTTTTTGCTATTATTTGTTGATCTCCCACTCACGTCGAGTATATATAAACATGAGGATGGTATATGAGACACCTTAAGTGTTCAAGTTTACAATGTGGGCATTTTCTTTTTACTGTCTTTCATACTATTTCCTTCTTTGTTCTCTCATTACAAAAAATCTCATCTTTCTAACTATTCCAAGCAATATTTTTAATCCTGACAGAATCAAATAGCCCAATCAAGTGCCCCATACAACATCAAGTGTTTTTAAATAGAAGAGGGCTCTTTGCTCAAGGTGCTGCTAAGCATTCAGTAACCTTTAAGAGTGTGTTGTCATATTAGAGTGCGTTATCACTCTTATTCCATTGCCCAACACAAACACTCACACGTGCACACACACACACCGTATTGTTCCATAAAAAGCTATGTGCTCATGACTCTTGCCATGCCTTATTTAGCATTTATATTGCAGCAGAATGTGATAGCCCTGCATAATTCTTCTGATGCTTCCTGTCTGAGAGGGCACTGTTATCCTACACTGCTGGCCTGGCAAATTCTCTGTTGCAAAGGATTTCACTCAACAGGAATAAAATAAATAATACCATTCGGCACAACCAATGCAGCATTTCTGCATTCAGCTTTTGTACGTTTTCATGTCACACCGCATTACCCGCAATCTTTTTCTCTTCAGAGTGGTCCCTTTGTTGTTTTGTGTTTGAAACATTTTACAGTTTGTGAACATGCATTTTTTTTTCCATTTCAAGTCCTGTTCTCGAGGAAGTAAAATGAAAAATGAGAATGTGTTCAAATAGCAAAAAAATAAAAAATCAATAGTGATCATGTATGACCAAAAATGTATTAGATTATTATGAGATTATTAGTTAATGCTTGGTTGTATAGTAAGCTATCATGAGCTTTTTGATTGATTAAATTATTTATTTATGCACATAAATCAATGACATTTTGTTTATTGTTGTTGCATAATATATGAATAGAGATGCACCAGTTCATCTGCTATCAATATTTATTGGACAATTTCTAGCACATTTAAAACTACTTTTGCTGTAGCTAAGACAGCTGCTATTAAAAAAAAAAACATTAACAGCATAATATAAAACAACAACAACAATCTAGCACATTTCTGACTGCAATACTGACTGTAAACGGAAATAAAAATGCATGAAATGTTGTCTTTCAGATAATAATAATAATAATAATAATAATAATAATAATAATAATAAAATTAATATTAATATTATTAATAATAATAGTAATAATAATAATAACAACAACAACAATAATAATAATAACAATAATAAACAAATATTAATAAATAAAATAAATTAATAAAGGGACTAAGCCAAAAAGAAAATTAATGAATGAAAGAATCATAATAAACAATGATTAATAATAATAATAACAAAAATAATAATAGTAATAAACAATTATCAATAATAATAGTAATAATAAAATAAATAACATTATTATTAGTTATAATAATATAAATAATAATAAACCATGATTAATAATAATAAATAATAAGGGTAATAACAATAAAATTGAATGTATTATTATTAATAATAATATTAATAATAACAATAACATGTATATTGTTAATAACAACAACAACAACAGGAATAAAAATAATAATCATAATGTCATCAGGATCAGGTACAGCTTGGATATATTCTTAAAGAATAGGTATATTATTCAATGTCGTCTATCAGATAATAATAATAATAATAATTATAATTATAATAATAACAAACAAATATTAATAAAAATAAAAAAAATTATAATAGTAGTAGTAGGAGTAGTAGAAGTAGTAGTAATAATAATAATAATAATAATAATATTAATAATGATGATGATGATGATGAATAAACAATAATTAATAAAAATAATAAACTAAATAATAATAATAATAATAACTGGCAGTGTGGTGGAGCAGTGGGTAGCGCTGTCACCTTACAGCAAAAAGGTCACTGGTTCGAGCCTCTGCTGGGGTCAGTTGGCATTTCTGTGTGGAGTTTGCATGTTCTCCCCGTGGTTATGTGGGTTTCCTTCGGGTGCTCCGGTTTCCCCCACAGTCCAAACACGTGCTATAGGTGAAGTGGGTAGGCTAAATTGTCCGTAGTGTATGTGTGTGAATGAGAAGGAGAATGAGAGTGAATCCGCTGTGTAAAACATTCCTCTGTGGTGACCCCTAATTAATGGACTAAGCTCAAAATAAAACGAATGAATGAATAATTATATTATTATTGTTAGTAGTAGTAATAATAATATAAATAATAAACTAAGATTAGTAATAATGATAATAAAAACAACAACAATGCAACTTTATATATTATTCATAATAATACTAAAAATAAATGTAAGTATATTAATAATAACAATAATAATAATAATAAAAATCAGGATCAGGAACAGCTCGGAAAGTATATTTAAAAAAGGACAAATTTTCTGACAAAAATGAAAGATAGTGGCAAAAAAGGCAAATATTTATATATTTATTTTTTACTGTTTAGCTTCATTTAGTTCATTTAAAACAAGGTCAAAACAATGATATATTTCTATGGCAAAACTCTTAAGTCATTAAATGAATGACAAATATAAAAGTCAGAATCTGCCCGCCTGGGTAGTTATGCAGTGAGACTAAAATTTTCCGATATGTTTGTAGTTTGTTGTTAATAAATGCTGTTGGCAGTACATTATCAGAAGGGCTTTGGAAAAGAGTGACCCGTGACTCTCTCTGTCTTTTATTCTTTGCACTCTTCGTTTTACTAATGAACATATGTTGTCATGTCGCCCTGCAGGCTGTTCTGTATGATTAATGAGCTGTGTTTATTAACACACGACTCCAACCAATCAGCACGCAGCTCCGTGTACCAGTCATTTTAAAGACTGGATCCAACCACGTTAAAGCCTGTATAAATGCTTCTAGTGAGGAAAGGCAAATAACGAAGATCACGTCACGCATTCACAATCCAGCATCTAGCTCAATTATTCCCCTTTCCTCAGAACGTATTTCTTTAACACACATAATCGTAAGGATTTACTTTCTAATGAAATCGGAATTATTCATGCTTATGCCTCTGTACCTTGAATTCTTCGTTCTGTGAAAATGAAATCTGTCGATACAGATCCTCTTTCTGTTTCGAGCAGATTAAGTTTTACAGTTTCACTTTGGCAGAGGAGAGAGGAGGACACGCGCACACATACACACACACACAGAGAGAGAGAGAGAAAGAGGTATTTATAGCTCTTGTGCTTTTGGTAGGTATGATGTTTGGAGTTACACAGACTGCACTGCTGCATTGTTAACACACAGCAGAAACAATCCACATCAACAATAGTCATCATTATTATTACTACCAAGAATGATACACACTTTATTTTGTTTATGAATATTTTCAGCACTTTTCAAAAGGAATAGTTGTCATCTTTATTTCTATAGCACTTTATACGGTAACACTGTAGTTTAGGTCACAATTCATGCTATGAACTACTGGCTTATTATCTGCATATTATTGAGATATTACCTGTTCAATAGTAGTAATAAATAGGGCCAGACGGAATCTGCGGATATTTTTTGCTATTTCTGCGGAGTATTTTGTTAAAAATCTGCGGATTTATGCAGAATTATTTTAGGAGTATCATAACTAAAACCTTAATATAGATAAATAAAAAGTAATACCATTTTAGCTTTTATTTAATGTTTACAATACAAATGCGATTAGATCCACTTTATTTGGTAAAAAGGCAAGTCTGTCATATAAAATGTCTACTAAAAGACAGAAAATAGTACTTTACAAACTGTATTGTAAATAAATCATATGGATATTTTAATATTAGTCAATATTATTACTGAAATTAATTTGAAAACTGAATAAATATAAATGTACACACATTTACACAAGTAAATAAACCGAATAAATGATTGGCTAAAAATCTGCGGAAATCTCCGGAATTCTGCGTGTGGGCCTAGTTACAAAGTATGATCTTATTCTGCTTCCCTAATCCTACCCAACACCTAAACCCAACTACTACCTTAATAACTTCACAGATAATTAGTAGTTTATTGAGCTAGTAGTGTTAGTTAATGGCTTGTTAATATCTAAACCTAAAGTGTTACCTTTTATACTAATAAGAACAATATGGGATTGTGAAAATGCTGACATGCCAGCCTGATCTCACGAGAAAACGTAAGCATTTTACGTTTTGCCAGTTTAGTGGCTAATTCGTACGAATTCGTACGAGTTCAGTCGTATGAAAACGTACAATTAAAAAAGGAGGCGTGTCACCCAACCCCACCCATAAACCCAACCGTCATTGGGTGATGAGCAAATCATACTAAATTGTACGAATTAAATCATACAAATTCATACGAATTAGCCACTAAATCAAAAGTTGCGAATTGCCGCGAGATAGTCTTGGACATGCTTAATGCCTTGCAGATCATAAACACAAATTACTTTCTCTGGCTGGCTACAATCTTTGTCTCATCCCGGTGAAATAGAGAAACACAGCAGACGAGTGTTAGAGCTCTGTAAATAGATACAGAAGTGATCAACGGTCAGATTGGGAGTTTGTTAAACATGGCCGGTCTCATCTGTAGTCTTACAAGAGAACAACCTCAGACAACATGCCCACGGACCATCTGACCAGCTGGCTTAGTTTGGGTGCAAGCTGCCTGTTGCACTGCTAAAAAATTTGATAACTTGTTAGTTTAAGAAGCTGTTTCTTACCATTGAGTTTAGTTTTGTGTTGGTGTAACTCCATAAGGGTTGATTCAAGTAACATTTTGACCTTTTTTTCTTTAACCTGTGTGTGCTATATTGGAGATGTTTTCATCAACTCTGGTGGGATTTTAAGTCTTAATTTGGCCACAACTTTCTCAATGTTCAGCAAATGGAATTATTTTGGTGACAAACCTTATTTTGACAAGTATTTTGGCAAAGTGTTTGAAAAATTGGGTAAATTTGCGCAAAACTGGGCAAATTTATTAGCTTTTTGTTATGTTTGTGGCTGTTTTTGCCCCATTGACTTCCATATAATGACATTTTGTGATTGCAAAGCCATTACACCATACTGTATAATCATGCATTCTTGATTGTTGCTGTTGGGAGGATTTAACATTTTTACTTTTGATCACTGGTTGCAGTACGTATGTGTGTGTGAGAGTTTAAGACAGACCTTTGCGCACTTAACTTGGTATGTCTGAGAAAATCAAAATAAACCCCTTAGCTCTCAGAACACAGTAAACATAGTATGTGTATTTATGCACACACACTATAATCTCCTGTTTTACTCCACAGAGCTTCATATAAAAGGTTTTCACAGGCCTACCTAAAGGGTTAATGCTGCCAACTGATTTTTGATTTTTCATTAATGTTTTAAAAGTTTATATGTATTTTGAATTACCGTCATTCTTGGGACTGCAGATGAAAAATAGCCATTTGGCTAATTCTGGCACATTGTTCATTTTGTTTGTATAGTTAAAGGTGCTATATGTAAGTTTTGACTCTTCTAAAGTATAACAATGCCATAATATGTTTGCAAATATTTAAGAAACATGCTCAGTGAATATACTTGTTTATCTGACCAGCAATGCTAATGTTATTTTGCTTTGAAAATGTGTATTCAGTGTCAGAATGTCGGTCTTTGTTTTGCTCTCTATAACCTGCCCACTGCCAGTTTACCCAGTTTCATTCATTCATTCATTCATTCATTTTCCTTCTGCTTAGGGCCTTTATTCATCAGAGGTCACCAAAGCGGAATGAACCGCCAACTTATTCAGCATATGTTTTACACTTCCAGCTGCAACCCAGTAGTAGCATACACCCACACACATACACTACGGACAACTGAGTATATTCAATTCATCTATAGCGCATGTCTTTAGACTGTGGGGGAAACCGGAGCACCTGGAGGAAACCCACGCAACCACGGGGAGAACATGCAAACTCCACACAGAAATTCCAACTGACCCAGCCTAAACTCAAACCAGCAACCTTCTTGTTGTGAGGCCACCCCAACGCACCATATTTTATATTATAAATATTTTTTATAATGTTTTTTTATAATTTATTTTTAGTTATTTTAGTAATTTATTTAGTTTAAAAATAAATTAAAACATCAACATTAACCGCCACCATCTCCCTCTACTATCATTAGTCCTTCTTCAGACCCTCCCGAGACTCTCTGTGGAACTTGAAACTGGTGTCACGCATCATACTTTTCTCTTGTGACATAAGCCGAACTTCTCCAATCACACAATATGCTAAAAACAATATGCTAAAAACTGCAAATTGACATTCATACCTGACTTTGTCTAATCTGTTTGAATTGTTTTATCCGAAAACAATATTACTTTAATTTTTAAAGTTACAAAACAGATGGAAATATGCGTCTCTAATCCTTAGCAAGTAATCAAAATGTCTTGTGCAACTGTTGTTCCAGAACGTCAACAAACAGCAAAATGACTGCAGTACTGATATCAGATGTTTAGACAAATAAGACCATGTTCGTTCAGGGAGATTTTACAGTTGGTTGCTTCATTCTACTATTTTTTTTTTTTTTTGGAAAATGCCACTTTGGTAGTGAGACACATAATACACGCACAATGACAAGTCTGTGACTCAGTTGAATAAATAATGCTTTTTTTAAAAATATATATAAACTCAACTGGAGAAAAAAATCTAAGCTGACATTTCTCTCACCATGTCTTAAACAAACAAGTAAAACGAATCCAAAGGAGTTCACAAGATTTGAAGCTTGATTATTTCTGGAGAAAGTTGACAGAAGAAGCTCATTACGAGCTGTCTGACATGTTGACCGTCCGCTCTGCGAGTGTGTTACAGTAGTTTCTGTCTCTCTTGTAGCACAGTAATAACCGACCTTTCACGCGCTCTTCAAAGAGCAATCAGTCACAGTGCTTGAGCCAGTGTGTGTGTGTGTGTGTGCATTGGATGGCTGCGCTGGGAAATTGAGATTGCAGACAATGAATAATTCAGCCAGACAGTTTCCTCACCTTATACATTCAAGATATACTCGGCGTAATGTAATGTATCCCTATTCACATAAACGCAAACAACCACGTCGGCACGTACATGCAATGCAATAGTAAACATCACTGAATGGATCATTTAGGAAAACGTTTTTCGCCAGTGTCACCAGCTCTATAAAGGATCTAATATTATAGAGATCACCCGAAAATGAACATTTCAGCATCACTTACTCATCTTTGACTTGTTCCAATCGAGTGTTTTGACTTCCATAGTGGGTAATTGGAAAAACGAACACTATGGACTCTATTTTAACAATCTAGGCGCAAAGGATTAAGAGTGTGTTCGAATCTACTTTTGCTATTTTAAGGGTGGAAAAATACCCTCTGCTGCCCAGGGCAAAGTCTAACTGGGTTTAGCTTATTCTCTAATGAGTTATGGTTGTGTTTTGAGTATAACATGCATTAAACCAATCAGAGTTTCATTTCCCACTCCGTTTAACAGTTGGTTCGCGCTGTGGCACATTTGCTATTTGCATGGGGGACTTTGTAAGTGGAAAAACTGAATGCTTCACTAAAGAGAAAACAGTTAAACAGACCATTGGCAGCACGAGGATAAGGATTCAGCCTCCTCCATTCTGCCTCTTTACTTTCTCTTTACTTTACTTTTACTCTTTACTCCTTTACTTTCGTGGAAAAGGAAACAGTGTTGGACATACTCCACTGAAGACATCCATTTGCCTACATATTTAAATTAGTTTGTTAAGTGCAAAGATTTGTTTCAAAACTATTTCTAAATTCAGTTCTAATTTCCAGTAAACTAATAAGGGGCAGCTAGCATTGTCAGCTAGCTCTCTGCAACTCTCACCCACTGGTCGCCCGCTGAAGCTAAGCGGGGCTGCGCCCGGTTAGTACCTGGATGGGAGACCACATGGGAAAGCTAGGTTGCTGCCGGAGTGGTGTTAGTGAGGCCAACGGGGCACTCAACCCGCAATCTGTCTGGGTCCTAATGCCCCAGTATAGGGACTCTATACTGCTCGGTGAGCACCGTCTTTCGGATGAGACGTTAAACCGAGGTCCTAACTCTCTGTGGACATTAAAAATCACAGGATGTTCTTCGAAGAAGAGTAGGGGTTTAACCCCGGCATCCTGGCCAAATCTGCCTATTGGCCTCTGTCCAACATGGCCTCCAAACCATCCCCATATCATAATTGGCTTCATCACTCTGTCTCCTCTCCACCAATCAGCTGGTGTGTGGTGTGCGGTCTGGCGCAATATGCCTGCCGTCGCGCCCTCCAGGTGGATGCTGCACACTGGTGGTGGATGAGGAGATCTCTCCCTCAGTTCATCAAAATAGCAATGTGCCTTAACACATCATCTTTATAAACCAGCACGCCCAAGAGTCCACAAAGTGGCGCAAATGGATTTGCTATTTAAACAACGTGGTGCAAAACGTGAAAATTAGTGTTGCGCTGGTCAGTAAATAGCAAGAAATCGCCCTATGGAAGTCTACGGTTACAGGTTTCCAAAGTTCTTCAGAATAACTTCTTTTGTGTGCAACATAAAAAAAAAAAATCAAACTTGTTTGAAACAAGTCAAAGACTGAATAATTGATGGCAGATTTTATTTTTGAGTGAACTATCATTTAATGATAAACCAGAGCGTGAATGCTCTATTTTTTTCATATTGATTTGAAAAGATTTGACGGTATTCACTTATGCTTGTGTACAGTACCTGTAGATGTGTGTGTGGCCCATGTGTATGTGTGTGTGAGTGTAGGTGCGTATGGATTACTCTGTTAAAAGGAGTCTCCGCAGACTCTGTAGGTTTAATTATTGATAGTGGAAATTGAATCTAATGAAATTTCCATCATCTTGAAACAAGAACTGAGCTCAATGCATTCTGTATGTTCATATACAGAAGAAAATGAACACACACTATAGAAAACAGAACGATCCTCCCTTTCAGATAATGCGTGCGACCTAAAGAAAATGAATGCGATCCATATAATCTGTCAGCCATTATTTATTAGAGTTCCTGCTTGGAGTTGTGATACTTTCTCACCAAACGGGTTTAGTTGTGCAACTGTAAACGAATGATTTTTGTTTTTTTATAATAAGTCACCCTTGGGAAAGCTCAACCTTTAGCGGGACACATGCTTAACATCTCAAGTAGCAGCTGGGGATGGTAAAACCGTGGCCTGCGTCTGCTGTAACTGTCGGGAACAAACAACAAGGAAGAGCTGCAAAAATCTGTTTTCTTACATATTACGCAGCACACCTCAGGATGCCTAATGTTTGAGAAATGACTGCAGCTTGAGCGGTACCTGGGCTGATTTGCTTTCATGCTGCGATGGTCACAGATCGATGCAGCTGCTGCTCGGAGAAACTTGTCAGAGTTTGAGAGAGAACAGCATGATCAAACCTGTAAAAATGCTGCTAAAATTGTACTACATAACAGTGCCAGTTCCACACTGCAGTGCTATTTCATCAAAGACAAAAGTATTTCCTTTGAGAAATGTTTGTGCGAGTTACAGTACAACGCGCTGAACAAATAGTGCGGCTCTATTTACAGATCATTCAGTTCTGAAAGTAAAACTGTCCAACTTTCTTCCTAAACTTTAGGAAGCTAGACTTTAGTTGGGACTTTCTGAGATTTGTTTATTATTAAGTTGCTTTATATTGCATGCACTTCTTAGATGGATTATTAGTACTGCATGGATTATTCATGATTATTTGAAAAATATTTGCTCCTAACCTTGCTTATGTAAAAAAAGGTATTCTAAATTAGTGATTGTAATTTGCATAACACACAAGAATTTCTGACTTTGGATACTCTCAGAAAACGCACGTATAAGGCAACAAAGATAATTTTCACATATGTTGTTTCAGTTTATCAATTTATTAATTTATTAATTTTTGTGAAAAAAAAAAGGTTTCAGATATCACACACATTTTTGCATGATTAGTGAAAGGCAAGCAACTATTTAGGAAGATGGTGGTGCTCAAAAATGAACATCATTCATTCACTCATTCATTTTCTTTTCGGCTTAGTCCCTTTATTAATCTGGGGTCGCCACAGCGGAATGAACCGCCAACTTATCCAGCATATTTTTTACGCAGCGGATGCTCTTCCAGCTGCAACCCATCACTAGGAAACATCCAGACACACTCATTCACACTCATACACTATGGACAATTTAGCTTACCCAATTCACCTATACCACATGTCTTTGGACTTGTGGGGGAAACCGGAGCACCCAGAGGAAAGCCACGCAACCAGGGGGAGAACATGCAAACTCCACACAGAAATGCCAACTGACCCAGCCGAGGCTCGTAGCAGCGACCTTCTAGCTGTGAGGCGGACGTGCTACCCACTAAGCCACCGTGGCGCCAAAATGAACATTACATTTATAAATTACTGGTATTATTCAACTCGGAAATTATGTTTAGTACAGCATAATCAATTTGACTATATTTTGATAATATCAGTGCATTATTAATACATAAAGTAGGTGTAAGTACTTTGGAGTGGCTTAGTCAAAGTCCTGACCTGAATCCAATTGAGATGCTGTGGCATAAAAAGGGTTCATGCTCAGAAATCCTCCAATGTGGGTGAATTACAAATAAATTTAGCAAAAATGAGTGCCAGAAGTTCTTCACAGACTCATTACGAGTTATCGAAAAAACTTGACTGTAGTAGTTGTTGTATAAAGTGGACCGGCTAGTTATTATGTTTAGGGGCAAACACTTTTTTTTCACAGGGTTATGTAGTTTTGTATTTTGTTTTCTGTTAATAATAAAAACCTTAGACTTTCAAAACTTTATAATGTGTTTACATGTGCTATCTTTCTTTAATCCACCCAACAAATAAAATAAAAACAGGAATACTGGGTACAAAATCAGAATTGAAACATCTGATACAGTCTCTCTAATATTTAACCAAACTTGTACAGCTTTCACCATTTATTTTGGCTGTGGTGTATTCCAAACTAATAATGCCCAGAAGATAGAGCCTCCAAGATAGATCAGCAGGAGCAGATGGATCCAGCCATATTTGCAGGATTTTTAATTTTTTAAAATTTATTTATTTATTTATTTTTGCAGCAGTCAAAACAACTGACAGAATCCTTCTTTGGTTAAAGGATAAGTAGTGTGATGAATCGACCATACTTGTGTTATCTTTGACTAATATTTAAATTTGTTGTGCGACAAACATGTAAAAACATAAACTAATAAGTAGGCAAACACCTTTTCACTTTTCATCATTAATTAAAAATAAATAAACATGTTTTATGCTTGAGGTAATATCAATAAACACTTGAGCTCTGCTATTTTTATACCAGTGGACAATGGCATTCTCAACGCATCTTAACTCGTTAAAAGTTTAAACTCATTAATGCTGAGAGCTCGCTGTGGCCTGTTAACCTCTCTGTGTATCTGGCTAGTTTGACTGTGGTTTCTCCTGCTTTACACACTCAAGACAAGCACCAGCTCACATTTCCTTTAAGACGTCACTGGGTCAACAGATTCATTCTTTATTTATCAAGGTCACAGTAATGGAGCGATTTAAACATACCTCTAAATCCTAAAAATGTGGACGTTTGTTTATGTGCGTGCTCTCCTACGTTATTGTCCTATGGATGTCTACAGAATTCACAGACATTTTTGCTGATTAAATAAATACTTGGACATCCAAACTTTTGAATTTTTTAATATTAAATTTTATCTGTTGTGTTGTAACATATAATCTTTATTACAATGTACCATATAACGTGTTAAAAAATGTGTTTTAGATGATAATTTTCCTGGATCTAGCCCTAGCAGACTACTTAATTCATTTAAAGCAGCACCGCGGCAGCATGAAATTCAAGCGTTTAAAGCACTTATTCACTTCCATAGGGCTAATCTCTTAAGCTTCTCTTGTCCTTTCAGTCTACACACAGACACACACACACACACACAAACAGAAATTCCCACGATGGCTCCCTGAATTTGCCTCTCACCTAGCTTAATACCGAACATAACCAACCAGGGCTTTTTGAGATTAAAACTGACAGGTTGTGGCACTCCGCAAACATTCCTGCTGGAAAACGGATATTTATGCTCAGTCATGCAATAAACTCTATTCCGCACAGAGTTAAGCCAATATCTAAAGAATCCAAATGACATCACAAGCTCTGGAAAATAACACAGACTCGTTTATGTAGCATTTACTTACCTGTTTACTTACAGTAGGTGTTTTAGATATATGAAAATATATCTTCATTCATTATTACAATTCTTGAAATTGTTTTCGTTAATGAATACAACACTGGAAACAATTGGTATAGTGGACTACAGTTGTTATGCATTCTTTAGGACTGTTGCAATAAGTAATATCCACTTTTAGCATAATATGGACATGACCTTGATAAAATTTGTTTGCACACTAATTTTGATTACAGCCAATTTAGCTGTCTTTGTGACAGGTGGAATTTTTCATCATTTACTCACTTTTTACATGTTTTTTTGTTTGTTTTATTAAACACAAAAGAGATATTTTGGAGAATTTTGGAAAGCTGTAATCAATAGCTATGTTGCCATTCAAAAATGCGAATGAATTATATGCGCAAAACTGGATTACCGCATAAAATACGTGTGAATATAGCAGTGTTTCCACCCTACGAGTCATATTGGACAAAATCGTCACTTCCTGATTAACTGGCACCAAATATCAACAGTAAAAACGTAATTTGATGCAGTAAGAGAAGATGTGTCAATGTTTTCTTTATTTAATAAATGACTTGGGCCTCAGAAGGCAATCCTGACATGCAGTGAACGCGCGGTGGTGTTTAAAGGTGTCAGACACGGAGCACAGACGCTCTTGATTCTGGAACTACTACTTAAACGGTAAGGTGTTTTAGAATGACCAAAACAACATTTCAGATGTTTTACGATGTGCTCAGCCTGCTGGTTTGTCCATTTATACACATTCTTATCATAACATGTTTTGCAAGTTGTTATTTGGTCAGTTTGGAAGAAAGGCCCAAAATTATTTAGTTTCGCTAAAGAAACTGCTTCGAAGTGCTTTCTCTCAGAGAGCCTGTTTTAAATAGCAAGCATGGATGTGTTACTACCTGTAGATCCACAGACAGACTGCTTGGAAGCATGTAAGAAACTCCTGCTGCATCAATAGGCATAAATCTCAATCTAGACAGGTGGAGCTGGTGGAGGTGGAGGGTTTTCAGGAACTCTGATTGGCCTACAGTGAAAACCAGACTAGACTATTTAAATGTTGAGCAAGCTCATTGGCTGCAACATCCGTGGAGGCCATTACGATTGTTCTGTATAGCAGTACGCACAAAAGAAACAAGCTATTAAATCTATTATGTTTAAAAATGTGTTCTCTAAACAGCCATATCACCCTGCACAAAATGTCCGTAAATCAGCAGTTTTCCATATTTTGTGATTCATGTTTTTATTTTTGCCCATTTATTTATGCTTTTGAATTGCGTTATGGGACATTAGTCCTTTTTCCAAGCATTTTTAACCTTGCAAAGCTTTAAAAAGTGACTTATTAACATTTATTTTATAGTTTAAAATTATATATTGTCAGGGTGGGTGTTGTATATAAACGTACAAAACCTTGTAATAATACATTACATTTTCTGTAATGTATAATATATAATAGCCAGTACGTTTTCTATCATATTACAGACTTATTTCTCTATATATTGTTACTATGTATTATTA
This sequence comes from Danio albolineatus, assembly GCA_903798035.1. NCBI lineage: Eukaryota > Metazoa > Chordata > Actinopteri > Cypriniformes > Danionidae > Danio > Danio albolineatus. Next base: position 2,707,538 of record CAIGQQ010038854.1, on the reverse strand, counting down.
ATTATACATTATATTATTTTAGACTATGAAAATATCAATGAAAGTCTCTTTGTTAAACTGTAGAGTTGAATTGTCAATATCAAATGTCGACAGAGCAGATTTTAAGCTACCATAATGCCTTAGATTGCTCACTCTGCGGTCTGTGGGCGTTCTAATGCCCTAGTATAGTAAAGGGGACTCAATATTGTCAGTGAGACATTAAAACGAGGTCCTGACTCTCTGTGGTCAGTAAAAATGTTATGACAGTTCGTGGTATCCGAAGCCTAATTTCCTCCCTTTGCCAGATGGCATGGCCTCCCAATCATCCCCATCCACATTGGCCATCCACAATAAATGCTCTATATACATGCACATTACTTGAGAAATATTTAAAAATATATTATATTTCAAATGAGTGATAATAATTTTGACTTATAACATGTAAACCTATTAGTCTGTCTAGAGTTTTATGCAACTCAAGCACATTCTGATTGCATACCCCTATATACATTTCTGGAGAGTGCCAAAAACGTACCAGGAGGCACCAAATTTCTCTGGCGAGTGCCGTTCGCACATGCTCTTCTCTCATAAATTCCCCAGAGGTCGCTGTCAACTGACTGACTCAATAACTGACCAATACCCCAACCCACCCCCTTCCCTAAACCCAACCGATAGTGTTTTCAAAAGCATCGATTGACCCACTCACCCACTTCCCTAAACCCAACCAACAGTGTTTTCAAAAGCAATCCAGAAAAAGAAATCATCTGATCTTTACCATCTGATCTCTTTTGTCTTACCTGCTTTCTGGAACCTTTCTTCGCTTAACTTGAACCCCGTCATTACGGTCAACTCCGCTCTGTGTCTCATACGGCGAGCCACTGGACAAACTGGTAACAGCGGAAAACCCGTCCACACAGAGATAAGAGGTCAACTGGTAGGCACGAATAGGAACGGCATCATATCGCCTCGTAGCGTTTGTTTTAAAGACGAAATGCATCCATACGTACTTCTGGCTACATAATTCACAATCTCCAGAAATGTATATAGGGCTACGTTTTCAGAATGAGCCTGTGTTGGTTTTATGACTAAACTGAAGATATGTTTTAGCAGAATGCATGCCTAAAATACACAGCTTCCAGCCCTTTTTATTAAAAATATTTTTTTCTGGCAGTAGATTTTATTACATTAAGGTGTACCTTTTGTCAGTTTTATTGCTTGAACAGACAGATAGTTTTGGATTTTCTGAAGGGAAATCAACATCATCAACATCTGATATCTTCAACATCAGTCCATCACCTGTCAATCCTGAAACTTTCAGACATGGTAAGGTATAAAAACAAACTACTGGAGCACAAAATCCTTTTCTTGCAGTTTTTTTCTTCTTCCTCATGGCCCGGAGTGATCATACTGCGTCTCTCTCCATGTCTCAGGATGTATCGCATTATGTGGTAAAATTGACAGTGATGTAGTAGAGGGTCATCGCCTTCTTACTCTGGGCATACTTGCCTCGCGTACTCCATTCATCAACTGCTGGGAGAGAGGGAGAGATTACATTAAATTCATTAGTACAGTTTAGAGGTTTGTTCACTTACAATACCTGCACTCTGTTGTAGACACCAAAAGAAACATGGCACGTAATTTGAATATAAATTGGGATCAATAATGTGTGTTCCTTTCCATTTGTTGAGTTGAGATTGTCAGTATTTTGTAGATTGAACATTCGATGCCAAACAACAGCAAAACCCACAACTCATTGACCGAGGTGCTGTTTACATCTGGTATTAAGATGCATTTTGTTCGGTTGGATCACAAGTAGAGCAGTGAAACGCATTGCCCTTTACACCTGGTGCTTTAATCCATCACTTTTGTCCACTTTCTGATGAGCGAGTGTCTATAAGCAGGTGTAATTATGGGCTATAGTGTAGAAGTGGTAATCTTAATCTACTTTTTTTTTCTCTTTCTTTCTTTTTCAAAGCTGTGCCGCTTAACAAAGGCCAAACGGATTATATTCCAACTCTGAAACTCGGATGTTTTGGATTGAATTTCAATTGATTTTGTGTCCGTTTTTACTCTCTGTATTATGTGGATCTGAGAACAGTTAAGCCAAGCCGTCTGTTTCACAACAGGGGTTTATTTAAAAATCTTTCATACCACCCTAAAATATAATGATTTCCTTCAGGGGACTAAAGGATAAATTTAGGAATATAGGTCTATGGTGCTGCTGAATGCTTGAGTCTGATTTGGCTCAGGAACATTGCATGGCATTATTTCCAGGGAACCACACAGCTTAAAGGGATAGTTCACCCAAACATGCAGATTTTCATCATTTACTGCACATTTGAGATATTTTGGAGAATTTTGGAAAGCTGTAATAGCTATATTGCCATCCAAAAATGCGAATAAATTATATGCGCAAAACTGGATTACCGCATAAAAGACGTGCCAATATAGCAGTGTTTCCATCCTATGAGTCAAATTGGACAAAATCGTCACTTCCTGATTAACTGGCGCCAAATATCAACAGTAAAAACGTAATTTGCTGCAGTAGGAGAAGCTGTGTCAATGTTTTCTTTATTTAATAAATGACTTGTGCCTCGGAAGGCAATCCTGACACGCAGTAAACGCGCGGTGGTGTTTGAAGATGTCAGACGTGGAGCACAGACGCTCTTGATTCTTGAACTACTACTTAACCAGTAAGGCATTTTAGAATGACCAAAACAACATTTCAGATGTTTTACGATGTGCTCAGCCTGCTGGTTTGTCCATTTATACACATTTTTATCATCACATGATCTCTTATAACAAAATCACATGACCTTTTTTTTAATGCGCATACTGGAATTTATGCGGTAAAAGTGTTTCCATCGCGGTTTATGTGCATAATTTCTCATCGAATAAAAAGTTTATCCTACTCAGGTATGCACATACATTTTTTATGCACATTTTCAAAATACATCATGGTGTTTCCATCAACCCTTTTTTTATGCGCCTATCCAAAATGTGAAATGGAAACATAGCTACTGACTTTCATAGTCAATTTCAAACTATACAGATGTCAATAGTTAAATGTTTTTAACATTCTTTAAATTATCTTATTTTTTTGTTCAACAGAACCAAAACAACTTCTTGGGTTGTCAAAACAATTGGTTTGAAAAAAGTGAAGGGTACGTACTGTAAATAATGGGAGAATTTTCAGTTTTTTTGAGTGAAGTATCTCTTTAAATAGGTCTTGACTGCATTATAGTTCCATATTACTAAACTATGATTTCAGTCATTTCACAGCCAACAACTGTCAAAAATCAAAACAAAAGTAATGTTATGTTAATTAATTTAGCTTATTTAGCTAGTTCTGGTTTATTATTATTGCTGTTATATATTTTCGGCAGAAAATACTGATCTTTTCTAAATCGTAATTACGTAATTCGTAATTTACAGCAAATGTATACTGTGATTAGCCTTTACAGAGTGGTAAAAAAAACTCGGAACAGTAAAACTGATGTGCTCCGAACTATTTCATACAAGTTCAACCACATGTTGTTTCAAACCCCTGAGACATTTTCAGAATACAACTTAAAATATTTTAGGTGAAATCTAAGAGCGCCCTCATCCTCCATAGAGTTTGAGGGAGGTTGAGGTTTCCGCCTTGTTCAAATTCCAGAAAAACGAGAGGGCAGACCTGGTGCAGTGCAATCTGAGCTGCATCCAATGCTTTTTTAATGCGCTCACCTGACCCCACCCCTAACCCTACCCCTCAAGGACGACGCTAGCTCATTTGAGTGTATTGTGTCTGATGTTGCATCACTGAGATATGCAGTCTGAGTTTGCGTCATCAAGGCTGCATGTAGAAACCATTGAGAAAAAAACAATTAAAAAAAACTCAAAACTGAGCACATGCCTTCATTGGTTCGATCTGAATATTTTTAAGCATCAAGAATACCTTAGTGCGCACATAAAGCAAAAATAGTGATTTTTTCAACAGTCTCTTTACCTCTTTGTCAGTTTAGGGGCTTCGTTTCAGACATTTGTCATCAGGTTGTGATACATCAGTGCAGCACGTGCCCTATACTGACACTAAGGAGAAAAAAACTGCTTTTGTGGCACAAAAATATTCTCGTAGCTTTAAAATTTAACCACTAAAGCCATATGGATTGTTTTCAGGATGTTTTTAGTACCTTTCTGGACTTTGCATGAGTTGAGAGCCTCGCTGTCTATGGAGGACAAGGGAGCTCTCAAATTTCAATGTAAAATATATTAATTTGGGTTCCTATGATGAACAAAGGTATCAAGGTATTGGAACGGAAGGTGAGGGATTACTAAAACAATTTTTATGTTTGGTTATACTAGCTCCTAAACTTAATTTGCTGTTGTTTGTGTGTGTGTGTATGTGTTTGAGAGAGAAATGGAGAGAGAGAAAGTGAGAGAGTTTGTGCATTATAGCATTATAGATGTTCTGCAGGTGGTGAGTGTGCGTGTGTGTGTGTGCACGCACATGCACAGCTGCTAATAATATCACAGACTGACAGAGAAACACTGGGCACACTGGACGAAAGCTCAGTCTGTGATATTTATAGATGGCACAGCCAAATAAAGCACAGAAAACAAACAGCATGCTTACTTCTACAGTCCATGTCTCTGTAACCAATTAGTGATCATTTCAGTAGGTTTGTTCTAAATAAAGCCGCTTCCACAGGCTCCCACACGTTTCTGGCTGCTCCTGCAAACCAGAATAACTGAACAGGGAATTCTTGTCTCCGCAAACGCTGTACTGTTCTCTGATTGTTGTTGATACGAATCTCCAAAAACTGACGTGTGTAGCAGTCAAAGCAGAAGACCTCACCGTTTTGATAGAGCGATCACTCTGACAGCAATTCGCAGAGACCTGAAGTCACAGTTTCCATCGACATGAGCGACAGTGAGGGTTGCTGATGTGACACAGTTGAGCAGAGATCAACTTTCCATGGACTGTGTGGGGTGTTTAATATAGCACTCATTTTCAACTCGAAATCGAAAAGTGAAAGGTTCTTATAAGGAGGGCATATACAGTTGAAGTTGAATTATTAGCTTTCCTGAATTATACGCCCCCCTGTATATTTTTTTCTCCTATTTCTGTTTGATACATTTCTAAATAGAATAATTTAATACCTAATTTCTAGTAACTGATTTCTTTGATCTTTGCCATAATGACAGTACATAATATTTTACTAGATATTTTTCAAGATACTGCTACTGCTCCTTGCTCTGTTAAACATCATTTGGGAAATATTTGAAAAAAAAAAAAAATTCTGATCATTTTGACTTCAACTGTATGTAATATATGACGTGGGGTTTATTATAAACTAAATTTCGAGAGGATCACGTACTTATGATTGAACACAGCTGGTACCTCATCAGCTCAGCATAAAGCACCAATCAGATGAATCATCACTCACTATAAATTACCAAAGCTTTCCACTCCAGTCATCTTCGTCTTGAAGAATCCCCCCTTCCACCCCATTCCTCCCCTTCTCTGATAGAGCGGCACGGTGGCTCAGTGGTTAGCACTGTTGCCTCACAGCAAGAACGCCACTGGTTCAGCCTCTCTCCGAGCTAGTCGGCGTTTCTATGCGGAGTTTGCATGTTCTCCCCGTGTTCGCGTGGGTTTTCCCCGGGTCCTCCGGTTTCCTCCCACCGTCCAAAAAACATACAAGTAAATAGACTACTTTAAACGGCCACTTAAGGCAATTCTAGTTAGATACATCTCAGAACATCCACAAGTGGGGGGAGCTCTCGAGACTCACCTGAGCTCAAACTCTCCTCTCACCCTTTAAACGGGGATGAGCCCCGGGCTCAAGGATATTCTGAGCTCAGGGCTCTCTCCCGGGACAGCATGCCAAATACGCTTAATAATCAATCATCAGCTAAGTGTGAACTCTTGAAAATGAAAATAGGACTGTTTTATTTTTTATTCATTTGATATATTAGATAACTTCACAACTACTCATGTTTGATATACTGTACAGTATGGGGACACATCAGTTGATAGATACTTATATTTATTAAGGGTGCAACGGTTCAATCTACTCACAGTTCGGTATGTACTGTATCATGGTTTTAGGGTAACGGTTTCGGTTTTGTGCCATGCTTACAAAAAAAAGCCTACAGAACAATTCAAATAACAATAAACATATTTATTGGTTAACAAACACTTGACAGTGCAACAGCTTCGCACACGATTGTAGATTTGCATGTTCTCGCATTAATTAAAAGCAGGGCATTTCACAAATTGTATGTTCAAATAAGTTGCTTAAAGGGGTGGTCCAGAGTGTATTTTTGAAGCTTGGTTTATGGGATGAAAAGTAATGTTTGCATTGAACTTTGAGCATCTTGCATTCAGAGATGTTGGTTATGTTCACACAGCTACATTACACATCAACTAAAGTTTAAAATATGATATCGTAGTGGAGGCGCCACAGTGGCGTGGAGAGTAGCACGTTCGCCTCACAGCAAGATGGTTGCTGGTTCGAGCCTCGGCTGGGTCAATTGGCATTTCTGTGTGGAGTTTGCATGTTCTCCCTGTGGTTGCGTGGGTTTCCTCCGGGTGCTCCGGTTTCCCCCACAAGTCTAAAGACGTGGTATAGGTGAATTGGGTAGGCAAAATTGTTCGTAGTGAATGAGTGTGTGTGGATGTTTCCCAGAGATGGGTTGCAGCTGGAAGGGCGTCTGCTGTGTAAAACAAATGCTGGATAAGTTGGCGGTTCATTCCACTGTGGCGACCCCAGATTAATAAAGGGACTAAGCCGAAAAGAAAATGAATTAATGAATGATATCGTAGTGGACCACCACTTTAAGAAAATAAAGAGAAAAAGCTTACATTTTCCCTTTTTCTATTTTACATCTCGACTCAACAGTCTCAACTAATTATGGAGATAATAATTATGCCAACGCATCTTAATAATTGAGTTTTTTTAATGTATTGATTACTTCTGTATACATTATGCTTGCAATACCATGGCAACAAAACGTATTTATTCAGGATTTATTTATGATTTTATTATGATTCCAGAGAGCTCCGTTTTACTTATCAGCGCCATTGTAGTGAATGAAACTTAAGCAAAGAGAAAGAGTGTTCGACTCCTCTCTCTTAATTCAGCTGGAACAGTACATGGAGAAGAAAACTGTTCTTAGCAGACAGCGGGTAAACAGAGTGAATAGCAGGAGTGATCGCGTGCGGAAGAACGCCCAGCAGAAGCAAGACTGAAGTAACAGACCTGCTGTATGTCCTTCTTGGTTTGGACATGGACCTCGATCTGGCTGTTAATGACCACTGATCTAGGCTATCTTTGCAACAACAACAAAAAAAGGCATTTGTTATGTTTTTGTGTCTGTTGAAACACTAACGGCAACGCGCTGTCACCTGCGCATTTGCGCTGTATCTCCTTCACTTCCATGCTAAAATCCTTAGAAACTCCACACACACACACACACCGACATGTGAGGAAGCGTGATGTCAACAACAGATTTACATACTAAGAGGTGATTGAACAAGTCTTTGCACGTGCAATGAGCGTGAAAGGTAATCGGAAGCGTACTCATTGCAGTCGTTTTTTATTAACAAACCAATATTAATAATGCATAGTCTGAACCGCGGATCACAGGACACACCCAACCGTGGGAAGACAACAGGACAATACCGTTAATCGTTCCATCCTTAAAAATTTAACGGCCGATAAGTTGTGGATTGTTTTTACTTCAGATGTGTGCTGCTGACCGTGAGTATTTTGATTGGTGCCTTCAGCATGTCATGATGATTTGCACACAGAAGATGCACACACACAGCGTTTATTCGAGAGGAAGAACAAGATGTTGACACTAGCTACTGTGTGTTGCCATCGAAAGACGCAAATTAATAGTGTGAAGACAGACTTTGGCTGAGGAATTTTAGAATGGCCAAAACAAAATTTCGGATGTTTTGCAATGTGGTCAGTGCCCTTGTTTGCTAATCCTGTCACATTATGCCCATTTATGTTATTAATGATCTGTTAAAGAAAATCAAATGTCTTTTTTGATGTTTCCATCATAGTTTCACGCATTTGCTTTTATTGAATAAAAAGTTTATTCTTAGTTGTGTGCATACATTTGATTTTCAAAGTGAATGTGCATCTTAAAATTTCCATTAAGCATTTTTACGCACATATCCAAAATGCGCATAACAATGGATGGAAACATAGTTAATGTTGGAGTTTTTACACTGTAAAAAAGAAAACTTCATTATTGTGATTTATAAATGATTTTAGGGAAACATTTCCCTGCTGTTTTCTTGTTTGTTTTCTTGTAGTTAAGGTTTTAAAATAAAATCAGTTGTTTACTACATTTATTTGTGTTTTGTTTTTGTAATTATGCTCAGAAATAAATCATAAATGTTTTACAGTATATGTTGGACTTTTTTGTGTGTGTTATATTTCAGATATACAAGTTATCGACATCTAAACTAAATACTTTTAACCAAATTAGCTCTATCCTGACAATAATGTTATTTTTACTAGCATAATATACTGTATCAGGTTGCAAAGTCCAAGTAAAATATATTATTAGCAGTGCTTTAGGAAAAGGAATTACATGAAACAATTAAAATAATAATTTTGTGTAAGTTCAGAATTTTTAGCATATGTATCATTACAGCAATGAAATTAAATTTAGTTTAATTCTTTAAAATTTGCATCCCACGTGACATTTCCCGCAGCAAATGTCTGCCATAAAAAATCCAGCATGAATTATAATTTGTAAACAGTTTTGTGCCCCCCAAAAAATTGCCAAATTAATATTTTTTTTTTTAATCAGTGTTAGAAAAAAATTATATCAGTCTATTGATGTAACTTATTGGCCTATTTATTGGTTATTGGCTCCCAGGTATTGTGAGCTATATAGGTAAGTATCAATATCTGCCAATATATCTACTGTAGTCAACATTTGAAGTGGATCAAAATAATTTATCAAAATTGTTCCCTGACAAGAATGGGTGTTCAGTAGTTTTAGGAGAATTTCGATAAACTATTTCGATTCAATTCAAATGTTGACTACTATTTATTGATGCCTACCTGAAAATTTGTCTCTTGATCATTTTTGTGAAGTATATTGCTCTCATGAAAGCACTGAATGATGATTGAGAAGATGATAATGATTATGACAACGATGAGGATAATTGTTTCCCTGAAAGTGGCGTCCTCTGGCTAATTAGCATGTCTGATGGCTCTTGTCCCCTAGTAGTGATTAACTAAATTCCTCCAGTTTTATCAAATCTTAAGTCGAATTATAACCACTTCAACACTGTGCTTTTCTCAAGGGTCGTCTTGCCCTTTAGTTGCCATGGCGACCCTCCTTTCTCGCCTGTCAGGAATGAATTCTGAACCTGTCAAACTGAATGAGCGTCAACATCTACACACAAAAACTGCATGTTTGTTTGTGTCACGAAGCACGAAGAGTGTAACCTGCTCTCCACCGTCACACTCTGCCTGTGTTTATTTATCAATTAGGCGGATAATATGAAGAAATCTTAATTAACCAGAATTAATCAGACGTCAGTGGTCATTTAAAGACGCTCACTAAATGCTTGGATTTGATTGGCTGTCTAAACCAAAAGGTGAAAGTGAACTAAAAGTGTTTTTGTCTCTTTCCATCTGCAGGGTCAGACTTTCTGTGCGCGACACACATCATTCCAGTGAAGAACCAGGAGGGTGTTGTCATGATGTTCATCTTGAGCTTCGATTATGTGCTGAATGAGGGCAGCGTGGATTCATTAGACCGACTCAACCACACCTCCCCAGCCAGACAAGAACAAAGTGAGAATATTTCATTTTATGAGTCCTTTTCTTTAAAGAAATGCTCCACTCCCCTGGACTTTTTGAGTTTTACCAGTTTTGAATCCATTCAGCTAATCTTCAGGTCTGGCGGGAGCACTTTTAGCTTAGCTTAGCATAGATCATTGAATCGGATTAGACCATTAGCACCTCACTTAAAGAGCCCCTATTATACATTAAAAAGGGTCATATTTTGGTTTTGGGGGTCTCCAACAGCAGGCTAATATGCATGCATGGTCAAAAACACTTTGATTGTCTTATAATTTGCATTTATTTTTACCTAATTATCCCAGCGACTCCTATATGAATCTTTCAACGATTAATTTGTTCCAAAACCTCCTTAGCGCGATGTTAAACTGCGCTGATTGGACCGATGACCCAGTCTGTTGCTATTGGTCAACATCATTCAGCGCGAGAGAATGCCCACCACGGCTTATTAATATTGAAGTAGTCATAATGCCAACACTCGTTTTTCCCGGGAGTCGCCCGTATTTCAGACACCTCACCCCCGAAACTAATCCCCCGGTCTCCCAGCATATCACTCTGTTCTTAACCAAAAGTAAAAACAGTGACACACATTCAGTGTTAATGCACACAGTGGCAAAAGCTGAACTATTATGAAACAGGACCGCCGCACGTGTGTAGGAGAGCTGATGTAGCCATAGCAACGACAAACAGCAGAGGAACACAAGTTCTCAAACGCACTTTAATCCGTAAACAATGCGGCACGCGTCGCGTTTACAACGTGCTTTTAGACGCGATATGAGAATACAAGTTAACCAGATACACTACAAGTGGTTACAAGTTACAAAACACAATTAAAAACATCATTTACAAGCTAGAGAGTCGACTCTTTTATAGATAAATCAATAGTTTTAAACACTGTGCACTTTCAGATTTAAGCCTCAGCTGGACATTTCACTTCACTTACAGCTGTGTTACACACTGCATGCAAGCTCATTTTCGAAAACCCATAATAGGGGCTCTTTAAAATGAGCAAAGAATTTTGATAATTTTTCTGTTTAAATCCTTAGATTACATTGTGTACTAAGACTAACGGAAAATTAAAAGTTGCTGTTGTCCAGGCCGATATGTTTAGGAACTATACTCTTATTCTGGCGAAACCATCAAGGAACTTTGCAGCCGGCGCAATGTTATTACGCAGATTCAAGAGTTCGCCCTTAGATATGCTTAGCGTTTATAGCAGGTTTGGCATGCTGTCCCGGGAGAGAACCCTGAGCTCGGAGATATTTGAGCCCAGGGCTCCCGCCCAGTCAATAAGCATATAAGGGGATCCGAGATCAGATAGGTCTCGAAGGCTCCCCTTTTGAAAAGAGAGGAAAAAAGGAGGAGATGGGGTGGAAGGGGGGATTCTTCCAAAACGAAGATAGAGTGGTAAGGAAAAAACTGATCCATTTATAGTAAGCTTGGATCGCTCTGATTGGATTATTGCTGATTACAGATGATCAGCCAGGCGTGCTAATCATATCACGAGCTCCTCTCGAAATTAGTTTATGAAACTTCACTTCACTTCACTTCATTATTCAGATCGCGAATTATGTGGCCAGAAGTACGTATGGCTGCATTTCGTCTTTAAAACGAACCGTTCCTTATCAGCTGACTGTTTACCTCCATATGGACAGCTTTTCCGCTGTTACCAGTTTGTCCAGTAGCTCACCATGTACGTTTGTGGACTTGAGACACAGAGAGAAGTGGACCACGATGATGGGGTTCAAGTCTGGCAAAGAACAATTCTAGAAGGCGGGGTAAGACAAAAACAGAGAATGTGGTAAAATCTGGAGAACATGGTAAAAATCAGGCGAGGGCTTTCCTTTTTCTTGATTGCTTTTAAAACTGTCAGTTGGGTTTGGGGAAGTGGGTGTGCGGGTCAATTGGTGCTTTTAAAAACACTTGGTTGGTTTTAGGGAAGGACGAATGGTGAGTCAGTCGATTAGTCAGTCAGTCAGTCAGTCGACAGTGGCCTGAAGAACTGCAGGCGTGAATGATACTGGCTGGGGAAATTTAAGATCTGAAAAAGTGTACACATCGACCTCTGGTGGGTTTGCAAAAACAAAACCTGCAAAAAAATGTAGCTCCTGGGACATATTTGGCACTCTCCAGAAATGTATACAACGGTACACTTTTAGAATGAGCCAGAATTTTCTTTGTAAAAGCTGGCACCATTAATAACTGTTTTTGTACTTAGAATTACTTCAGAAGTTCTTTCTGGTGATTATGGTAAAAGAGCGTTATGTTGTACGCACATGTTTCAGGTGTTTGGCCAATCACAATGCATTAGAACCTGCCAAACAGAGCACTTTGGGCTTTTTTTAGAATGAGGGGCTTTATAAAAAAACTGGAACTCATAATGTTCGGCCAAATGCTGATTACATAACTGTCATTTATTCATTCATTCATTATTCATTTTCTTTTCGGCTCTTTATTAATCTGGGGTCGCCACAGCGGAATGAACTGCCAACTTATCAAGCATATATTTTACGCAGCAGATGCCCAATCCATCAGTAGGAAACTTCCATACACCCTCATTCACACACATACACTACGGACAATTTAGCCTACCCAATTCACCTATACCACATGTCTTTGGGGGAAACCGGAGCACTTAGGAGAAACCCACGCGAACACAGGGAGAACATGCAATCTCCACACAGAAATGCCAACTGACCCAGCCGAGGCTTGAACCAGCGAGCTTCTTGCTGTGAGGCGATTGTGCTCCCCATTGCGCCACTGTGACACAGCCATTTAAATTTTATAAAGGAAATAAAAACATGGTTTAAAGTAGTTTGGTTAAAAAACAGACACTACAGTTATAAAATGGAAGCGTCTGCTGTGTTCCAGTTGCTGCAGAGTGTGTCCAGAGTCGACTTTTGCTGATCACATGACAAATGTAAGGAGAGAGATGACTAACAAAACTATGGGGGAAGACTTGATGCACAACAGATCTTGAAAAATGTGTACTCAATAACATCACTCCCAATACACAATAGAACTGTAAAATCCAAAAAGTTAGCTTGTGAAAGTGTCCTCTCTATAACATCCTTAATAATGACCTTTTAAAACGGCATCATATGACCTCTTTAATTGTTTACTACCTGTCTGTGAGAAGAGAGAAAGGAAGTGGAAAATTCAAACAAATGAAGCGTGGCGGCTGAGAAGACATAGATGGAAAGAGGTGTGCAGGATGGAATGGGGAGAAAGCAGAGGAAGCGAGAGATGGGTTTTTATTTGCTCCAGTTGCTCTGGCTCACCAGCACATACTGTCAAGACAGAACCCAGTCAGCCAGAAAGGAAATGAAGTGAGGGAAAATAATTTATGTGACACAGTGTTACAATTATTTGGATCCCTGAGGCCAGGTGCTGAACGGCTCTTCATTTATAAGATCCAGTTCAAGCAAAGCGAGTTTTCGAAACCACAAGTGTGTGTGTGGATGAGTGTACATGCTATAATTATGACAAATGTTCATAGAGACCTGTAAGCAATAAAACTGCTGCGCTGCATTTCTGTAAAATATGCTACTGCATCAGTTTACACACATGTGCGCACACACACACACACCCTGCCTAATGTCCTCCTGTATTGGAAAGTCACATCTGAACTATGAAATCCAATTAATATCCGACGCTAATACCGTCTCTGTGGTATCATAGCAACTGGGAATGTTTTGAAAAGGACATCTGCATGTGCACAAGTTAGAAGGACTGTTTAGTCAGGGCTGTTATGAAGCCATGATTTGCTATGGCAGAGTAGTCGGTTATATGCTGAGACACACGACATGATGCTTTAAAAAGCTGTGGCGAAAACTTCCAGCTGGGATGAATATAGATTTCCTAGATCTCTCTTCCTCTGAGAGCAAGGCTGAAGGCGAAGCATGAGAGGAAGTGCATTGAACCAGCAAAACACAGACAAAGTAGCTAATCAAATTTACAAGCTTTTCATCCTGATTTTGACTTGCCAGGCTGCACTGTGATCCAAAAATTGAAGGACGTGCCCCTAAAAAGGCTCTTTTGTGGGGTGCTTTAGGTTGTTTTGATGAAGGAGTGATATAAATAGCCCAGTTTGAAGAGACTTTTAATTAATGCTGGCATGGTACTGAAACCCCAGGGAAGAGACAGAGAGAAAAGGAGAGACAAATCAGACTGCAGAGATATTGAAAATGATATATGATGCATTATATGATATATGATACATTATATATATGATGTAAATAAAAATGGATAAATCTTCTACAATATTTATGCTTTTTATTGCTGAATTAAAATATCACCCAAGCCACAGTGAGATTAAAAATGTTCGTTTCACAATAAAATTGTCACATTTTTACATTTACACAGTGAGATTTAAGACAAACTATGAATGAGAAAATGACCGTTTGTCATTTTTCAAACAAAAATCCACACTTTTACAGTATGTGAACAAATTAAATATGTTTTCAAATAACAAAATTAAAAAAGATTTTAACCAATCTCAAATCAGATAAATGAATAATACACATAGGAGTTTTTCCAGCTGTGGCGGCAGGCATAGATCACAGATCTTCCAACTACCTATGGCGTTATTTCAGTGACAAATGTCGTGAACGCAATATTACAAGTGGAGATTTGCACGCCGATTTCCTGTGTTTGTGCCCAAAACTTCTTCCACACCCCCTCAAATATACGCTACTCAAGCACTGATTTTCTTGTGTGCTCTCAAATAAACGCTGCTGAAGTGTGATTTAGTGCGTTTATGTAACGAGTATGACCCAACATTTATAGATTTGTTTGGAATATTTATGAATATGTCCAATAGACCTACAAAACGGCAATGATGCGTTCTGAAGTAAAGTGAAACGGACATAAACTCCAGCCAGATAGTTATTGTATGCAGAACCACAGACCTTTATCTATAAATAAAGTATAATTATGGAAACCAGGAGCTCACTCAATTACTAGAGAGCTACCATTCAGGGCTTTGTAAGTAGTCAGTAAAATTTAAATATGTATACAGTGTTTAATAGGGAGCCAATGCAATGCTGACAGATCCGGACTAATATGATCATACTGCTTAAATTTTAGAAAGCCCTCTAGCAGCTGCATTTTGAGCCAGATGAAGTTTGTTAATTAGACCTGCATGGCAACCACCTAGTAACGTATTACCATAATAATAATACTAGATATTTAATAGTATAATTATGATAATATAGCCAAGAGGTCATCAAAGCATGAATAAGCTTTGCTGAATTTAAATTTTTTAAGTGAAAGTTAAAAAGCAAGTGTGATTCAAAAGCTATTTCACATATTTGTAGTGGCTCCCTGGTATACATAATATATTACATTATATGTCATTATATTAAATATGTCATCATCAAAATCTGCGATTGTCACCATGTCACCACAATTGTCACCATGTTTGTTAAATTGTTTACAATATAACTTACTCGCTGTTTCGCTGTTATTGTGCCTGTGTAGGATACAGCTTAAATTTTCCCTGCAGTTTAAAATGTATATCAGTGATTTGTTTAACATCTCAATAAACAATGAGTGTATCTTTACATCTCTAGTAATAATATTTTAAAGAATATTTATGTTCTTGAATTATTGTATTATTCTTATATTATATTTATATTTCTGATTTATGCTAAAGATTTAATAGTAATATTTGGGTAAAATGTGACTTTGCCGATTAGAATTCTCATGTCAGAAATATGTTTAAGGGTCAGTTAGTCAAAAAAAAAATATTATGTGATTATTTACATGCTGTTTAAAATCTGTAACACACAGTATTAATTTATCTTCGAAACACAACTGAAGATATATGTAATCAAATCAGAGGTTGCTGTCCCTCCATTGACAGCCTACACAGCTCAGTGCTCAGAAAGATGGTAAATACATCATCACAACCATCATCAAGCAATAAACTTCATTCAATAATTCACCCTTGCACAAATCACTTTCACACACTTGCAAGAAGACCATAAAACACGCATGCATGTGATGTGGATGTGAGAGCATATGTCCTCACAGTACAGCCTCTACTGTTTAGAAGCAGAAAAAAATACAGTAGGATGCTGTATGCAAGCTTTGTTCATTAATTTTACACTTATGGTGCCTTAGGTCTTTTTTATTAGAACTAGAGAGCATTTCCTGGATTCCAGAACTGAGAGAAATCTGCGAGTGCATAAAAGTGCATTACAGAGACCGGAAGATGAAAGGCTTTCATTTCATACATTCCCAGTAATTGACTTTGGACGACTGAAGCTATAACTGCTGGCTAGATTTCCTAGGTTTTTGCTAGTGATGCACTATTCTTGATTTATATTTCAAGCCAGAATGTTGTTGTTGTCGTTGTTATTGTTTTCAAACACTTTTAAAAAACTAAAATTAAAACATTTGTTGCATTTTTAAAAAGCTACATACACCCCCCCCCCCCCCTCCCCCCAATATTTAATTTGAGAACATGAACAATATGTGTATTTGCTTTCTCACACGCTGAACAATCTGCACTCTTCTTGAAAAAAATTTGAGGCAGCTACAGCACTTCAGTCTCAGTCCAAACAAATATGCTGCATAAACAGTACTTATATTGTCATATGCAGGTAGTGAGTTAAATTGAACTTTATACACCGTAAAAAAAGTGCTTGGTTCCACAAAATCAATTTGTGTTGGGACAACATTAAGGAATTAAGTTAACTTATTAGTTTTACAAATGTAAGTGGACTGAGCATAGGTTGTCTCAAAATAACCTTGAGAATTGTGTTGTTTCAGCTCATTTTAAATAAGTTATTTTTCAAAATAGCATATATAATATATGCAACCCAGGCTCATTGCGGATACGTACCGAGGTCTTCATTTCTGGGGATGGTGAAATACATAACCCTAGGTACGTCTGCTCGCAGTAGTGATGCACGGATATCGGTTATAACCGCGGGTGCTGTGGATAATCCGTGGGTCGGGTAATGAAAAAAATACATAATGATTAATTGCGGGTGGGTCGCGGGATGAGTTTAATTATTAATGATTTTTGTTTTGTATTTTTTAAACACAATCTGTCAATTACAAATGTGTTTTAAATACATTTTTCATTTAAAAAAATTAGAAAAAAAGCAGAAACGGAGGTGAAAGAGATCCGAGAGAAACTTAAAAAGGAGAATTAAAAACAAAACAAAAAGAAGGAAAGAAAAGTGCAGTGTGGTAGCATTTTAGCAAAGTGGTTAACAAGGATGAATCAAGTGCTTGGTATGTGCAATGGATGTTTAGTGCTTTATGTATATGAAAGCCACAAGACCGGTACCTGTATGAAACATAATGTGTGTGCTAAATCGAAAGGCCGGTCAAGTCAAAGTCAGACAAGCACTTTAAGTTCTTACATACCTCAGAACAACAGAGAATACCGCATGAAGTTAAGTCTAGATATAGCCTACGCCCCTTCTATGTTGTCTCTGGCAAGGGAAGCATAGATCAGCTCACTGAAGAAGTTGTTAATGATGAATAATCCACGCTGGCCTATCATCATGCTTAAAACAAAGAATTAGAATTATTAAAGGGACGATCAGGTGTGGGTCGGGTGCAGATATATCAGATAAAATTATAGATTTAAGATAGTGAGTTCTCCTCACAGACCTTCTCCATGTTCAATATTTATTATTTTCTTCCACTGTTTCACACATTGCAACCAGTGCAATGCTGTCTGCATGAGGTGCTCATGTTTCTTCCCACAAATAGCCAAATAGTAAACACAGAAGAGGAAATCAATAGTGTATTGAATGAAGCCCTTGGATGAAACATTAATCAGTCCTATAGAGGTTTAGTCTAACTTTAAACGAACAGATAAAATTAACAAATAATCTTGTTAGGGTTTTTTTTTTTTGTCCGACTTTAAAACGTAAATATGAAATGCCAAGAGATTGCCTAAATACAGCTATACTGAAAACTGTCCAGTCTTATCTGTACAATTTTATTAATGTTGAAAACATCACAGAATTGAGTAAATATGAAATGAATGAAGGTCAGTATTTGGTAAATGTTTTGAAGTTAATCCAGAATATCTTGTGTTTTTCCTACGGAGTTTGCTGTGAAAACCTAAACAATACAAACATAAAAATTTGTTGTTTGTAATAACAATGAAATGACACAAGGAGAAAGTACTGAACTACTGAAATGTATTTAATACTTTATATAAAAGGCTTTTTTTTTGCTGACGGCAGCTTAAAGACGCCTCTCAAATGGAGAATGAAGTCACATGCACTGCTCAGGTGTGAGTTTTTCCACATCGACTTCACGACTTCAGCAGAGTGTAAAAATCTTGATGGTTCTGTGGGTCTCGTCTATCAAATCTGATCTTTAATTTGTATTTTATATTGGATTCAAGTCAGGTGATCGGCTACGCCATTCTACAGCTTGATTTTCTTTCTCTGAAAGCATCTTCATCCTCTTGCTGATGTAATTGTTAGACTGAATGTTAATTTACAATGAGGAAGGGCAGAGAGTTGCTGAAGAACTACTGAAAGATTTCAGCTGCTGTCTGGGCTTTCACTGCCTTTACACCTCACTGTCTTCATGTGTTCAATACTTTTCCCTGCATCATTTCATCTTATTACACATAACCTAATTTGTTAACTAATTAGATTTGTTTTCTTTGCATATATGGATTTCTTTAGGTGTTACCAACATCCGGGGAAAATTTCAAGTAACCAGCACCTTTAGAAATATGTTTTGTTTTCTGAGAAAAATAGTGACGTGGTCAATACTTATTTTCCCTGCTCTATGTATTTTGTCTGTTAGAACTTTGGTGCTTCATCTTCAACATCTATTACTTCTGTTAACTTTACGTTTACAGACACTGTAATGTAAAACGACCACAGTTGATTTGCAAATCTGGAACAGAGATCAACACACACACAAAAAAAGATTGATGCAGAAGAAAGGAAATTGTTTTTGTAGTAGTGGATTATTTTTGTGTCTTGTCACCTCATAAATTTGTTTGAACCTCTGTATTCACATGCATTACATTGATATTTGTATTAATTTTCTGGCCACTGAATGTTTAGTTGGCATGCTTATCAATGGAGGGACAGAAACCACCCAGATTCCGTTATCTTCATTTGTATTCCAAAGCTGAACAAAAACCTTCAGTATTGGAACAGCGTGAGGGTTAGTAAATAATGAGAATTTTCCTTTTTCGACAAACTATTCATTTAAGGTGTCTTTACACAGCCAAGTTAAGGATGTTCTGTGCCTGCTCAAAATGCTGTGTAAAAAAACGCGATTGCTCAAATGAAGACCTAAAAATCATCACTCAGCCTTTGCTTGTTGTTAATGAAATGCAAATTTGTGCTGCTTGGCCTGACAACCTAAAGCACGCCTGTAAGAAGCCCAAATACGTAGACTAGTTCCATTTGTTTTAAGCTAATTAAAAGTGTCAATAGGTTCAGCAGGGAAGGAAATAGGTTTCTTTTAATAAGACAGAAAATTAGCTGTCAAACTGAAGGAACTGTAAGAGACAGCAGTGTGTACTGTACTGTTGCTTAGAGACTTCCAACAATGCAGTCTGCAGAGAGATAAGACGCAGGTTGCGACTAAGCTGGAAAGTCTGAAAAGTTGTTATCTAAAAACAAAAGACAACAACACAAATAGAGTGACTCAGTCTTGTACTTGATGGATGATGTAGCAAACCAGCAGATAACAGCAGCCAATCGTCTTGTGTAATTAATTGGCTTTAGCCAGTTTGTCATCTTCCTTTGAAGAGCTGGTTTAAGTTCATTAGCCAAGGACATGACGGCATCTCGGCTCATCCTAAAATGCTTAACTGAATCAATGTCACCATAATTGTGTATCGTTATATTGCAAAAACAAAATCTCCTTGAGGATGATGTTTCACCCACACACAATGGTCTGGTGACATCTGCTGACTGCCTGAAAAGATACGGCTAGTATAATTGTTTGTTGTGCCTGTGCCAAAGGGACTTTTTAGGGTTTCTTAAAACTGCTGTTGACCACTTTTAATCCTGTGGCAATGCTGTAATTAAATGTAGGGTATTTAATATGCAGAAATAAAGTATTTTTTCCAATTAGAGCAATGTTTATGAAGAAAAAGAGCTGTCAATACCACAAACAGTATATTATTTACTAAAGTTAGGACACCTCATTGAATTCAACCCAGGCACGTTATTGATACGTACACCTGTCTACATTTCTGGAGATTGGGAAATAAGTCCCAGGAGCCATGTTTTTTGCAGTTTTTGTTTTCGTGAATTAACCAGAGATTGACCCAATCACCTCCTTTCCTAAACCCAACCGACAGTGTTTTCAAAAGCAATCCAGAAAAAGGCAACATGATTTTTACCTTATTCTCACACTGTTAGTTACTCGTTTGTTTGTTTTTTACCTTTTACTTTTGTTTTACCTGATTAACGGAACCATTCTTTACTAGACTGGTAACCTGGTAACATCATTAAAGCCATCCACACGGAGGTAAGCGGTCAGCTGGTCGCGCGAAAAAAAAAAAAAAAACAGAAGCCATCAGCGGTGTCATACCACCTCATAGCGTTCGTTTTAAAGACAAAATGAGGCCATACGTAGCTCTGGCTACCTAATTCTCACTCTACAGAAATGTATTCAGGGGTACATTTTCACAATGAGCCTGTATTGATTGAATTTCATAGTTTTCCATACGACAACACTTAATAAAAAACAACTATAGTACATGGCTGGACTTTGGAGTTTGGAAGAAAAATTAACAACATCAGATCATCTCACACATTGTCAAGAACAATAAATCCAAGATAGAAACGCGACATGTGACCACGTCCAATAATTATATCCACTTTTAGCAGTAATTATTCAAGTAATCATTTTCTGTGTGAATTATCAGTTTCTCTGATCATTCTGGAGGAGTTTGGATTTTTTTTTTGCACAGCTCTCGATGAGGTCTGGATTTTGACTGGACTATTCCAACACCTTGATTTTTGTTCTTCAGCTGTTTCTTTGTAGATTTGCTGGTTTGCTTGGGATTATTGTCTTGTTGCAGGACCCAATTTTGGCTAAGCTTTAGCTATTGAACAGGAATTGTATTCACACACATCAGAAGGATCCAGACCTGCTCAAACTTCACCTGATGATCAGTTCAGGCATTTGATTAGCAGCGTCTGACTTATCTTTATTAATGCTATATGTTGTTATTCATCTTACATAGATTTTTCAAATTTTATGAAAGAAGTGATATGAAAAAAAAATAAGTTCAAAGGATGTTCATAGGATCTTACATGACTACTTACATTTTATAAAACAGTTTAATAAACGAGACATTAATGGTGAATGAGTTTTACTATTTTTTTAGACACAATATTTTCTGTTTTTCATCATTTTTTTACATTTATTTATTGTTAATCGAAACACAGCAGAAGCAATGTGGTCTTTTTTCATTCTCTGCACCAATGATTCAGTGATACACTTTGAACAAATCTATTGAATAAATGATTCAATGAATCACGCATAAAAACAGGGACTTGCTGCCACCTGAATTCAGTTTTAAAGTCATATTTATTTATATAAATCACTGGACTAAGTTGCTGGGCCAGGATTTTTTTTGTGCGAAGTGTGCATGTTCTGCAAGTGTTCTCGTGGGTTTCCTCTGGGTGTCAGGGTTCTGCCACTCCTGTCTAGTTAATTCCTGTTTTTTGTGGCAGAGCCCGGACGCTAGCTTTTGTCTAGTCATATCTGTTGTCATTGTCTGTATGAGCGCCGGTTGTGGGCGCGCTCGGACCTTGCGCGCTCCCGCGTGATGCGGGCGCGCGGGACCTGGGCGTGTTCGCGATCGCGCGCTCTCGTCCTTGTGACCTGTTTGTCTGCAGCGTGCGTTTTCTTTCCCAGCGCCTTTTTAGTCTAGTCTGGTTCTGTTTCGGGTGGCGCTGGGGTTGAAACATGCACGCTGCGTGTGTGAGCGCACGGTAGGATGTTTTCATTTTATCGTGTGCTTGTGTCTTGCGTTCAGTCCTCTGTTGTTGTGTTTAGCACGTGGTGTGTGTTTACACACACACCGCGTGCTTGTGTCGTCATGTGAGCACACAGTTAATGAGTTCTCTTATTGGCTGTGTGTTCTAGTCTTTTATGTGAGTGCGTGGCTTGTGTTTGTCACGCGCTCTCCTGTCTATTGTCTAGCCCCACCCTTCTTGTTAATCCATTATTAGTCTATTATGTTCACCTGTTTGTTTGTTAATCATGTATGCTTTAAATTCTCCTCATGTCTGCTGTCCTGTGCGAGTTCGTCGTCGATCCTCCTCCTGTCTAGTCCTGTCCAGCCTTGTCCAGCCCTGCTCTATCCCCTCCAGCCAGAGTCAAGTTTGTTTTTTGATTGTTTGTTTGTTTTGTTAATGTTTTCCCCCTCGGGGTAGTTTGTTTTTCCTGTTTCCTTTTATTTTTTATTATTAATAAATACCCATTTTATTGCATTTGAGTCCTCGCTCTCCTTTCCCCAACCCCAACCGTGACACTGGGTGCTTTGGATTCCCCACAGTCTAAAGATGTGTGGTAAAGATGAACTGGACAAAGTAAATTGGCCATAGTGTGTGCATGGCACTGTGGATTGCAGGAGTTGCTGTACTCTCAGGGCTGGCTTGCGGCAGGAAGGGCATCCGCTGAAGTAATTGGCGGATCAGTCCGGTTTGTGCGACTTCTGATAAAAGAAGGGAACATGCTGAAAGAGAGTGAGTGAGATATTTGTAAATTGTCCCAGAGCACAATAATCAGTTGCATGTGCAGGACAATATTACATTTCTCTTAAAATGTAATTAAATTTTGTGTTATATATATTTATGTTCTTCTAACTTTTTCTAACTGTAAATTTTACTAAACAAATTGTTGAATTATGGTTAGTTTTAAAAGTTTTTTTTCTTTCAATTTAAGTTAGTGTACATGCATTTATGCCACATCAAAACAGCATGTGAATAAGAAGTGTAAGTGTAAAATGTGTAAATAAACATTTCCATGTTTTTATGCTACTTCATACTTCTGTTTAGATATTGTGGCATCTTTGTAAATATAAAAATGGGTTTTCTGTGTTGAAACGTTTAATATTTTTAACCGGTGAGGAACTATATATTGTAATTATTGACATTGTGATTACAATATCATTTTTAATTTATTTTTTATGTCATAAAAGTCTTGAAATAACACCCAGTTGCACTTCAGAGATTTTTCCGATGAGTTTTTCAATGAGGGCCCTTTTAAGATTTAGAAAGAAGATTTAGAAATAAAAGAAATTAGGGATAGAAATATACTTTATAGAATTTGTGTTTTACGTGAAGTAAGAAAAATGATGATACAGATTTCGCAAAAGAAAACGTTATAGACATGTGGAGCAAAGCCACAGCTTGCTGATCATTTCTTTCAGTCATCTCATTTTACCTATAAAGTCATAGTCAACTTTGGTGTCTCAAAGTTGTTGCAGCAATAGTAGCCTGTTTAATTCTAATGGTTAATTTTAATAATAATAATATTGTCAACAAAAAATTATCTTTTAATTATGTTTTTTAAGGGGTGGCACGTGTTCGTGTGGGTTTCCTCCAGGTGCTCCGGTTTCCCCCACAGCCCAAAGACATGCGCTGTAGATGAATTGATTAAACTAAATTGGCCATAGTGTATGAGTGTTTGTAAATGTTAGAGTGTATGGGTGTTTCCCAGTACTGGGTTGCGGCTCGAAGGGCATCCGCTGCGTAATACATATGCTGGAATTGTTGGCAGTTCATTCCACTGTGCCGACCCTTGATACATCAGGAAGGAAAATGAATGAATAAATGAATCATTATTATTAAAAAAAAAAATTTGCAGTTAACTTCATACACACATACCATAATATATACTCCAGGAAAGTACGTGCGCTGTAGGTAATTTATCTTGCCTTTAAAAAACCCTCAATCCTCCCCACAGTTCACTTCACAGAAACAATGAACCACACAATAAATAAACAACATCAATTAAGCGTCTTAAACGTGATATACTGCAAAAGCATTACAACGCACTGATGTGATAAATAGTCTCCATGGGAATTGCTGCACACTGCCAGAAAAGAGATATATGAAACAGGGTTCGACGCAAACGTGAGGGCTGCCAGCAACACTTGAAGACAAAAGAAAATATCTTTTAAACAACACACATAATCTCTCTACAATACACTGTTAACAACTATTGTAAATTACGCAGTGTTTAACTGTAACATGAACTGAATTTTACTGTAGGACAGTTATGCAGTATTTTACTGTATTTTAATGTCACAAATTTGAAAACTACTATATTTTTTTCAGTGTAAATACATACAAAAGAAGGTAAGTGGTGTTGTAAATGTAAATACAGTATTTTGCTGTAATTGATTTACAAAAAGTGACTGGCAAACTGAATCGTTATATGCATTGCTTTTATTGTATGACAGTTACGCCGTATGTTACTGTATTTTAAGTTGAATTGTGAAAGTTACTGTGTTTTTACAGTAAAGATATACAATACAGTAAATGAAAATACAGTTTGTTTGCTGTAATTGATTTACAGTAAGTTACTGGCGAACTGAACTGT
>CAIGQQ010038854.1:2659243-2683154 GCA_903798035.1 Danio albolineatus | reverse complement strand
AGTATGTTTGCTGTAATTGATTTACAGTAAGTTACTGGCGAACTGAATTGTAACATGAACTGTGTTTTACTGTTGTGCAGTTATACAGTATGTTACTGTATTTAACACTGCATTGTGAAAATTACTGTATTTTTACAGTAAAGACACACAATACTGTAAATACTTTTACAGCAAGATAAATGGTGTTGTAAATGTAAATTCTGTATGTTTGTTGTAATTGATTTACAGTAAGTTACTGGCGATCTGAACTGTATTTTACTGTAGGGCAGTTATGCAGTATGTTACTGTATTTTAAAGTCACATTATGAAAATTACTGTATTTATACAGTAAAGATATACAATACTGTAAATACATATACAACAGGATAAATGGTGCTGTAAATGTAAATACAGAATTTTTAATATTTTCAAAGTAATTGATTTACAGTAAGTTACTGTAGATTCTACAGGCCAGTAAGTTACAGTAGTTTCTACAGGAAATTGTTAACAGTGTACACACCACAAGACAACTAGGCACTTTGTTTGTACAAATGCAAATAAATGTGAACACTAAATAAAAATAATCATTCATTCATTCGTTTTCTTTTCGGCTTAGTCCCTTTATTAATCTGGGGTCGTCACAGCGGAATGAACCGCCAACTTTTCCAGCATATGTTTTATGCAGCAGATGCCCTTTTAGCTGCAACCCATCTCTGGGAAACATCCATACACACTCATACACTACAGACAATTTAGCCTACCCAATTCACCTATAGCACATGTCTTTGGACTAGGGGGGAAACCGGAGCAGCCGGAGGAAACCCATGCGAACAAGGGGAGAACATGCAAACTCCAAACAGAAATGCCAACTGACCCAGCTGAGGCTCGAACCAGCGACCTTCTTGCTGTGAGGCGAACATGCTACCCACTACGCCACCGTGGCGCCCTAAATAAAAATAAATATGTAGGTAAATTTAGAAGAAAACAATGATGATGTCAAGTTACAAACTCAATAATCATTCGCAAAAATATAAATACCTAAACTGCGAAATGTGTCCTTAAAACATAATTATGCCACTTTTAGTCAAAAGTTTCACAGATGCTACTTCTTAAATGTAATTTAACCCTGTATACTCACTGAGAAAAATAATAAATATTACATAAACATTGCTGAATTACAATCTTTTTTCTTCAAAACAAACCAAAAATCTGTCACGTTAATGCTGTTTAAAAGACTGCTGACGCTGTGTGAAATGTCAACAACACAAATACAACAGAAACAGATGTCATAAGCTTCCCTATAGGACAGCAGTAATATAAAGCATTCAGCAGCTCTCTTACACCCAGTAGAGGTATTGCCCAATAATACAATATTTGATCGAGCTGGTCTCACTGGTTCATAAATAATTTAGAGCTATTTTCTCTGTGGCGGATATGAAAGTCAGGTAATAAAACCACGTAGAGTCCCCGGGCCGCCTGGACCTCCAGAGGAGAAAGAGATGGGGGAGAGGAATTGTTTGATCCATGTCTCTCCGCATCTTCTGTCTGAATTTCATCGGTGCTGATGTCCCAGTTTCCCCTCCATCAGAGACATTTCTGCTTGTTTAACATTCATGCAGTTCATGTTAAAGGTTCACAGATGCAGGTTTTGCTGCAGAGACCCATCAGTTTAACCTTGTGTGACGCCTGCTGTCATCCTGCGATTTGCATCATGCATACATTCTGTTGCAATGTATTTTCAGCTCTTCTTGTGTTAGAAATTAAGTTCTCCTTATTCCCTCGGTGCGACACATGCGGTGACCCTCACTGGCACCCTTTCTTCTGAAGTCTGAGAGCTATAAATCAGCCGGGGATTAACGGATACTTAAATAGACTTTTGTCCATTGTGTTGTGCAGCTGGAGCTTTAGTTTTCGCTTTAGCTTTTTAGACCCAGGGGTTGCCAGTATAAAAAGATAGACTTTCTTACTAATACCTTAAGACAAAAGTACCCTGTTATGCTGTTTTAAACATTCAGAGTTAATTTTGATACTTTGATTTTGGATATAGGACCTCACGGTAGTGCAGTGGGTAGCACGGTCGCCTCGCGGCAAGAAGGTCACTGGTTCAAGCCTCGGCTGGGTCAGTTGGCGTTTCTGTAAGGAGTTTGCATGTTCTCCCCGTGTTCACGTGGGTTTCCTCTGGGTGCTCCGGTTTCCCCCACAAGTCCAATGACATGCGCTATATGTGAATTGGGTAAGCTAAATTGTCCGTAGTGCATGAGTGTGTATGAGTGTGTATCGATGTTTCCCAGTGATTGGTTGCAGCTGGAAGGGCATCCGCTGCGTGAAACATATGCTGGATGAGTTGGCGGTTCATTCCGCTGTGGCGATCCTGGATTAATAAAGGGACTAAGCTGAAAAAAATGAATGAATGACTTAGCAGCAGTACCTCTTTTCTGAAACGTCTGAAATGGTTTGTTTAAAGATCCTTAGGGGAACGCCCCCCTTGTGGGTAAAGAAAACTCCCGCTGACCCATGTCATAGGCTGAGTAATTTTCCCTTTTTATTAGACAAAATGTCAGATAATTGTTGTGCAATAAGATAAAGTGTGTTAGTAAATGACAAAGGGACACACCCGGGCAGTGCTTCTGTAGAAATTCCTTCATCGAAGGAACAGCCAGAAAGAGGAAATTTATGAATTTGTGCCGAATGTTAGCATCAACAATCTATGGTACCTATAACTGTCAGTATGTTTGTTTTTTATAAAATTACAGTATTCTAATTTGCAGGTTAAAGGTTTCAATATAGTTTTTTAGATGTTAGTATATCAGTATTGTTAGTTTTAAAGATATCTATTAGCTGGTGTGCTTCAAAACAGTGACAAAATTAGCGTTTAGAAGATATAAAACTGATATAAACATGTAAAGCTTGTAGTTTGTCTCTTCCGCCTAAATGGATAAACGGTTTCATTAACGCCATCTCATACTTCAGTTTCCCATCAAACCATAACCAATCAAATGCTCTCCAGTATCTGACATGCCCCTCCCCCTTTAAGACACTTCTCATTTACTTTTCATTTAATGCTCAACCACTCTCACTGGCAGAGCTGTGATAAACAAAACGCTAATGGCTGTTTTTTTTAAAGGGGAGGAGCTACACCGTGTCCCACCCTCTGTTCATGTTTCTGTTGAGATTATGTCAAACATCAAATAAAAATACATATTTCAAAGCACTTCACAGGACTTTTAAGTGCAATTAAAGCATGAACAGCAATGCAAGGCCAAAGTATAAATTTCAAAACTAAACGTATAGATTTTCTACCAAAACAAATATTATTCATTCGTTTTCCTTTGGCTTAGTCCCTTTATTCATCAGGGGTCACCACAGTGGAATGAACTGCCAACTTATTTAACATGTTTTACACAGCGGATACCCTTCCAGCTGCAACCCAGTACTGGGAAACACCCATACACATGCACACATGTACACTACGGCCAATTTGGTTCATCCAATTCACCTATAGCACATGTCTTTAGACTGTGGGAGAAAGCGAAGCACCCGGAGGAAATCCATACGATCATGGGGAGAACATGCAAACTCCACACAGAAATGCCAACTGACCCAGCTGGGACTCGAAACTTCTTGCTGTGAGGTGACAGTGCTAACCACTGAGCCACTGTGTCGCCCAACAAATACTAATCCAAGCAAAATAAAAAGTCGACACACAATAAAAAAAGCAGACACTTTGACACTGTAACGCCGTCACCAATGACTATGTTGTTGATGAATATCCAAAAGACAGATGTAAACATTGGCGAATTGCAGCTCTGAGATGGACATGATGGTTTTAAATGACTGAATAACAGCTGTGAGTGCAAAATATGGATCGCAAGTGCACAAAATGTACAGTTTGTGATCATACCTTTGTTTTATTCTGTTGATATGTGATCCAAATATTCCTAGCTTGAAACAGGTGGAAATATAAGTGGTTTGTGCTGTGTTTCTATGGAGATCCCATGGCAGCTGCCATTATGGCCTATTGTTTTTTGCCCACCAAGTCTCCACATAGGTCACATGACTGAAAACTATCAATAGCGCATGTTGAAAAATATGCACATTACGTATTAGTTTCTCATATGGAGGCTTTTTCATCCCGTCTACACAGTGAGACGAACTTTAACTATGGTGATGATTTTATTTTAACAGTTTGAGCACAAATCTTCATGTTTTGGAAGTGAACACAAAGTGGGTTTGCTTTCGCAACACAAAAAAATAGTCTTCTCGACAACACGAATCAAACTCTTCCAGCTCTTAGATTCAACTACAGTGTTTAGGGATCAGAGTAGACATTGTTCACCAGATGCCAGTGAAGACCATAGGCTGGTATTATGCAAATGTGCTAGAAACCTGTGTGGGTTTGTGCAAGAAGTAAGACTGGAGTGACTTGTTTCAGGCAGTTTCAAATTGGTTCTCTCTTTTGGGAGGCAGCAACTTATTGCACACTTTGATCTTTGAAAATGAGCAGAACTTTTATATTTATACAGAGCTGTGTTACGACACCAAATGTAATGTCTGAAAAGGCATAGTAGGAGAGTAGGAGGATGAATTTTGTCATCATTTTCTCACCCTTGTTCTAAACCTGTTTGATTTTCAGTTTTTTTGTTGAACACTAAAAGAAGACGTTTTGAGGAAAGCTGGAATCCATTGACTTCCATAGTGTTTGTTTTCCTGCTATAGAAGTCAGTGGTTACAGGTTTTCAGGTTTCTTCAAAATAGAATAAAAACAGCGCAATGACAGAGAGAGAAAGAGAGAGACAAAGAGCGAGACGGATAAGGCAAAAAACCAGTCACGAAAACCGAAGTTAAGACTGAACCAGGAAGTTTCCCAATAGTTATTTGATGTAGTTGTTGAGTTCATTCAGCCCTTATGCAACGATGAATGAGCCACACACACAAATGTTACAAATTTTGCTGCACATAAATGCACACATAAGTTTTACTGTTTTTGCTCATTTGCTTGGAGCAAGAGTGACAGGATGCCCATGTTTTTAAACATGTAAGTGTATGGCATATAGAGATTATAGCTAAGTTACTGTACACTATGCAGCTGTGGGTATTCCAGCGGTTATGAATTATATAGCTCAAAAAGTATAGTTCAAAATGCTATAAAAATGCAAAATGTACCACTTACTGCTTCTTGAGGTGCAGTTGGAACACAGAGAGTTGGAACAAATCGTTTAATCCCAGTTTCTTTGCAAATCTTGTGGACACGATAACACACGTTAATATGTAATATACGTAAAATGTAGATTGCATCAAAGCAGCTTAACATAGACGTTCTAGTAAATTGAAAAAGTGTCAGTCCAGTTTTCAGAGTTTAAGTTCAGCTTAGTTCAGTTTAGTATGGTTTAAATTTCACAGCTGAAAGTCCAAACACTGGAGAGCAAATCCATCGATGCGCAGCTCCACAAGTCAATCAAGCAAGCCAGTGGCAGGGAGCAAACTTCAGCAACTGACAAAAGTGAAGGAAAAAACCTTGAGAGAAACCAGGCTCTGTTAGGCACAATTATTTCTCCTCTGCCCAAACTTCTTGTGCAGAGCTGCAGTCTAGGTGCCAGAGGCTGGACAACGCTGGATGTCCATCGTAGAAAACTGCAGGTGTGAGTAGGTCACCGGCGGGTGGTCAGGCTGGCCCACAATGC
Organism: Danio albolineatus; assembly: GCA_903798035.1. Lineage (NCBI taxonomy): Eukaryota > Metazoa > Chordata > Actinopteri > Cypriniformes > Danionidae > Danio > Danio albolineatus. Next base: position 2,677,494 of record CAIGQQ010038854.1, on the reverse strand, counting down.
GGAGACTTGTCTGTCACCCTGGTCTTTCAGGAATCAGTCTCACACTCTCTGCTCCTCCATGACCACCACAGCATCAGCTCGGGATACGGCCTGGTCCAAGATTATGGATATCTTGGCATCATTTTTTCACAAGTCTTGGGTCGCATCAATGGCGCTGCATAATCTCTAGGGGCCTCGGGATGAGTATCTCCAGGTGGAAATAGAGAATAAAGAAAATAATTAGCGTAGTTGCTGTTCATAGTGCATTTAAACGAGATGCGAAACAATGTGTTATAAACGGAAATAGTAGTTATACAAACAAACATAGAAACAAACAGGTAAAGCATACTGTATGAGTATTTCTAACAACATGTCTGGTGCATTAAGACAAGAGGAGTGTGTTCTACAGGTGGTTTGTCAAGCCCGCTCACCTGCGTGGAGCATACCGTTATTAGATGCATTGTGTGTTTGCTTTACTAAAAAGATAGGTCTTTAATGTAGTTTTGAACTGCGAGAATGTGTCTGAGCCTCGGACATTATCAGAAAGGCTATTCTAGAGTTTAGGAACCATAAATTTGAAGGCTCAACCTCCTTCACTAGACTTTGCTATTCTAGGTACTACCGGAAACCCTGAGTTTTGAGATCTTAAAGTGTGAGTTGGATTGTAGGGAGACAGAAGGTTGGTTAGATAAACAGGAGCAAGATTATTTAAAGCTTTATAGATAAGAAGCAATATTTTATAATCAATACAGAACTTAAAAGGCAGCCAGTGTAAGGAGGATAAAATTGGGGTGACATGGTCATATTGTCATCAGAATGAGTTTTATTGCCAAGTGTGCTTCACACACAAGGAATTTGCTTTGGCTACAGAAGCTTTCAGTATACATAAAGTGACATGTGACAACACAAAATAAACATGAAAAAAAGACGATAGACATTAAACAGAGATGCAGTCAGTCCAAAGATCTGGATTTTGAAATGTATGTACAGATTAGTTATAAATATACAGGTTATAAGGTGCTGTGTACAAATGCGTAAGGAGAAGTATTGCATCGTATATTGTTATAAGGTGCTGTGTACAAGTGCGAATGAGAAGGTATTGCACGTTTATTTCACAATAGGAAAATATTTAACTGTTCATGAGGTAGATGGCCTGAGGAAAGAAACTTTTTCTGTGTCTGGCTGTTTTTGTGCTTAGTGCTCTGTAGCGCCAACCAGACGGTAACAGTTCAAACAGGAAGTGTGCTGAGTGCGAGGCGTCCAGGGTGATTTTGCGAGCCCTTTTACTCACTCTGGAAATGTACAGTTCTTGAAGTGTAGGAAGGGTAGTGCCAGTGATTCGGCACGATAATATACGCCTATCAATCAATATCATTGGGTGGTGAAAACCACACTGCTGTCACCTCAAAATATGTTGGATTTATATCCTAGTTTAACATTGGGAAATTTAAACGTAGACTTATTGTGTTTATATCACACCAATATGACTGTGTACACACTATACCTACTTACATTTCTGTCCAAACAACTCCCAAAAGTAGATTTTGCATAATATGTGCCCTTTAAGCTAATTTAAGCTCAGGGCTGGCATATTCATACTGTATATAGGCAAACTAGGTAGCCACCCTACCCTAGTTACTTTATAAAAGTGAGTAAACTCGTTGCCTTAACGTTAATAATTATGCACCTATTTGGTTTACCTAATAATTATAAGCCAACGAGTTTACTCTACTATTCTTATATTATACTATATTTTACTTATATTATATTATAGGCTACTGAGTTTACTGTATCCTTTTCTTGTTGCAGCCACTAAAGTGTTCTCCATCTCTTCTGTGCAGAAAAAGGACGCTTCTTCCGTTTTCGTCTGCCTGCGCCATTAAGCATGCTGGGAGTGAGCAAGCAATCCCTCCCACAGGAAGACCCGGATGAGGTGACCATTCATTCGGCTGATCAGAATGAGAAACACTCCTCCTGCTCGTCATCTCTCTCTCTGTCCCTCTCTCCACGCGAGCTCCACCCACCCACTGGCGAGAGCTGTAGCCCCTCCTACGGAAACGACACCCGTGCTCTGATTGGCCAGAGTTACCTCGGGTCATGCTCGCCCATCTCAGGGCCACAGGATCACTCGTCTCCACGGGGCCCCTGGGAGCGTGTGGACCCTCAGGAGCCACTGGCCTCTGCGTCCAGGAGAGCATCACGGGCCAGTATGTGCACGTTCAGGAGAGCATCCTCTACACAAGATTTAGAAGGACTCAGCACACACACACAGAGGGCATATCGTGACCGCCATGCTAGCGAAGGTATGCGCACATCCAAACGCTTTTAAGATCACGGACACATTTAGTTGAAATAACTTGAGGCCAGATTACTCAATTAGCATGAGAGCGCAATGTTATAAAAGCACATATGCAAGTGTAATGTAGTGTGGGTGATCAACTGAGAGCACACAGCACAGTCACGGCAGCTCATTTCTTTAATCACCAATGCAGTCTACCAACAGCAAACCTCTTCCAAATTCTCTTCTCCTATAAATGTTGCATCTGAAAGGTAAACTCCTAAAATGTAAATATAATATGTTGATAAAATTATATTTTGATAAAATAAAATAAATGGGCCCATAGACATCTATTTCTGCTCCCCCTACCTAATAGAAATACAACCAGCTAACTAATCAATTTAATTCTGTTCAATTAAAAAAAACTCCCTATGGGGAATTCAAGACATATGGAAAAGCACCATAAAAACAATATTATTGCCAAGCAAAGCCAAATGTAGAAATAATTAAAGGGCCATGAAACACCAAAACACATTTTTTGAGCTGTTGGCAGTCATATATGTGTCCCACGCTGCTATAAACACTATTAGGACACATATAATTGACTAAAAAGTGAAAATTGGTTGTTTTTGCATTATTTCGAGCAAATTCGTTCTTCCGGTTTGAAACGAATTTTTGAAGCTGCGTCACGCCGATGAGATCCTTGCGTATATTCCAGCGCGCACAGTGGACCTCTGCCCCGTTCTGACGTCTCTGTGTGTTCGGCATTAATTCATGAGATAGACTTGGTTCAAACCAACCAGAGCGCTCTATTGTGTAAGCGGCGCAGCTTCATTAATATTCATGATCGCTTCGAAGATTGTATCTTACAGCAGTTGCGGAAGATGCATCAAGCGCGAGTGATTTACATGCTAAGTCAATGCAAAGGCGCGAATAGGCATCCTACAACGCGATACGCGCGAATGGCGCCGCGCGTTTGACGCGCTGATCGCCGCAATTCGCGCGAATCGCTTCAGTTTGAAAATGAAATGAAAATGAGCTTAAGCGGACGTTCGCGCCGCGTTAACCAATCAGGAGCTAGCTCTTGTGGGGGTGTGATTATGACGTAGCGCCTGTTGTTGTTGGTGTCCTGAGGGAAAACTCGGCTCGGTCAGAAGCACCGCTGAAAGCTTCCATCATCCAGGTACAGTTTCTTGAGGAGTTTATGAGCTCACAGAGCTGGTGCACCTCTGAAATAATCTAATGGACTATCAGCCTTCATCAGTAGACTATCAGTGGAATATCAGCCTTCATAAAGCACATAAAACAGTTATTCTCTCTATAAAACACCTGTTAGCCATTTAGCAATAAAGCTACAGTCACCAAGCCATAGACAGAAGCCCTGCCCATCACGCGAATCCGAAAATAAAGAGAAAGTGCCGTTAAAGTCAACAAATTAATAATTTGGCAAATAATTTGATTATTGATGTCCATGCATACACAGTCTGTGTGAAAATGAGCGCGTGCACAAATGGAAACTCCCATTTTTATGCAAAACCTTCCCTCTTTCCCCTTCCCCGACACTCCTACCTAAACAGAGCTGGACACGCCCACTTTACTGAGCTTTTCCAAACTAGAGGTGTAACTTTAAATGACTATACAACAATAAATAACAACAACTAGATTGATTTAAAAAATCTAAAATGCAAACAAAAAAATTGTTACTATTTAAGTGTGTTACATTTAGCGCCCTATCATACACCCAGCTCAATAAGGCGCAAGACATGTATGGCGTGATTGGTTGCTGTTTTCAGACCAGCGCAACAGTAATTTTCATGTTTTGTGCCACATAGTTTAAACTACCAATCCATTTGCACCACTTTGTCGACTCATGGGTGTGCTGGTCTAAAACGAAGGTGCGTTAAGGCACATTGTGGCACGTTACTATTTTAAAGAACTGAAATAGACGACGCCATTGTCCAACTGAAATCTCAGTTCAGTTTATTCATCAGTTTATATTTGTTTAATAAAAACAGGTTTAGATTTGTCCACCTGTCTAGATTTGGAGGCGTATGCATCTCCGTATGGGGTATAAGAATAGGAGGTGTGTTTGGATTTAACACTTAGTTAATATTAGAACTAAATTTAGAAATAGTTTAAAAGAAATCTTTGCGCTTAACAAACTAAATTAAATATGTAGACTTATGGATGTCTTCAGTGGAGTGCATACAACACTGTTTCCTTATCCACAAAAGTAAAGGAGTAAAGAGTAAAAGTATAATAAGTAGAAAGTAAAGAGGCCGAATGGAGGAGGTTCGTTCATTATCCTCACGCTGCAGATGGTCTGTTTTCTCACAAGTGAAGTGTTCAGTTTTTCTACTTACAAAGTCGGCCATGTAAATAGCAAAAGGCCCATGGCGCGATGCAACTGACTCTTAAAGGGAGTGGGAGAGGAGACTCATTATGGGTGCTCAAATGACACCCATAACTCATTTAGAGAATAAGCACAACCCTGTCAGACCATGCGCCAGAGTGCAAACCATATTTTTTCCTCTTCCAACACGCCCTAAATGCTTTTGCGCAAGAGCTTTAGATTTGGCTTTAATCTGAAACAACAGATTCAAACAGAAGTTGGATAAAACCCTTATACATTAAGTTTAGAGTTTTGCTGTAACTATAAAAGGAGATTTTTAACAGATGAAATTAACTAATATCCTGGCTTTGAAGCATACTAGAAAATAAAACTCTGTGTGATCGCCTGCATATGAGCTAATAATAATAAATTGAGTATTTTTATGTTTGTTTGTTCAGTGTGGAAAACAATGCAAAACCTCTGAAGCATGAAATGAACTGAGGTCAATATCATAAATAATGGCAAGCCTGAGTAGACGCTTGCATTTTTCAACATTACTGGATAAATTTTGAGAATGAAATGTGCAATAATCTGCCACTAGTGTGTGTATCACAACCTGCAGAGCTGATGTAAGATCAGTGAAGTTCCTGAATCTTATAATTCAGCTATTTCAGAGTATCTTGTGTCTGTTCTTGAGTGTTAATGCCAGTTTATTCATTTTTCGCTGCTTGTCGTTAGCTTGCCAGATTTGTTCTAGATTAGTCAAAGTATCGAGCCAACAATAAATCAGTACGATTTCCACATTTAACTGTAATTAAATATTTAAATGTAAAAGTTTTTTCTCAGCCCTTGACTGATGAAAACAAGAGACCGGGCGATTCTCTCATTACAATGAGTAATTTTCTCATTGCCTTGACTTTGTAAGGCTGTAGGATATAGCAGATGTTAAAATGTGACCTATTTCTTTAAACGTGTTACCTGAACATTACATTTATCACCAGCTGGTTTGATAGATGTTTGGCACCTGAATATACTGTAGTTGTCGGACTGCCTATATTTGCACTCAAGTCACGGTCATTTTTAAGTGGTACTATAGCTTAACTTAATTAAAAAGCACTGCTTTAGGCTAAAGACCTCAAATGACTGTAGAGATATGTCTTCACAAGGGCGAATGACTATATGTGAAATTACATTTCAGATTGAAGTTAAGATCGGCTTTGCAATAAAATTCACATGAACTTGATGTGACCGCTAATTTAGTGAGATCACTTTTTTTAAGGTTCAGGTCTTACTATTAACAAACTGTAAATTATAACTTTTTCCTCAAGAAACTCCTGATCTGGTGCTTATTGATAGTTGATAAGGTAGTTTTAATAGGTTCAGGAATGTGAAATAAGATTTTACAAACTGCCAGAATGTTAATAATAGACATGCTAATAACAACTAGCTAGTAGTGAGAATTGGTCCCTATCCCAGATTTTTACCACATATATTTGACACATGAGATACGTAGAAATGAGATACTCTAGTACAAATTCCTCAAAATTACACTAATGTTTTGTAACTAAGTAGATTTATTCAAGTACATTACTGCTCTGATTTATTCTACATGAAACTTGCCGTATGTGCAGGCACATGTTTGCATATCATATGAAAAGCAATGTGGAGGAGCAGTTTGTGTTTATGTGAAACACATCTTGGAGGTTGGAAGTTCATTTGACCAAAAACCCTCAAATGAACCATCTCACAAGTAATAGCATTATCTTTTAAGTACATTCTAGAAAACACAAGACTTGGATCAATATAAAATATGTAACTCCACTTTTGGAGAATGAAATAACACTGAACTAATGTGGTCTTTGAAAGATGTTTAAAGGGGATAGTTCACCCCAAAATGGAAGTTTGTTTGTTCTGTTGAACACACACAAAAAAAAGATTTTTTGAAGAATGTTGAAAGCCAGTAACCATTGACTATACTATACAGGCGTTCATAATACACATAAAAGATAACATGAACAAAAAAAAAATAACTGATTTGAAACAAATCAAGGGTGAGTGAATGATAACAGAATTTTCATTTTTGGGTGAACTATCCCTTTAAATAATGGAAAGGTATCTGATGAAATAGGTGATATAAAACTATTAAAAAATATTTTTTAAATTTAAAATACTTTTTACTTTAGGAAAGGTGCAAAATATTAACAGTAAAAATTCATGACTGTTAAATACACTCAAAATCCTTGTTTATGCCTGTAGGTCTTTCCATCTGGGTGCATTTGCACAACACAAAATGAGTTTTAGGATTTGCTATGGGATTTTTTATTTACTCACACTTAACTCACAGTTTAAAAACAGATCTCACCTATCACTGATGCTTTTGACTGCCTTTCACTGTCTTTCTATCCTTTCACCCTGTCCATCCACGATCTGTTGCTTTCTCAGATAATGGCCGTAGTATTAAAGGTAACAGAGATGTTATCTGCACATGCCTGCCTGCCTGCCTGTATGAAGCATGCTCAGGCCTACACTGAATGCTATTTTAAAAAACTGAAATAACTAGCACAAAATACCTTCCAAAATACTTACAAAGAAGTGTATGTGTGACAACGGGACTGAGGAGAGATTTGCATGTGTGATGCCTTCTGTGATGTGAAAGTGCATGGGAAAGAAAACACTTTCTGCATTGTTTGAGCTGATCTTTTAGAACTAAGTTGAGGCTTTTGCAGCTTTGTCTTTGTTTTTCTTCCTGTCTTTCTGAACCTAACCCTAAAGGAACGCTCAACTTTTCTGCTTATTTTACAACACCTCTAGTGTTAAACAGTTGAGTTTTACCATTTTTGAATCAATTCAGCCGGTCTCTGGGTCTGACTGGAGCATTTTTAGCTTAGCTTAGCTTAGCATAGGTCATTGAATCAAATTAGAGCATTAGCATCTCACTCAAAAAATTATTTCCTATTTAAATGTTTAAACGTGTTTCCCATTGATAGGTTGCAGCTGGAAGGGCATTCGCTGTGTAAAACATATGCTGGATAAGTTGGCGGTTCATTCCACTGTGGTGACCTCAGATTAATAAAGGGACTAAATCGAAAAGAATATGAATGAATGTTTATATTAAAAGCTTGACTCTACTGTGGGTACATCATGTTCTAAAACCAACAGAAAATTAAACGTTGCTATTTTCTTTGGCTAGGAATTATATTCCCATTCCAGCGTAATAATCAAGGAACTTTGTTGGGGAACAGCGATATTACACAGGGCCTGAAAATAATCCCCATCTATGCAACTTCCAATATAACTCAATGCTGGTCCTGCTGTATAAAATAATTGCAAGATAATTGAGCAGGATGCTAATGGTCTAATCTGATTCAATGATCTATGCTAAGCTAAGCTAAACTAAGCTAAAAATGTTCCTGCCAAATCCAGAGATTAGTGGAATGGTTCGAAAAATTGAAAAGCTTAACTGAGAGAGATGTAAATGAGCCTATTTTTAAAAAAGTTGGAGTGTTCTTTTAAAGTTAGTGCTAAGTACAATGCATTGGTTAAATTCTTGTAGCACTTTTATTTCTTTCGATATACAAGACTGTTTGGACCATTACATCAGATGATTCAGGATTCTATTTGACCTCAATGTTTTTTTCCCCCCAAAGTTAAATCATTCTCTGCTCCCCTTCCCTCTCTTTCGCTCTCTTCTCATTGGCTAGTGTCGCGCTCTTGGATGGCTGGGGGTATGGCTGGTGCTTCACTTCTTTCATTTAAACATTGGCATGTTTCTGTCGTCTGTGCGTCTACCGTTTTGTACCTTGTGTTTGCAGTTGATTTACATGTTGTTGTCGGTGTTGACCATTTTGAATCTGGAAGTTCTCAGTGTTGATGTCAGTTTTAAAGTGATTTCTGCTACATTGAGAGAGTCGCACCCTGCTTATGATTTGTGTGTTTATGCTTCAGGTCCATTTAATCAGATCAAGTCCAGCCTCTTGGGCTCCACGTCTGACTCAAACCTGACCAAGTACAGCACCATCAACAAGATCCCTCTCATCACTCTCAACTTCTCAGAAACCAACCATGACAAGCGGCCGTCATCTCCACATTCCTCTGAGAAAACCATCATTGCACCAAAGGTCAAGGATCGAACACATAACGTCACAGACAAGGTCACACAGGTAAGAGATTAAAAAACATTAAATCAAATAAACACTCGTGTGTTTCTAGAAATGCACCTAGCAATTGAGTCAGTAAAGTGGGTTCACAAAACCTTACACATTGCGACTAAATTGTGAATAAACTAGTTTAAAGCCATAAGAATCAGAGCTGCCATCCTCAACAACACTGATCCATTTAGAAGGCTTCATCACATCATTAATCACCACTGATTTACTGTAGTAAGCTTAAAGGTAATCATGTTATTGTGTCAGGAATTATTCATTTATTTTTTGTTTTATTATTGTATTGAAATTGAAATGCTTTGGGTGTATGACAATACACAATAAATGTGCTATATACACTCACTGGCCACTTTATTAGGTACACCTGTCCAACTGCTCGTTTACACAAATTTCTAATCAGCCGGTTACATGGCAGCAACTTCGTGCATTTTGTCGTGTAGACATAGTCAAGACAATCAGCTGCAGTTTAAACCTCTCAGACTGGTTTCTTGAACATGACAATGAGTTCACTGTACTCAAATGGCCTCCACAGTCACCAGATCTCAATCCTACAGAGCAGTGTTTCTCAACTGGTGGGTCGCGACCCAAAAGTGGGTCGCGGAAAACATCTTTAGTGGGTCGCGGAATGCGTGGTCAAAAAAAATAATAATAATAATAATTTATTTTGCTTATACTGGACTTTTATTTTGAAATGCGCGCGCAACAACAGTTCAGTTTAGTTCGGTAACTGAACATTTCTCTACCCTAACCGCTGTTTACAGTATTTATCGTTTTTAATTTGTAATATTTCTATAATTTGATACATTTTGTTAAATGCAACAATAAAAAATTGGGTCGCGGCTTGATGACCATGTAAAAATGTGGGTCCCCTAGCCAAACCAGTTGAGAACCACTGCTATAGAGCACCTTTGGGATGTGATGGAAGGGGAGATTCGCATCATGGATGTGCAGCCGACAAATCTGCTGCAACTGCGTGATGCTGACATGTGAATATGGGCCAAAATCTCTGAGGAATATAGCCAGTACCTTGTTGAATCTATGCCACAAAGGATTAAGGCAGTTCTGAAGGCAAACCGGTACTAGTAAGGTGTACCTAATAAAGTGGCCTGTAAATGTACATTACATACAAATATTAAAAGGAGAAATGTAATGCAGTGTTATTACAATATTATTATTAGGTTACATCAGTAGTTGGGCTGTGTTTTCCTAAATGCCCTCAGGCCACTGTTTTTCTTACAGCTGCAAAAAGCCATTAGGCACCAAATAGTTACATCCATATCTACTTTTACCATTATCTGCAATTGTATGAAAGATCCCAATTCAATCTCCAGCTCAAATTACAAATGAATGTACCTTTCTAAGAGACAAAATTTGAGAAATTATTAATGTTCCAGTTGCAGTGCTACTAAATACTGTATAGTACTGGTGCCACCTGTATAACTTGGTGGCATTGATGCCACTGCCCTGAAATGTTAGTCTGGAGACCTAGAACAAATCTCAATGACCTTAATATAAAATGGCTAATTTTAGGTTACATTTCATCTATTTATTACCAAAGCATTTGTCTGTAAAAGATTTTTTTAATTATTTATGATGTGCCCTTACATTTATTTATTATGCTCCTAACATTTTTAGTAAAAAATGTACAGTGTTCCTAGTGCAAACAAAATTATCTTGAGCCATGTTGCAGATAAATCATTGAAGATCATTGAAATCAATGGTCACTCTGTGCATCAAATCTTGCATTTGGGTTCTTTCCAGAAGTGCAAGATGAACTTTTTATTACCAAAGCATTTAACTGTAAAGTGAAGAAATATTTACAGTAATGAGAATTGTTTTGTTTTGTTTTGCTTTGCTTTGCTTTGCTTTGCTTTGCTTTGCTTTGCTTTGCTTTGCTTTGCTTTGTCAATTCATGATGTACCCCTGCATTTTTTTATTATGCTCCTAACATTTTAGTAAGAGGCTACTGTGTTTCCAGTAAAACAAAATTAGTCCGGAACCATGTTGCAGATAAATAATTAAAGCTCATTTAAATAAATACTTTTATGACAAAAACATTGGTCACTCCTTGCATCAAATTCTTGACATGACATTTGAAATGATTCTTGCATTTGTGTAGCTTTCAGAAATACTAGAATCACTGAAGTAACACTATATTATTGCAGAGAGGCACAAAATCCCTTCCTCAGACATTCACAGCTCCTCACTGCAGGAATGATCTTCCTAACTTTACCTGGACAGCTCAATCTCTTGCATCATTCAAGAGACAGCTAAAAACTTCATCCTGCTGACTCTTCAGTAAAAAAAACTCTCTATACAGATTGTCTGTTTACACTAAATAACCTCCAAAATGTAGGTTCAGGAGGAGCCTAATCATTCATACAAGCGGCCATCATTAAACTGTCGGAGTGACAGCTCTTCTAGCATCCCCTACATGTCAGTCTTCTCCGCTGTTTCATTCACTCTGCTTGTTTTTGGTTTCATATAGTTCAAAGTTCACACAACTCAAGCTGAGCCACTGTAGAGGACAGAAAGTCAAGTTTATTTATCAGTTCTAACACTTGGTTTTTGACATGACCAACCTGAGTTTTAATGTCCTCTAAGTATGCCATTCTTCTCTGTTTTCCCAACGCATATTATAGCCATTATTGAAAACAAAAAGCTTAGCAAATATGTAAAGTGGGAAAAAAGTCCTCTAGCTTGACAGCCGAATCCCTCACATCAATCAAGAGACAGCTAAAAAACGTCTGTGAGCAGTAAACTTCATCCTGCTGACTCTTCAATAAAAAAGAGCTGTATACAGAATGTCTATTTTCACTAAAAGTTCTCAAATGTAGGTTCAGGAGGAGCCTGATCATTCATATAAGCAGCAGTCATTAAACTGTCCCTGACATGCTTGTTCTGGCATTCCTCCATCTGTCCATTCCATCCTTTTCCCATCGCATATTAGAATTTTTGCTGAAAACAAAAATAGGCCAATAATTGAAATTGTACTTCATGTGCTTTCATTGACCATCTGCTGACACAGTAGCTATGTTTCCATCCAGCTATTTTTATTCGCATTTTGGATAGGCGCATAAAAAACGGTTGATGGAAACGCCATGATGCGCATAAATTTTGAAAATGCGCATAAAAAATGTATGTGCATAACTGAGTAGGATAAACTTTTTATTCGATAAGAAAAGATACGCATAAACTGTGATGGAAACACTTATCCCGCATAAATTCCAGTATGCGCATTAAATAAAGGTCATGTGATTTTGTTATAGGAGATCATGTGATGATAAAGATATGTATAAATGGACAAACCAGCAGACTGAGCACATCGTAAAACATCTGAAATGTTGTTTTGGTCATTCTAAAACGCCTTACCGTTTCAGTAGTTGTGTTGTTATATTATTAATGACCTACAGAATCAAGAGCGTCTGTGCTCCCTGTCTTACACCTTCAAATGCCACCGCGCATTCAGTGCATGTCAGGAAGTCATTTATTAAATGAAGAAAAAGATTGACACAGCTTCTCCTACTGCAGCAAATTACGTTTTTACTGTTGATATTTGGCGCCAGTTAATCAGGAAGTGACGATTTCGTCCGCTTTGACTCGTTGGATGGAAACGCTGCTTTATTCGCACGTCTTTTATGCGATAATCCAGTTTTGCGCATAAAGTTCATTCGCATTTCTTACACAGTGGATGCCCTTCCAGCCGCAACCCAGTATTGGGAAACACCCATACACACTTATATACACTCATACACTACGGACAATTTTAATTTATTCAATTCACCTATAGCGCATGTCTTTGGACTGTGAGGGAAACCGAAGCACCCAGAGGAAACCCACCCAAACACGGGGCGAACAGACAAACTCCACACAGAAATGCCAACTGTCCCAACAGGGACTCCAACCAGCAACCTTCTTGCTGTGAGGTGACAGTGTTAACCACTCAGCCATGTTGGCACATGAAACAATTTTAGAAAGTTTTATTACATAACAAAGCATCTGTTGTGTATTTTATCCAACGACAAACACCTTAAAAGTGTCATTACACTTCATTAACTAACGGTTCAAAGAATGGATCTCGAATTGAATCACCCCTGGAAATTTGATTGTATAGAACTCCACTTTTTTCTTGTTTGTTAATTCCTGATGAAAAGTTTGTATTGCAGTTTAAGAATTTGCTGTTGCAATCAAGAATATGTTATTACAGGGTTTAATAACAACTTAAAATCTGTTACAAGTAGATATTTTTCACTTAATTTCAAGTGAATTAGGTAAAAAACTATAAACACCTACGACGTTGCAGTGATTTAGCTTGAAGTAAGTCAAACTGGAGTATTTCAGTACGCATTATAGCAAGGTCGACAGTGTACATGTGTACATGCAACATTAATGACTACATCTATTCGTAATATTGGCTCGGTTTGCACATCTCTCCCTCCTCTTCTGTCTATTTCTGTCAGTGGTGCTGTTTTTGTTTGTTTGCCACGTTATAGACTTGTTGCCTGTAACTAAGCAGATGGCCAGTCACACACGCAGATGGCTTGTTTCGTCTTTTTCATTCTTTGTGTCGTGCTGGTTGAAGAGTTGGACTCTAATTAAACTGGGTCTTGGCATCTAATCCTGAAACTCAGCCTCCCACGCACTCGCAACCTTTACACCCGACGTGATTTCACTCGCACCGATCAACCTCTTTTTAAAAAGTTATTTCTTGTTTTAATATACCTCTTAATAATAAAATCCGCAAGTTATTAAACTCAAAGTAAAAGTTTCCCACGAGCGCTGAGCTCTCTGAAACCACGTGTTACAGATCTGATTAAGAATTACAGAGCTATCCGAGATAAACAGAACCCGTGTACAGTACATGTGGTGAAGCTCATTCTGAAGTAAGGTCACTAAAAGCAAGAGTTTGATTACCGCACTGCATTATTGATTCCGATTAAAGCCCAATCATTTATTCATCCACTGCATGGATGGCGTCATTCTGGCACTTGTCAGGTGACACACAGACAGGCTTGCACATTCACTGGGACGCTGAAGGAGAACATAATTAGAAGAACACAAGCTTTACAGCCAGCTTCTTTTCTATTCATAATAACAGACTTAAATAGTGGCCTGCTTCATCATCTTGATGTGTTTTGACCCATGTTAAGTGTTACGGACTGAATGGAATTCATCCAGTGATACAGTATAATTATCTTTCTTCTCCCAGTCATTGCTGAAAAAGAAGTTGAATGACTGTTGATGTTTTTAAACAATTGAAACAGCCTTCAAAGCCTTCAATTCCACTTTTTGTACTTAGTGAAAATGACATATTCAACTTAAATGACTTCAGTCAATCTTCAGTGCTCTAGTGAATAGATTTAAGCGTGGTATCATTTTAAAGAAGACACTTGTCAGTTTGTAACTGAAGTGAAAAAAGTTATTTTTTTAAAGTTGTGCCTTAAAGTTAAAGGCAAATGAGAATTTCATGAATGTTTTATTATAATTAAAAAATATATATGTTTTTAAAAATCTGTTTTAGTATTGACAAGATCAAAGCTAAATTGCTTTTTTTTCCAAATTTGAAGTTGATATCCAAAAATGAGCTTTCCGTAAAATTTTGTTTTTGTGCAGTAACAAACATTACCACTAAATGACTTCACTGGCGGCCATACAAGGCAACCCCCTATTCTCTGTATGGTTTGAGCGATATAAACTATATATTTTAATACTTTGTAAAGTAGAATATAAGCAGTTTGGTGGGGTTTGATTTGAATTTAGCCTCTACATTTTTTAACTGCATGATGTGTTTTATCGTTGCTGTATTAACTTTATTTTTTATGATGTTTAAAACATGTTCTGACTATTTAAAATAAAATGCAGAATAGATCTAGTTTTTTGAGCTTTCTAAAAGTGGATTGCGTTTTTATATACAGATTGTTGTATACAGAAACAGATTGCTTTAGCAAATTAATGCTTTACAATTCTCAGTATCCTTGTTGCAAGTTAATAATTGTTGCTCTGTAATTTCTATCAAAAATCTGTCAAAAATGTATATATGAAAAAAATATATAAATATATATAGTATATACAATATGCTGGAATTAGCAAAAATTGCACAATTATACGACATTTGCTTGATTTTGAGTTAAATTCAGCGCTTGCAGAATTGTGAAGTCCTGGTGGTTCTGAGGACTACTGTATTATTCAAAAGGAAGAAATGGGCAATATCACACTTGTAGCACTGCAATATGGCTGTATGTCAGTACAACTGTGATGACTGCAGCCTTGTGCCTGTGGTGTAATAACAGCAGTGCTGATATATGGCCATATTGCACTCCTACTCATGTGATATTGCTCATATGTACAGTTGAAGTCAGAATTATTAGCCCTCTTGAATTATTAACCCCCTTGTATATCTCCCCTCCCCCCAATTTCTGTTTAACAGAAAGAAAATTTCTAAATATACTAGTTTTTATAATAACTAATTTCTAATAACTGATTTCATTTATCTTTGCCATGATGACAGTACATAATACTTTACTAAATATTTTTCAAGATACTAGTATTCAGCTAAAAGTGACATTTAAAGGCTTACCTAGGTTAATTAAGTTAACTAGGTGAGTTAGGGTATTTAGGCAAGTCATTGTATAACGATGGTTTGTTCTGTAGACAATTGAAAAAAAAATCACACTTAAGGGAGTGAATAATATTGACCTTAAAATGGCTTTTAAAAAAACTGCTTTTATTGTAGCTGAAATAAAACAAATAAGACTTCTCCAGAAGAAAGAATATTATAGGAAATACAGTGAAAAATTCCTTGACCGTTAAACATCATTTGGGAAGTATTTGTAAAGAAAATAAAATTCACAGGAGGGTGAATAATGTTGACTTCAATTGTATACATAGATATTTACATTAGATGTCACCTAATCTGTAGTTGTCTATTGGAAGGAATGCATCCATAGAGCCGCCATTTTACTACAGGGTAGTGCTCCTTTGAAATTAATGTGGGACCAACGTGCAGTGGAGGACTGACCATCCAGAGCCAGAGATACAGTATGAACACACATATAGATATATCTACGATCTGGAGATCAGTATGCAATTTGTTTTTGTTTTTTATTACGAAAATTATAATTTTACATCACTTTTCTACATCGATGGATAAGTGACCGCACAGACATTGCTGACAAAGAGCATGTGTTTGTGTGCATTGAAATGTATTGTCCTCCCTCCCTGTTAAATTTGATCTAATCCGTGTCCTGAAGCACATCCCCTCTTCTGCTTTCACATCTAATTCCAACGAAGGGAGCTACTCGTTTGTGAATGAATCGCCATTATGAACGACTCGTGTGAACCAATGATAGCCTGCGTCTCAATGTACATAATACCCACATTTCTGATTTAAATAGTATATAACATTTGTAATATTCAATAATTTAGAGTGGACAGTATGCACATTGAGGTGCAGGCACTGTTGTGTTATCAGGTACCCTTATAAGTTGCTTCTAAAACTAGTCGTTACTTCACTTAGCAAGTTTCTGGCATCAGCGTCTTGTTGTCATATTTCATTTACATTGTTGGCTTATTATTTTATTCAACAAACCTAGCATAAGCCTAGAATTTATTGTGAGTTGGTGCTGCTTTGCCTTATGGTCAATGCAGTAAGTGACTTTATTATCATCAATAATATGACTTATTGAGCACAAAAGTTTGTAACATACATTCATTCATTCATTCATTTTCTTGTCGGCTTAGTCCCTTTATTAATCCGGGGTCGCCACAGCGGAATGATCCGCCTTCGTAACATACAAAAACATAAAAAAATGAAATCTTACCTATGAAATGTGCTGCTTTTATGCTTTGTTTTTTCTTTGTTTGCTCATTATTGCACTCGTACACAGCGCTAAGATCCAGCATCACATTGGCTTTAGTCTTGACTAGTGCGGTTGAATGACATTTGTCCTGGGAGCACTTTACAAATGTGGTAGCTCAATTGACGCATGCTCAGGGTCCGTATGTGATATCTAGTGTATATATGTAAGAATTGTATATAGATGACATTCTTGACCTCTTAGTGGCCGC
This sequence comes from Danio albolineatus, assembly GCA_903798035.1. Lineage (NCBI taxonomy): Eukaryota > Metazoa > Chordata > Actinopteri > Cypriniformes > Danionidae > Danio > Danio albolineatus. The sequence goes on along the minus strand of CAIGQQ010038854.1, from coordinate 2,660,675 downwards.
AGCTATTGTGTATATATACTGTATATAATGTAGTTGTTATATATATTTAATGTAGTTGTGATTCATGTGTGTGTTTAGGTATGTGAGATGTGAGATACAACCTACGTGACACACAATACACACATATTTGTGGAAGGCTTGGCAATTACTGTCAAAGAACGCTATAGTAAAATGCTCTCTCATGTATCATTGGAGCAGTGGAGGAAAGGGCTTTGTGAGAATTGCCTCAATGACATTGAGACTGTCCTAGTATTTCCCACACACACGCTGTCATAGATCGCTGTGCAGAGCAAAGCAGCTGTTGACTCATTTGTAATAATAGGCGTCCAGGGTGTTTCTGTATGCTGTAATAAAATGCGTTATGTATAATGATGTGCATTCATTTGCTTACTGAATGGCCAGGCTGGTCTCATCCGTTCAGTCTGGCTCCCTGATGGGAAGGACATAAGCGTCTTTCTGTGTGTAATTTTTTTTCCCTCTCTGGCTGTATGGTGTGTGCTGTGGTCCGTGATTAACTCATTGCTGCTGTGGCCGTGACCTGTCACCATGTGGCCTTCTCTCTGCTTTTCGCATTACCATCTGAGAGCTGCATCATGAAATTTGCATCGTATGAGCAGATTTATCACTCTCTCTTCTTTCAGTTCCTCAAAAACTCTCTGAAATAGACACACATCATCATGCTCTTTTGAAATGAATTCACATTTCAATGCACCCCAGTTTTAGGTATTACATGATATTGGCATCAAATCCAAAACATATACTCAGGAGATGTGTCGCTTTTGACTGATTATTTTTCTGTTCTGCTCCCGGACTAATTTCATATATTTGTTTAGGAAATAATAAAATGTTTAGTGCGGTGCAATTTGTTTTACATTACTTAAGCGGCTATAACTTTTTCTCATTTTGAGCATTATAAACTTTAGATGATGGATAATAAAGCCTAAAGTGTCTTCTTTCCAAAGACACATGAACTGTGAATGTAGACCAAATTATTCCGCAACTGTTACTGTTTTAGTTTGGGAAGGTCATTTTTGAGAAAATGCCTCTGACGATGAGGGAAAGAAGGACGCGGATATTGCCTCGGAAAACTTTTTACAGAAATCTCATTTTGCATGCTATCTTCATCAAATTTGAAAGATAAACTCATGAGACACTTGGCTTTCAATGCATTTTTTTTTTTCTAGGACATTACATTAATGTATTCCTGTGCTTGTATATGGAAATCAAATATTGAACACAATACAATTTTTCATTATGTATAATTTTTTATATCTTTGAGCTTGAAACTTCCTCTTTTACCACAGTAAAGCCCAAGGTGTCTTCTTTCCAATGACACCTAATTTGTGTTTGTACTGTAGCTTACTGGACTCAAGAACTGTTACTATTTAAAGTTAGGTAGGCGTAAATCCCCAAAAGTGAGTGCTGGCTAACA